>BROE01000012.1:13151950-13185666 GCA_036571765.1 Plecoglossus altivelis | reverse complement strand
TGTGAGGACACAGAAAAGTGACCAGGCCATTTCAAGTGACAGTTTCCCAGTTGCGCACACACGCAGAAAACTAATTGTACATGTGTGCGTGCCCTGTTCGTGTGTCTTCCTGTGTGTCTTTACCCCGAACCATATCGGCCGTTTTTGTGTTATTTTTGGCTGCTGGGTGCATGGATGGAGCATTCCTCCTGATACAGATGGGCTATGATATGATTGCCCTGTGCTTTTCAGTGTCCGTATGCCTAAAATAAGATGGTGTTGCCATGCTTCATAAGCCTAACAGTGTACTAATACCCAGCACCCCCCCCCCCCCCACACACCCCTTTTCTTCCCCCCCACGCCACCCCCCCACCCACCACCCCCCGTACCAGAACCAATTCAACCTCATGTGGCACCACCACACTGCACTGTATTCGTCCGTTTGATCCAACAATGCATGAAGGCAGCCTCCCCGGCTCCGCGCTTCATTGGCTTCCGCAGGTTCTTGCTCCGTCGTCATTGGCGGGTCCCGTTTCAGGTCAAGCCCCCTGCGCTCTTTGTCTTGTGGGTATGTCATTTGCATAATTCCCATCCTTTTACTTTAGCCTAGAGGATTTGTCATTCTAAATACTCTAGGATTCAAATGCCAGAGACAATGGTAAGCAAATGAGAAGCTCTGTGAAGCCAGGAGCAGCCCGCAGCCCCACGTCCCTGCTCACCGTTACCCTGCTCAAACTGGGCTCTTCCGGCAGGACACAGTGGGTCCAGACCATCCCCCAGGGGGGGTCCCTTATCGACCTTCCCAAATGAACGATTTGGGAAGGTCGACGATTCAAAGTAAACGGGCGAGGCTGATTGGAGCAACAGTAACGATAGGCGATGTGACTGTCTTCCGCACGATGTTAGTACACCTTACCACACTCTCCCTCTCTATGCAGTGTGTTAGTACACCTTACCACACTCTCCCTCTCTATGCAGTCTGTTAGTACACCTTACCACACTCTCCCTCTCTATGCAGTGTGATAGTAGGCAATCAAGTAGCGGTAACACCTATGTAGTATTAACATTTTCAATTACCATTTTCTACACTATGTAATATGCAATATTTCCATTTCCCGCTCTAAGTAGTCTGCCAGTATGCAGTCATACCACCTATATAGTATTCCAGTTTGCAATACTTCCATCTACCCCTTCAAGTATGTACCAGCACCATCTATGTAGTAGTATGTACTAGTATCTATGTAGTAGTATGTACCAGCACCATCTATGTAGTAGTATGTACTAGTATCTATGAAGTAGTATGTACCAGCCCCATCTATGTAGTAGTATGTACCATGCAGCATCTAAGCTAGTATGCATTACTGACACAGCACCATCTAAGCTAGTATGCATTACTGACACTACAGTAGTACTACAGTACGGTCCCCACTACATTGCTTGGTTGCTGGGCAAACTTCTGCCAGTGCCTGCCTCTTCTACTCAGGGTGGATGGTAAGTGTGTGTGACGTCTGCTCTCCTGTAGCCTCTGGTGGATCGCGTGTCTAGACCTCAATAACACAACTTGTATGTGGCCCCATGTGACCAAAGGAGCGTTCACGGGGCCAAGCAGCACCTTACAGAGGCCACTGGTTGTTGTTTTTTTGACTCTATCAATTTTTCTGTAATTTGAGACGCCCAGACAAACAGTGGAGACGGATTTGGAGCGCGTTGGAATTTCGCTTGAGTTAGATTGAAAGTGGTTCTTAGGAAAACCGAAAGGGTAGATTTGAAGTTTATTCACAGTACAAAAACACTTAGTTACCATTTACACTTTTGATTTGATTATAGTAATGAAAAAAGTAATAATAACTGATGCCAGGATCAAACTGAACTCCCAAAAATATCAAAGAAATAAGGTCACTTTTATTTTCGTTTAGAAGAACCATCTGTGTGTGGGTCCACAATTAAAGGTACATTTCCATACAAATATGTTTGTTTATTTTGCGTCGATACACATGTTTTTACAATGTTATTTCATCCAATAATTTTCTGAGAATTTAAATTAAAACATGTTGAGAGATACATGTTTGTAAAATGTTGTATAAAAAGATGAGGGCAAAATAATATATACTGTAATGATAGGGGGAATATTATTTAAATAATTGGGTTAATTAAAGTCGCTTTTTGAATATTTATTGAATTCTTTTACTGTATAGCAAAACCTGCCGATACAATTGAATGCCGCAGTAGAGCAATCATTTATCATTCTAAAATCAAACCATAAAAAGAAGTAACATTTATGCCCCTCAAAACCAGCAAAATATCACATAAAAAACTCTAAATATATTTTTATAGAAGTCCAAATCTTATAATAACCTATAATAAAAATGTATCTGATTTTAAAATAAAACATTGGCTGACACATTCTCTGAGAAAATAATAATCTAATAAAAATACGCAACAACCTCATTACCGATTGTGTTCAAATTTACGATTCTTCTGAAACCTCACGCGCACACTTTTTTAAATTTTTACTATTATTATCGTGACTATTATTTACCACATAACTTTGGCCATTTTTACAAACGTAATGGTTGAAACATACTGGTGTGAGATAGCCTACCATGTATCTCATCTCTTCTAAGACTATTAATATGCACTTAGCGCCTGACCGCTAAAGTCTTGCTTTAAAAGAAAAATGTGTTTTCTATAAATATTGAAGGACCAACATATGAAAACAGTAAATAGTCTTCCAGTATCTCCTGCTCTCCAGTCCTACGTTCCATAGGTTACCTGCTCGGCTCAGAAGCTCTCTGTCCAAGAGAGCACTTAGAGACCACTGGGCAGATCCTACGGTCATTAAGATCATAAAACTTCAGCTCATAAAGATGTTTTATTTGTTTCCTGAGTACGCTGGCTGCTTGGGTTTCCATCGGAAGTCTTTACTGCCCAGCAGTAGTATTTCTGTCTGCAGACCTGCTGGATGACTTATAGAGGAATACAGTAACAAGCTCCCAACATCAGCCTGTTCCTAATCAAATGGAGAGAGTTGCTTTCTTGTAAGGAGATGCTGTGTCCTAAAGTACGGTTGATTGTAATTCAAAGTAATTTTACGTGCATCGAAAAAAAAAAACACAAAAAAAACACAGATTCATTTAGCAATCTTAGTGTAGAAGCGCGTTTGCTTATGAAGAAGCAAGTAAACTTTTATTCTCAATAGCCCTGTAATGTCTTTATTATATCACTGGAACTACCATATAATTTGCAACTGATGCTGATTATATTTAAGTATCTGTATGTTAGTTTATATCAAATATGTGGATTTAAAATAGACCTCTGAGCATTTTTATGAATTCCTATATTTTTGAAGTGAAGTTCATTTCAAGGTCTTTATATTTAATGTACCAAACGGTAGTCTTGATTGCATGTGTTTACCTCTAATTTATATAATTTGTCGTATAGAATAAAAATAACTCGTTTTACATTTGAAGTTTTCTTGTTTTTCAAAACATACTTTAGAATAAAAAATATACGTATATATATATATATATATATATATATATATCATGTGTTTTATTATACGTATATAAAACGTATATAAAAAAGACAGTCAAGCGTCTAAGTCAGTCTTAGTCTGGTGACATCAGCGAGCTGAACCAGAAAGGTTCCCTTCTCTAGCCCACAGCTAGAACCAGGAATCCTGTTCCACAAAACTGGTTGGAGAGGATGTCTGAGGGGTTTTTTTCTTTTCCCACAGACTTTTCCCTCCTTCTTTCTCCACTCCTTCATAAGTGGCAGGCTGCTACTTCAAAGCAGGACAGTTCAGGTTATCTGTGACCTGCGCTCATTGTCTCGAAACAATGCAGGGATGTACGGCCATTAGCCTGTCTTTGTAGCCGCTTGCCTAGGTGTGATTTACACCCTGTCGCAGGGGCTACAGCCGAGCCTATCTCTGTATCTACTACATGAGTAAAGAACAAAGACCCAAGGGGGAGCGAACAGCCCAGGGAGAGACACACGCCCTTAGCCGTAGCACCTAACCTCTTTGAAATGACCGCTAAAACTCAAAGGTACGTAATTGTACGTTTTACCCCAAAACCGAGAAAAAAAAGAAAGACATTTCAGTCTGTACTGAATTAGCCAGCGGCACAAAAGCTGCGAGCTCTGGGCTGAGGAGTGCGGCCTGTACAGCCTAGAGTATGCCGCCTCAGCAAAGGCATCTCATTGGTTGGAAGACGCGAGCAGGGATTGGCCGGACGGCTTGGTTGTGCGAGGGACTCGGAGCGCAGGGGACCTGTTACTCGGGCTGCCCTCGTCTCGTCCCCTGCAATGTTTGCGGCCCCACGCACGCGATCCCTCGCTCCGCCTGGCTGCACCCTCTCATCGCATTACTTCTGCTATTCTAACTCCTCCATCAATTATGCACTAGAATAACTGAGGGCCCTGGAAGAGCCGGGACATAAAGGGAGATCATGGGCCGAGGCGAAGGGGGAAGCGTCTGCCTGCGTGCTGCCTCCGTGCTGCCGCTAAGAGGGGGGGACGGGAGCCAAGGGCACCGGTGCGGAGAGGGCAGGCCGCACCGCCCTACCGCCGCACTGCCCCACCGCCCCACCACCGCACGCCTGCCTGCCATGGCACAGATATTCTCCCGGGAGGTGGCCAGCAGGGGCTGGCCTCTCTAGTGGCTGTGTGGGGGAGCCCACTTGCCAACTGCCCCAAATACGGCCCCCACACTCCCACCCCAAAAAAAGAGAGACGCTCCACCCTCCTCTTTCCTTTTGCATTATATGCAACCCCCCCCCACACACACAACCCCCGCAAACCCTCCAAAATCTGACGCTTAACCGCCCCCCTCCTTGCACCCCCCAAAAAAACCAAATCCCTTCTTCATTAAACACTAACAGAGCAAATGTTTTTTGGAGTGATTTGAGTCGTTCAGAATGTAGGTTAATCATGTCGTGAGGGGGTTGGTGGCTCCTGCCAGTGAATGAAGAAAGGGGCGGAGCCTGCTCAGAACCCAAGTCCCAAGACTCACAAGTGGCTCCTTCCTCAGAAACAAAATGGAGTCGAATTCGGAAATGGCGGCCGCCGCTTTTCCCCGCCGCTTCTCGAGCGCCTGGCTGACGTCGCAGAGCAGATCTGAGATTGCGATCGACACCTCCTGAACTTTCCCAAACTAAGGTGGCGGAAAAAAAACACGCCGTCCATTTTTAAACTACGACTCGGCTGAAGCGCACAAAAAAAAACCCCACACCCTAGTTTGTAAAGAAAATAATATAAAAAATGGAGTGATACAAAATGCATCCCCCCGCTCTAAAGTCACGCCGCCTTGACCTGGATCTCTCCTGGTTGCGTGTGAAGGTTTGCTGTTCCGGCTCCAAATCGAGATCGCAAACAGCCACGTTAATATTTCATGGGTCCCTCGACACCAAACATGCTCCTGCTCAACACGCTTCCCCTCTCCACGGGCCGGTAAACCACACTAACGGACCCGCAAAGTCACACCAAGTTCACTGGCGGAACACTGCCCATCAAACACGCCGAAAATGTCACCGAGCCATGCGGCGTCCAAGCCAACGCCTTCTGGAAAAGATGTCCTTGTGATGAGTCCACGGGCGACAGAACCACCGAAACCGCCTGGGAGCTTGTAGCATGCGCTGGCGTCCTCTCTCAGACGTGTTCGAACACGCCCCATAAAACAATACGACTGCGTTATTAAGATAAGAGAGTCATCTCAACCAGTCACATATTACAGATTTACACCAGCCTAACCAGAAGCAGCTTGAGAGATAGCTGAGATTCTTTCCGGCTAACCGCCTCCGATGCAGTTTCAGTTAAGCAAGTGCTGGCAGGAAAAACATCGTCAGAAAAAGAACTCCAACCATTTTTTACAATGGAAAGGCCTGAGGTAAACATGGTTAGAATACTGTTATAAACTTGTATTATATGACCCCCCATAACATTACAGGAGAATAATGGCCAGTGGAACAGGGAGGAAGCGCTCTCCCGAACCACAGTGACTCTTGAGCAGATTGGCAGGTATGTGTTGCCTGTCTGTGGATCACTGCAGTCGCTGATGGAGGCTGTTTGTTGTTTTTAACGAAGTTTTCCGGCCCGTTTGAATTCGTTTAGAAACGGTAAATAGTTCAGGTCGGTAAAAACAGTGCCTGTCTCATGCCAGTCTGTCTGCCAGGGGGTCAAGACGGCGCCCGGCCCTCGTTAGCGTCAGGGCAGATTCTGCGGGCATTCGAGAGCTCCGCCCTTCTGTCCGATCTCACCCCTGATGCAAAGGATAACAGAGGGTAGATGGTGCGGATGGAGCAGACAGAGAGGGAGTTGGTTGGATTGGTGGAACAGAGAGAGAGAGAGAGAGAGACAGACAGACAGACAGACAGACAGACAGACAGACAGACAGAGAGAGACACAGAGAGAGAGAGACAGAGAGAGAGAGACAGAGAGAGAGAGACAGAGACAGAGAGACAGAGACAGAGAGAGAGAGAGAGAGAGAAAGGAAGAGCGAAAGAAAGAAATTGAGCATTAGTCTGAAAACCGCCATAGTGATCTTTGAAATTATCTATGCTTTTTTCTCTCCACCCCTAATCTCCATCTTTCCACCAATTTTGCTGAGTCAATTTGTTCTCCGCATGCATTCCATCCATTTGAAGTCTGCAGTGCAAACGCAGCCTTCATTTCCCCCTTTTCTGTGAAAGAATAGTCTCTCAGGAACCATACATTAGATAATTCTGCTCCACTTTGGTGGGAAGTGTTTTTAAGGAGACCTGTGCGTCTCTCCTGGTTCATTTTGGTGGGGTTTCGTTATCTTGTCCTTGAGAACCTGTACAAATTCCAGTTTCATTATGTGTCTTGTTCTGCTGAAGTGTACAGTAATAAGGAGTCCAGACCTCCCCTGTAGACTGCAATTAGCGTGCCAGAGTGATTATATTCCTGCTGTGTGAGTGTGTGAGTGAGTGAGTGAGTGAGTGAGGGAGTGAGTGAGGGAGTGACTGACTGACTGAGTGAGTGAGAGTGAATGAGTGCATTTGTCTGTGTGTTTAAGTGCATGTGTGTGTGAGAGCGTGTATGTGTGTGAGTGCGTGTGTGTTAGTGTGTCTGTGGGTATGCGTGACTGTGTATTTGTGTGCGTGTGTCTGTACGTGTGTGTCTGTGCAGGTGTGTCTGTGTGTGTGTGTGTGTCTGTGCGTGTGTGTGTATGTGCGTGTCTGTACGTGTGTGTCTGCGTGTCTGTGTGTCTGTGCGTGTGTGTCTGTGCGTGTGTGTCTGTGCGTGTGTGTGTCTGTGCGTGTGTGTCTGTGCGTGTGTGTGTCTGCGCGTGTGTGTCTGCGCGCGTGTGTCTGTGCGCGTGTGTCTGCAGCCTCCTCCACCCCCGCCAGCACCAGTGCGTGTCAGGCGGCTCAGCGACTCTTTAGGGCCTTTTAGAGGTGCAGAGTCTTTCCTGCAGTCATTAGGGGCAGGGGCTGATTAATGTGAATGGGCAGGCAGGGCCTGGCTTTCTAAGAGAGCACCAGAGAGGGGTGAAGGGTCCCACAGGAAGGGTTTTGTGTCTCCACACAAAGGGAAGCTGACCTCCTAAGCCCTTTAGAGCCTCTTTGCTAATACTCTCACCGGTGCCTACAAAGACACTGAGGATGCCATTTCACCACTCACATTTTAAAAAGCACACACACACACACACACACACAGGAAAAAAAAGAAGATTAAACCTTTAAGAAACGGCGGAAAAGTAAACCTCTGGGCGCTGGAGTGAGACGGAGAGATTAGACCCAGGGAGCCCAGGTCTTCTAATCCAGTGGATGAGAGGAACATGGAGCAGCTATCCTGGAAAGGTTCCCGAAAAAACAAATATATTATTTGTTTCAGGACCCATCTGATCTTGGTCTTCCGAATAACTAGGCCAAAATAGAGGCGCAGCGTGTTTTGACAAAATAATCTGTGTAATCATGTAAGTGTTGAGCTGCCTTGTTTCCAGGTATAGAGTGTGATTACCATGAAGTAGAAGGGGTGTCTGAGGGCTTCATATTGTACATGCAAATCCAGTATCTGTTATTTCCACTGCAAATCATTTCTGTTTATTTATTCATCCGGCCTATCTATCTGTCTTTGATTCGTCTATCTATCTATTTATCTATCTATCTATCTATCTATCTATTTATCTATCTATCTATCTATCTATTTATCTATCTATCTATCTATCTATCCAAAATCACTCAAACAAATAGCGCACAAAGTACAACAAAAAATCAACTTATCAAAATAGCAACGGTTTGAACATTTCTTTCAGTATTTCTGTGGTCAGAAAAAAAAGAAAGCTCTTTGTTTCGCTACTTCCATCTCAGCAACCAGACACGATGCAACTCAAATAATTGAAATTCTACAACCCTGTCTACCGGGTCACATAGCAACAGGGTTCTGCACGACTTCTAAACTGTTCCTGTGCGTCAGTCTGGGTCTGCTGTCTCCAACTTCTCCCGAGTTTCCCCCCCGTCAGTCTAACTTCCACAGCAGGGGCAGAAACAAGGGTTCTGACCCAGCACAGGGGTTCTTGTTCCTAAGCCTGTCTCCTGCTCTAACCCTGGGGAACCCTGCGCCCTGCTTCCGGAAGCTTCTTTCACCTCTGTGACCTGCGAGTTGCAACAGCGTTGTGTGACCCTTCTCCCAAACGCATTCACCCCCAAACTTACACATTCACGCCCAGATCCAACGTATTCACTTCCAGACCTTAAACGTTCACCCTTCAACTGTTACACCCCCCCCCCCCACACACACACGACACCACACACATTCACACACCACACACACAGCACCGGACGCGGACCAACCTCACAGCACCACACACACACCACACACAACGATTCAAAAACAACTCAAAGCACCGCCAAGCATGTAACCTCGTCCCTCTCATTCCCTCCTCCCCTCTCCTCCCTCCCTCCCTCTCTCTGTCTGGCTCTTTCTAAGAGCGTTCGCAGAGCTGGCTTGAGGCAAGCACCGCAGGAACAATGGTGGCTTTTCAGCCGGGCCGGGTCGGCGCTGGGAGAGGGCCCGTGGTCCTGAGACCTAGTCAATATTTGGACGCTGCGGCTTTTTTTGTGTCCATTTTGAATCCAAGCGGAACCAAACAGCGGGGGAGTTGGGAAAGGCTGAGAGGGGAAAGCGGGGATAAACACAAGGAACAATGAAAGCGGAGGGGACTCACAATGCCTCTGGGAAACTATCACAACATCAACTTGCCACAAACTGAAAAATGGCGTATTGTTTCTTAAGTGGAGATTAAAAACCATCCTGAGAGGACAAAGCGAGCGACGGAGGTCATTCTGCTCAGGAGGAGGGCCGGGCGTGAACGGCAGACCCCAGCCGGAATAAAGTAAAAAGCACCAAGATTTTCTCCCTTAATCAAGGGGGCCACTTTCTCTCACAGCCCCGGTGAAGCACGCTGGGGAAAAAAAAACGCCATCAAACTCCCTTTGAAAAGGACGTCACTTTGGCGATCACAACCTCGATAGTAACCATAGTTACCCAAGCAGAGTCCACCCCGGCCACCCCCTGCCCCGCCCCCCACCCCCCCACCCCCCCAAAAAAACCTAAGTCTCCTGACTATCTTAGAGGGAAATATGGCGCATCTGTTGTGGAAAGCTTTGAAGGGACATTATCAGGGCTTAGACCAGTGGCCCCGGGGGGGCCAACACTCAGGCACAGCGTTGGAATCCCTCTGCCCAGCTGTCAGGTCGTTAGTCCCACCCAATAAGGCCCTTTGATGAGGAGGGCTATCGGTTTCCATGGCGTTGGAGACACAAACAGCTCCGGAGATTAGCGACGGAACTCGGGTCCTGATTCTTCCCTGATCCGACCCATCAGCAACAAATAAACACCTTGGCCAAATGCTGTCCGGGAGAGGTGGGAGGGTTCTATACCAGGTAAGTCATTAACAAGGTGGGACACTCTGCTGGTAAAGCGTAGTTTCTTCCTTTCTCTTACAACCACGGGATCCCTCCTGCCCCTCTCCTTCCTCTTCCTATCTGCATATCCAGCATTCACACATCCACGATAACCCACAAGCAGACAGTGCTACGACTGACCCTCATCTATCTCCTCTACGGTCCTTGCAGATAGTAATCTAGGTCATTCACGTCTCCAGCCAATTAGAGCAACAAATGACACGCAGGGAAAAAAAAGGGCCTGTTTGTAATTGCCGATCGACATATAACGGTGCTTCTATTTCAGAATGACAGTATTTCGAAATTGCTCTTCGCTTGACTCCAGCTAAGGGCTCCGTGGCTTTGTGACTCGTCAACAGGACTGAGGAGCACTTAATATGCTTTTAATGACGGTTTTTATAATGGCGAGATTGACTCTCGCTGTGCGTGATTGAGGCATCTCTACCTCTGAGCATGGCTGAATGGTTTGAGCAGCTGCGCCCCTGCTCGAACCGTCTCGCTTCATCAAGAGGTGGAAAACCAACGTCACTCAGAAAGGACTTTGGTGATGGCAGGCGGGGAACAGGGACGCTGTTTACTGTACACACACCTTCAGCCTGCATATGCAATGATTAACCACACACCAAAAAAAAACACACCAAAAAAAAAAAGATACACGTGAAAATGTCTTCGCCGTTTTCCTTTTTCACGAGTCACTTCCCGTTTCCATTTCAGCTCCCCTGTAGGGGATTTCATGACTGGCTGAGAACGGACGGAGTTGGGTGCCATTTTTTTTTTCTTCTCTTCTTTCCTATGGTTGGAAATGTACGAAAAAACGCAGCGGAGACGAGGAGAGGAGGAGGCAAAGAGGGAGGGAAGGAGGGAGGGAAGGACGGAGGGAAGGACGGAGGGGGGAGAGAAGGCTCATCTGGAAGTTGTGACTATACCACAGCAGGGTTCGAGGTTCTGTCGCTGAGTACGGCCATTTCCCAGCAGGAGTCGGGGCCCGTGGGCAGACCAAGAGCACCGTAACACTCTTCCACAAGGTCAGAGGCCCCCAAACCCCCCCTGTTACATTAGACAGTGAGGTCGGGGTTTGTATCAGGGGCCTCGTGAATGAGAAAGTAGACAGTCATTTAGAGTTACTCATTTATTTACCCGAGGAGCTCCATTCTCCAGAGACAAACGCCCAGCAGGGTGGCTTGCCTGCCCGCCAGAGGGCCTTCAGGGCTGGGGTTCACCCTGGCTGCTGTCCCCTCTGACGGATGCTTAACCCGGGCACGCCTGGTTACTGCCGAGTGTGTGACCCCGGCATGTGTGTGTCTCTCACAGGAGCATGTCCCACGCTGGGACTGGGCCACCGCTCAAATGCCCCTCTGTGCTCCCCTCATTGTCCGCCCCAGCGTGGGGTGGGGGGGGGGGGGGGGGGGGGGGCAGGGAAGGGGGGCAGGGGGGCAGGGACGGGGGGCATGGCAACCGAGGGGTAGAACTTGGGAACTAGTGGGAAGATTTCTAGGCTCAGGAGGACGCATGGAGGAGGCCCGAGTGAGCGCCGGGGTCGGAAACCCCGTCTCTCTGAGAAGTCACGGCAAGAGGTGGCACTGAACTCTGCGGGCTTCGACGCGAACAACACATTTGCATTTAGCACCTGTTTATTCTCCAACCTTTGCAGGTTCATTGCGCAAACTTTGCCTGAGGGTAATCAGGAAATGAGAACCAACATCGTCTGTTGACTTCATGCAAAGTCACACCGACAATTGAGTTTGTCTTATCGCCGGAAAAAAAACCCAGACTATTTACCTGAGTCATGGTGGAAAAGCTGTACATTCTGTAGCTATCTGGTCTGACCTGATCATGCATATCTTTGTGTACAACATTGAGCCAGCCTGGTACACTCACACTACAACTATTTGCCAGGGTTTAATTGCATTCAGAACGGTTGTGTGAATCACCAGGGGAGGTGACCCGACAGAGCAAGGAGAGGAGAAATGCTGTTTTTTACTGGTGACAACCTAGGTGACCATCGCATTGCAGCGAAACTAGATATTTTCCCTCGAGGTAACTAATTAGAGAAATATATCTGTTTTTTTCTGTCTGTCTGTCTGTCTATGTATCTGTGTGTGTGTGTGTGTGTGTGTGTGTGTGTGTGTGTGTGAGAGAGAGAGAGAGAGAGAGAGAGAGAGAAAGAGAAAGAGAGAAAGAGAGAAAGAGAGAAAGAGAGAAAGAGAAAGCGTGCGTGCGTACGTATTGCCATTATATAAAAAACGGAACGTGGAAACTTACTCCACAATATTTTTGTGTTTGATTAAACATACCCTAACCCTAAAAATAAGAAGAAGAAATATATATATACACTGTGAATTCGCTTCGCTAACTTGGGAACCAAATTGTAAAAGGCTGCGCGTTCAAACTGTTGAAGCACATTAGAGCATATTTCTTGCTGCCGGTTTCACATAGAAAATCTACATGAGACTGTAATTTGCCAAGCACAAGCCGTGGACGCAGTAACTCTCCCGGTAGGCGACACAACAATATTCTTTTCATGTTCTATACAGAATACGTTCGCTTATCCGCTTCTTCTGTAGAGAAAGCCATTTGACACATTCAAATGATCTGTTTCCATTCACCGGCGACAACCAGTGGAGAACCAGGCAGTAATACAACCATTTGGACGAAATGGATCTCGCGTTACAATAGCCTATAATTACGCTAGGTGTACTGTATCTCGGAGTATTGATCATCTTATATATACACCCTGTTTTTGCACCTGCCTACACGAAATAAATCATAGGTTGCAGTGGTCTAAAATTCTAACCGATGTTCACCACAGACCGACACCGTAGATTTCAAGATTTGTCTGATATTTCACACGGCGTTCAGTTTCTCCCAGACATGAAGCCGATGTCAGGGGTGAAGTTGCGCGTGGAGTTGGTGGCCCGGGCGGCAGTCTGTTGTCAATGTGACACATGAACACACATTGTGGGATCCGCTCGACACTTACCTGGGGTTGGTGCGGTTCCAGTACACGGCGTAGCGATCGGACACAACCTTGGAGGCCGGCTCCTGGCCGTACACACACATCCAAACGATGAGGAATACGACCAAGATCATCTCCACCTGCGCCATTGCTCTCAAACTTGGACACGCCAAAGTCCTTCCTTATGCTGCTTCCGACGCGGTGAAATCTTCACGGGAGTAGACGAAAAGCGAAATGATATTTACATCTGAAAGCCTTGTGAAACTCAGTTCCTCTGAGGTATCCAAACAGATGAATTCTCTGATAAGGACTTTACAAGGCAGTTCAATGCGCCGATACTGTTACAGTCATTGGGAATTAGAAATCGACTTTGTATTGATTTTTGAAGAAAACAAAAGCCTGGCAAAAAAATCGACGAGGATGGTCTGAAATGGTAATCAGTCTTTTCAAAGAAATATTTGGCTATTTTAGTCAATAGCCGTCTTCAGTCAAATTAAAGTATGATCGAGCGCACCCTTTTCAAATGCGTTCAATAAGAAACTCAACAAATAAGCGATCCAAAAAATAGATTCAGAACGTGTTGCTTTTCTACGAGTATGAATCAAACTTTCTGCGGATATATGAAGTGCGCTACGCTCTTTAAGTTCAACTCGGTTTCTAGCCGCAACAGTAACTCAATGCAACTGAATTATTTTGCCGAAGAAAAAACGGCTTACGGTTGGTCCATAAACAAAATATCTGGCAGATAACAGAAACAAGTTGAAAATAAGTAAGCAAACGAACTCCGATGACAAACTGGTGAAGAGGCTCTCCTGGTCTTCCCTGCCGCTGTCCTCGCTCAGCGACGGATCCGTGTCCTCGGCGTTGTCGCTGGATTGTCACGGCAAAAACAGTTTAAGTAGCAACCGGGCTGAACGGGATTTCTTCGAATGCGCCGTAAACACAACACAATTGGATGAAATCTTCCGCTTCACCGTAAATGTGGAGTCATAGAACAGGGTAATAGAACGGGTTTCAGAAGCCGGAACGGTGGGAAGTCGTGTTCCTCAGTTTGAAGAACTGAATCAAGTCCGCGCTCGCACGGCCATGCTCCCCTACTGTGCCTTCTCGGGTACAGTTTCAGGCTCGCGCACAATCTCATTGGTTAGAATTTTGAATGATGGGCGTTTCGCTTACTAAAACAACATCCCTCCCCACGAGGGAGTATATTTGCTTCCACAAGAGAGAGATCATTCATTTCACAAGGTAGGGACAGTGGGCAGGGGGGTCATCACACATACAATCATGTGGAGTTGAGATGATTTGGCAGTTTGACACATTTCACTGGCAGCTTTAGCAGTATCAAAGGCCTCTAACAACTTTCTCTGCCTATTTGTCATTGTATTGTTGGAAATTATGAAAATATTTTTTTCTGTTTAGAGACGATAAAATCACACATTTATTTGTGTCAGATAAATATGATATTCCACGTACAAAGGCAATTTCAAACCAGGGAGTGAAGTTTGCGTTTGTCACAGTGTGTCTTTAGGTTTTAGGCCACTTTCATCCGAAGTAGGCCTACCTGCGTCTCCTGGCGCCCCGCAGTGGAAGCAAATAAAAACGTTCCCTCGAAAGCTGACAAGCGCTCTTACGGTAGGTGGGCATATAGTACATTAGCATAATACAAAACGAACGTTAGACGTGTTCAAAGCACAAAAGAAATCAGTTGTGCGCGTTTGTTTTTCAACGTAGTGTTGACCAGTAGACGGTGGGGCCAGTCGTATTAGGCGGTCAAGCATGTTATTGGTGTGCATGTTGCGTTGCATGCAGACAGGCTTTAATGCCCGTTGGAGCGGCAGACATGGGACGGTCTGGTGTGGTAAAACTAATCCCTTCCCTCACAGTACCGCGCGGAGACCTCGCCAATGAGATCAACAAGAACATCGCAGCAGTAAATTGTTCAAGACTCTAAGCATATCAACATTCCTAAACCGTGACTGTCAATTTACTAGCCTGTTTGAATTACCCCAATCGTTTTGGGGCAAGGATCTAGTTTGAAACGATGGGCCATTGTCCAGCCTCCAACATAAACACGTTAGCGATGCCGGAGACACCGACCCATTTCACTGCTCCGATGATGTTTGACATGGTAAACACAGATCTGCTCTGCATGGATAAACTCTCCACCGAGGGCCATTCAAAAATGAGCTGGGTTTATTTACAGACCACAAACTGGACAAGAACATCATCTTAATTAACGGCCTGCGTTTACAGTCACAAAGGTTCCGACTGTTTGTTTGGGCTGGCTGTTCTGTTTGTGTGACGAGTGCGTGTGTGTCTGCATGTGGTGTGCGTGTGTTGTCTTTGTGTTTGTGTGGGAGTCTGGGAGGCGTGTGTGCATGCATGCATGAATGTGTTTGGTGTGTGTCTCCATGTAGTGCGTACGAATGCATATGTAGCGCGTGCAAATGCATGCGTGTGTGTGTGTGCGTGTGATCCGTTACACTAACAGACTCAGACTCTCATTCAAGCAGACTAATCCCGAACCGTAATCACTTCTCCCTGCGCACAGCTCCTGTTCCCCTTCATGCTCTGCTATCTGTCCGTGTGTTCCGAGACAAAGGGGGCCTCGTAAATTAGAGGCAGCGAGGCAGCAGTGTCGGGGGTTGCGGCCTCTGTGTGCACCCCCCCCCCATCCTCATGTGCCTCTTCCTCTCGACAGTGCTTCCTGGACGCTCTCATCAGCATTGGTTTCCATACTCTGAATGTGAGCAACAGCCTTCAAACCGAGTGCGAACATGGGAATAGGTGAAAATGACGTCTCAGAAAGGCTTTGATTCAATGAGAGAGACGTTTGCAAGGCCCAAGTGCCCTGCCACAGCACACGTTACTGTAGTGTTTGTATCCCGCGCGTTGAACGCCACACGTTGATGTAGTGTTTGTCACCTGCGTGTTAAACGCCACGCATTACTGTTGTGTTTGTCACCCGCACGGTGAACGCCACGCGTTACTGTCGTGTTTGTCACCCGCACGGTGAACGCCACGCGTTACTGTCGTGTTTGTCACCCGCACGGTGAACGCCACGCGTTACTGTAGTGTTTGCCACAGGCAGTCTCTCAGGAGACGGTACACAAAGACATGATTCGGGAGAACGGCCCTTATTGTTGTGTTCTTCTATGGTTTCAAAGTAAACACACGTACGCCATTCTGGTCAGGTGTTGTGTGTATATATGTTACCACCGAGTCGTATTGCCCCCGAGTCCTAATCCATTAGCGGGGATAAACGCACTCTAATCACATTCTCTAGCACTGAAACCAAATTCCCTGAATGGGGCTTTGTCGACTGTGATAGCCCATGCCGTTGCCTCACGCTTATGAATTCAGCACCATCGACCGGATCCTTCATTCACCTTGTGTTATCAGAGAGGCCCGGGTCCCAGCACTGGGTCAGATTAGACAGTGTTTTGGCTAAATGTGTGGCACTGCTGCTTGTGTCAGGGTGTTAGCTTGTGAATGAGCTGGAACGACGTAACGCTCAGGGTTCTTGAAGGCTGTCTTAATAAAAAGGTTTCAGAGTATTAAATTGGATAGCAAGAGCTCAATCGCTTTCACCTCATTCTCCCGCTCTTTCGTTCCTTGTCTCTCTCTCTCGTCGCTTTTCTTCTCTCTCCGGCCGCGTCTCTCACTGTCTCGCTTTCATTCTCACTTTCCCGCTCTCTTTCATTGTCGCTTTCAATGTCTTAGTCACTCTCTCACTCTCCGCGTCCCTTTCTTTCGCCGTGTCTCCCACCGTCTCTCAGCTCACTTTCCCTCTCTCTTTTATTGTCGCTTTCAATGTCTCAGTCACTCTCTCACTCTCTGCGACTTTCGCCCTTTGTCTCATCCTCCTCTGGTTTACCCTCTCTGACCGTGCGTCATCCCGGCACTCTCACAGAAAAATAAATGTTTATCTTTTCCCCAGCCGTGCGGTTGATTCCCCCGTCTCCCCTCAGCGCTCCGTCGAAAACTTCAGCTTGACCCGTCCCAGCTGACCACCCCAGAGGTGAGGGGGCGGGACACACACACTCCATCAGCGCTGTGGGACACACACAGACACACGCAAACACACACGCAGTGTCGAAGCTGTGGGACACACACACTCCGTCAGCACTCTGGGACACACACACTCCGTCAGCACTGTGGGACACACACAGACACACACAAACACACACGCAGTGTCGAAGCTGTGGGACACACACACTCCGTCAGAGCCGCTGGACACACACACTCCATCAGCGCTGTGGGACACACACAGACACACACAAACACACACACAGCATCAGAGTTGTGGTAGAACACACACGCTTTTCTTAAGAAGTGGCAGTTGAGAGAGCGGGGTGTTTATGGGATGCGGTGACCATGTTGGTTTAGATTGGGACGAGCGTGGGAGATCCAACCTGTTTCCGCGAGGCACCTGGGTGAACTCCTCTGTATACATGACCTCCGGAACACAAATACACACCGGCGCATAAACACGCGCACGCCCGCCGTCTCCCCTGCGCCATCTCGCACGCGCGCACTCAAACGCCATGGGCCTTTCGCTTCGGACGCACACGCACGCATGCATTCCTCGTGTGTTTGTTCGCGCGAGGAACGCCCCGCCCGCCGCGTGTGCTTTTCATAAGTGAGGTTTCTCTGTTTCAAGGTAAGCCACGGCTGACTCATTGTGGCTGCCCTGTTTAAAGTCATTGTAAAGACACTGAGGATTGCTGACATTGGAATGCCTGCTATTTCTGTGGGAGACGTTTCTCACCAAATCCTTTTCTTCTTTTTTTTTCCTCTCTCCCCGCTTTCTGCTTAGGAGGAGAGGGAGCGAGGAGAAAATCACTGCTCCTGGTGACCTGCTGCAGTCAGAGGGAAGGAAGGAAGGAGAAAAGGGAAGGAGAAAGGGAGGGAGGAGGGCGAGGAGGAGGGAGGAAAGAGGGAGGGATGGAGAGAGAAGGAAAGGATGGAGATCTCTATCTATGTCTATCTGTCTGTCTATCTGTCTGTCTGTCTGTCTGTCTGTCTGTCTGTCTGTTAGCATGAGCTTTGTTAGCGTTGGATCCATGTCTGAGAGGGTGGGGAGCAGCGAGGGGAAGAGTAGGAATGTCTGGCTTAACTTCCGACAGACACCTGATCTCTCTTCTGGGAGCGCCGGTGTGAGAATGAAACAAAAACGTTTCAATGAAGCAGAGAAACCGAAGGTGGCCTTTACTGTGAGATCTCCAGCAGAAGACAGACGGCTGGCTCTGTGAGGTGGAGGGTGGCTCAAACTCAAATGTAAATATCGAAAACGGATGTCCTCTACAGTTTTGACTGTACAAACACAACCTAATAAAAAACCAGTCGGACAGAGTCTGTTGTTCCGTTGCTACACGGTCACCTGCACAGACATGTCAGACGGGTTCTGGTTCAGGAACATTGGAGATCGGTTTCAGTCGGGTCTCCTGTGTTAGACGGACGGCAGGCAGAGGTGGTAGGTTGAGCTAACTTCTCAGAGTGTGGTTGGCCATGTCAGATCGGATTCTGTCAGCGTGGCCTGCGTGCTGCAAGGCTGGTCTTGGGAGAGGAGAGTTGGGGAGGGTGCAGGAGAGGAGAGTTGGGGAGGGTGGAGGAGAGTTAGGGAGGGTGGAGAGGAGAGTTTGGGAGGGTGGAGGAGAGGAGAGTTGGGGAGGGTGGAGGAGAGTTAGGGAGGGTGGAGGAGAGTTGGGGAGGGTGGAGGAAAGGAGACACGGTCCTGGCAGAGGACAGGGTCAGAGAAGCAGCTGAGAGGACATCCTGCTGGGAAAGAAAGAGAACAGAGTGGAGGAGAAGGAGGAGAGGAGGACAGGAGAAAGAAAGAGAAGATTTGGAGAGGTGGGTGAGAGGAGTAGGAAAGAAGATGAGGAGGAGAAGGAGAACGTGAGAGGGAGAGCAGTGGGGTTAGGGGTTGGGGGAAATGTGGAGGAGAAGGAGAATGTGAGAGGGAGAGCAGTGGGGTTAGGGGTTGGGGGAAACGTGGAGGAGAAGGAGAGGAGAAAGTGAGAGGGAGAGCAGTGGGGTTAGGGGTTGGGGGAAACGTGGAGGAGAAGGAGAGGCCCAAAGTGCATACAAGCAACCGAACCCTGGAGGTACGGAGCTGAACCCCCCCAGAACAGAAGGCCAGTGACGGTGGCTGTCTGAACCGTTGTATTCATGAGCAAAGGGGAGAGCGAGAGGGGCTATTAGCTGAGGAATGTTCTCTCCAGACTGATGAAGCGCTTGTTTTTTCTTTTAGAGGGGGGAGAGCAGGGGGAGAGGGGGGGGAGGTCTGTCCTAGCATTTTAAAGACACATCCCATGTGAGTATTTAACTCTCCCTAAATGCTGCCTAGAGGTGGTATGTTTGTTTGGGTAATCTGCCAGAGAACCCCAAAGCAGCTCTCCGGAAAGTTGTCATTGGGGATTAAAGCTAAACCCACCGGGAGATGTTTAAGCTGCGCATTATTTGGACGAAGCCCAATCTTCTAACACGTAGTCGACCAATCCCATTACGGTCCTGGTTGGTTTCACAGTGTCGCATGTCGGAGATAGGGGGAGTTGGGTGTGTGGATGTGTGTGGAGGGGGAGGGTGGTGGACACAGTTGAGGTGAGGAGGTGGTTGGGGTGGGGAGAGGTCTTGGGTTTAGTGCTGCGGTGAGGGGTTTGGCTGGATTGGGTTGCATGGGTTCGGGTTATGGAGAGACACCTCTGTAAAGGAAAGTGGATACATGGATCTGACTCCTTGCGCTCACTCTTCGTCTCTATCTCTCTTTCTGTCTCTCACTCTTTCTGTCTGTCTGTCTCTCTTTCTGTCTCTCTCATTTTCTCTGTCTCTGTCTCTCTGTCTCCCTCTCTCTCTCTCTCTCTCTCTCTCTCTCTCCCTGACTTTCTTTGGCTCTCTGTCTCTTTCTATCTTTTCTATCTTTAGATTGTTATCTATCTGTCCGTCTCTCTCTCTCTCATATCTCTGTCAGAACAGAGTCGTTCTGGTGTGTGGTATCTGAGAGGGTTGCCAAGTTGGCAGAGGAGGAGAGTGTTTTGGTCCATTAGGGTGCAACGTAATGGATGCACACAGATGTGGAACCAGCACTTACCCTGTCATCCATTCCAACATGTGTAATCCACTGTCATTTACATAGCTTCTCTCTCTTTGTATCCCCCATCTCTCTCTCTTTCCCTCTCTCTCTCTGGATCCCCCATCTCTCCCTTTCCCTCTCTGTCTATGTATACCTCTCTCTCCATCTCTCTCTTTCCCTCCCTCTCTCTCTGTATCTCTCTCTGTTTCCCTCTCTCTCTGCACCCTCCATCTCTGAGCCCTCTTTCTATCTTTCCATCTTTCTCTTTCTCTCTTTCTCTCTCTGTTTCTCTATTTCTCTCTCCTACTTCTCTCTCTCTCTCTCTCTCTCTCTCTGAACCCCGTTTCTGTCCCCTTCCTCTCTCTCTCTATTTCTTTCTCTGTCTCCCTCCGTCTGACACACACACACACTCTTGGAGACGTGACCTCTCAGCGTCACAGTAAACACATTTTCTGACCTTATGATCAGCAACAGTCTAAGTGGAGTTGTGGTGTGACTCCAGCTGGGATCCCCACAGGAGAACACACACACAAGACACGCAGACACGTAGACACACACAAGACACGCAGACACGTAGACACACACAAGACACGCAGACACACACACAAGACACGCAGACACACGCACATGCAAGACACGCAGACACGCAGACACATATACAAGACACGCAGACACACGCACATGCAAGACACGCACACACGCAGACAGAGAAACGCACGCAAGCAGACACACTGACCCCCCCTGTTCCCCGTCCTCCCATATAAACCCATGTGAAAAGATACATGCACATTCACACACATACCAACCGTTAACACACACTCACACACACACACAGGCGGGAGGGGGGATTCCAAGAGTGGTTTTCTCTCACAGAAGATGTGTTCCCTGAGGATTGCAATGCGTCCATAATGAGGCCTGGGTGATGGCAGGGTCACTTCACTGTGGCTGCTCACACTACTTCCTCCCTCCCCTTTCTCCCCCTCCCTCGCTCCCTCCCTCCCTCCCTCCTGCCCTCCCCTCTCTCCCCATAACCCTGGTCCCTCCCTCCATCTCCCCCTCCTTCCCGTTCTCCCTCCCTTCCCCAGCATCCCTCTCTCCCCATAACTTTGCTTCCTCCATCTTCCCCTCCATCTTCCCCTCCATCTTCCCCTCCATCTTCCCCTCCATCTTTCCCTGGCACCCTCCTCCTTCCCTCTCTCCCCATAAGCATGCTCCCCTCCCTCTTCCCCTCCATCTTTCCCTCCCTCCCTCCCTCCTTTTATCCAAAGTGACACACAAACAGTCGGCTTAAAAAGTACAGCAGGCAAAATCTAGGATCAAAAGTGAATAGTTCTAACAGCATTTTGGTGGTCAGAGTCAAGGAATGCTGTCTTTACCAGGCACAGTCCAAAGTCACCACAAAATGAACCCACAAACCACTGTTCTGGTTCTGGTTCAGTGCCTGGAGGTCCAAGTTCTGACCCAGTAAAATGAGGGGTGTTGTCTCTCTGTAGAGTTCCTCTGGGCGTTTTTTCATCGCCCTTGTTTTTTTTTTTGCCGAAAGACGCATTTATAACGTGTGATAACTTGAGGGATGCGTCGGCAATTTGGCCGCTTAACATTTCGCCCCAAAAAAGGCATTTTTGGGGTTTTTGGTGGAAAGAGGAAAAAAAGGGCAAAGATATGAGCTGCTTTGAAATGCTTCGATTTCTCTCCTTCAATCCAGCTAAGACCGAAGTCATGCTAAAGATTGGACATAATCAACAAGTATTTTACAAACCTTAGGTCCACTGACAGCAGTTAGAGACTGTCAACAAAGTGACTTGTTTTATTTCACCCTCCTGCTCTCTTCGGGGGCCAGAATGACCCGAAACAATGTTTAAATCACACACACGCACACCCTCAATGAGACATTTAGATCGTATGTGCTTGATTGAACCAAGACCAAACGAAATCTTTCCGATTCACGTGCAGCATGGCTGCACATTTCAGTGCCCAAATGGGTACAAGTTAAAACCACTCTTGTTCTATCACACATGTTCTATTTCAGGGTTGAAGGTGGGGCCTTTTTGACACTTAGGACAGGGTGAGTCGTAGGATTTGAAGAAAGCACACGTCAATCTCTCTTTATCCTGTACTTTCAAAACTGGTTATCGCTAAGCCAATAACAAGGGCTCCTGTATCAGGGCTCATGTTGCACACCCTTTGTTTCCATCTCATTTACTTTTCTTTCAACAGTTCTTCGGTCATGTGACCAACCAAACTCAAACAATCTTCAGATTGTCCGTGAATCAGTCTTATATAATGCACGCTCATTTGATTGTCCAATTTCATCTCAGGTGATTCTACATGAATATTTCAAACGAGGACGATCACGCCGGCAATGTGGACATCCCTCGACGTTTCTAATAAGGACATTAAATTTAAATTTGCAATCTGCCGTGAAGGTTAGTGCAGGAGTTGATGTGAGGTGATCTCTCACTTCAGGCAGAGAGATAGAGAGATGAAGGAGAGAGTGAAGGACAGCTCTCTGTCACAATATATGTCTAAGGTCTCTGCTAACTTGTCCTTCGGTGTTACTTTATTGTAGTTGAGAGTGTGTAATGTAGAGAGTGTGTCTAACACATGGTGTGTGACCGAGTGTGTGCAGAGAGGCGCTCTGTTTCAGTTCTGAAGTATGTTGCTGTATTTCTAAGAGCGTGTGTGTGTAATAGAGAGTGTGTGTGTGTAATAGAGAGTGTGTGTGTGTAGCAGAGTGTGTGTGTGTGTGTAACAGAGTGTGTGTGTGTGTGTGTGTGTGTGTGTGTGTGTGTGTGTGTGTAATAGAGAATGTCATAGAGAGTATATAGGAGAGAAGGAATAGTGGATGTGGGTTAGTTTGTGCAACGGTGGTCTGTGTGTAGCAGAGTGTGTGTGTCTGTGTAGCAGAGTGTGTGTGTGTGTGTGTGTGTGTGTGTGTGTAATAGAGTGTGTGATAGAGAGAGTGTGCATTAAAGAGTGTAAAAGAGAGCAGGAAGAGAGGAATTGTGTTTTAGTTTGTGCAATGGTGATCTGTGTGTGTAGCAGAGAGTGTGTGTGTCTGTCTGTGTCTGTGTGTGTAGCAGAGTGCATGAACGTGTGTGTGTGTGTGTCTCTGTGTGTGTAGCAGAGTGTGTGTGTGTGTGTGTTGGGGCAGTGTAATGACTCTGTGTCCTCTGTTGTGACTGGGTGAATATGATCGTGATTTCATGTGCCAATCTGGTCAATGAATAAAATTACAATACATTGAGACGTTTTGTTTTCTCCAGCTGTGACAGAAGATGATGGCTGTTCCTGATTCTGCAGCCCACTCTCAACCACACAGCTCAAATGAGATGAAATTACACACTGTGTCATGATGGCTCCATCATCAGCCATCATCAAGGTTACGCTCCCGCTTGTGAGCAGGCGAGTGTGCTTTGCGTGTGAGCGAGTGCGTGTTTTGTGTTAGCGCGCACGTGCCTTTGTGCACGCGTGTGTGTGCGTATGCATAGAGAGTGAGTGGGTGTGTTTATTTGTTTGGCCTTGTGTGTGAGTGCCAGGCATTTATGTGTGTTAGCTGTGAGTGTTTGCATGTGTGTGTGTGTGTGTGTAGGCATGTGTGTGTGTGAGTCTGTGTGCGTGAGCAAAGAGCGAGAGCCCAGATGGGCGCATTCCTCGCTTGAGTCCAAATTCACAAAATAGCATGAAAAATAAGAAAGCTTCAGCTTGCAGAAACGCAGACGTTCCCTTTCTGCTTGTGCGAGTGGCTCTGTGAAGTTGTTCTGGTGGCTATTTCCAGAACCTTCTCTCTGTGTACAAAGGCAGGAGATTAGCAACAGCCCACAGACGAAGAAGAATCGCGATGATTAAAATAATATGCCTCTTATAGCGACCTGCAGCCTCTCAGTCGTCTCTGAAGAGACTGGCTGCAGGTCGATAGCTGCTCAGTGTTAAAAATGAAAAGTATTGATCCCCTATTCACCTCAAGCTGCTTCTTTGAATGAGCCTGAGAGAAGCCGTATCAGCTGTCAGTACGCGTGCGTGTGTGTGTGTGTGACTCTGTGTGTGTGTCCGGTTTTGATCAAGTAGGAAACAGATTTGGGGTCAAAGTTCATCCCACCCGACACATTTATGTGTGTTTGTGTGAATGTGTGTGTGAGCTTGTGTGTGTGTGTGTGTGTGTGTGTGTGTGTGTGAGTGTGTGTGTGTGTGTGTGTGTGTGTGCGTGAGTGCCGTCGTCTGTGCCATCATGTCAGCTACATTATCTGAGGCCATGTCCAGAGTCTTTTGTCTGTCCCACCTCAGGGTCCACAGGGGGTCCGAGGTAGAGTCAGTACCCAGACATGAGCACCCCACTCCCTCTTCAGTCCTCATAGGACTGAAGGGGGAGTGGGGTAGCTGAAGGGGCCTCGGGTAGCTGGATCAGCTGCCTGGAGCTGCCCTCCACACACACACACACACACACACACACACCACATACATACATACAGACACGCACACACACACACACACACCACATACATACATACACACACGTACACACACACACGCACCACATACATACATACATACAGACACGCACACACACACACACACACTCACACACACACACATACATACATACATACATACATACATACATACGTACATACATACATACATACATACATACATACATACATACATACACACACACATACATACATACATACATACATACATACATACATACATACATACATACATACATACATACATGCATACATACATACATACATACACAAACACTTCCACACACATCTCTCCATAAAGACACATATACATGCTGACACGTACAGACATAGAAAGTGCTTTCTCCTACATTGACCTGCATTAGAAGCAGAGGAGAGGGTATCTCATAAACTGACATAGCGTATCATTGAATGTGTGTGTTTGGGCATGTGTGCGTTTGCCTGTGTGTGTGTGTGTGTGTGTGTGTGTGTTTGGGCATGTGTGCGTTTGCCTGTGTGTGTGTGTGTGTGTGTGTGTGGTCATGCGGTGGCAGGCTGGTCTGTGAGTTCCTCCTGTATTAAGGCTGGACTCGGAGCTCAGTGTCTGGATATTAGATTAGTATGACCTGTAATTCAATGACAAGGTCCGGTGACTGGCTGCGACAGTGGAACACACTCTGTATCTCCGACACACACTCGCACGTACGTACGTGCGCACGCACACACCCGCACGCACCCAGAATCCATGATGCACAAACGCTCAGTCTCTCAGTGGGTGAGAAGCGACTGTCCGTCTGTTTGTGTGCGTCTGTGTCTATGGGTATGTGTGTGTGTGTGTGTCTGTGTGTGTGTGTTTCTGGTAGTCTGTGGGTATATTTGTGGGTGCAGTGTGTGTGTGTGTGTGTGTGTGTGTGTGTGTGTGTGTGTGTGTGAGTGTGTGTGAGTGTGTGTGTGTGTGTGTGTGTGTGTGAAAGAGATCACCTCTCCCATACTAATGATCATAGATTAAATTGCCTTTTTTCAGCATCCAGAGTAGAGGCCAGGGCATATGAGGTTTACGAACGGTGACTCTTATAAATAATGTCATTTTGTAATTTATTGTACTTCTTCTCATTTCCTTTTTACTCCATTTAAATGGAAATGACCCGACCCTGTAACCCCCCCCACTCAGTCTGATAGACGAGACATTACTGTCAGCTCTGTGGATCTACACTACATGTGGAAAGAGTTACTCTGAGTGTGTGTGTGTGTTTGTGTGTGTGTGTGTTGGAGGGTGTTGACATGCAGCCCACGGATGGTGTCTGGAAGATCGGGGAGGAGGAAGAGGAAGAAGAGGAGGAAGAGGAGGAAGAGGAGGAAAATGAGGAAGAGATGCGGAACCCCAAGGAGGGAGGTGGAGGAACAGAGGTGAAGAACAGAAGGAGGAGAGGGAGAGCAAGGAGGTGGAAGAGGAGGGAGTCGTACTGACTTGGGGGGGGGGGGGTCTGTCTGTAGACGTCAGGTTATGGAGGCCACAGCTGAATCCACAGACTCCTCCTCCTACCCCTGAAACGGTCAGTCAGACTGGACGATGACCCTCTTCTTCCACGACAAGGGAGGTGATTCATCACAGAGGCCATAAATCACAGGCCTGACCCCCCGCTCACACCTCCAAACACCAGCCTGTTTATCCTGCAGACACAGCTATCCATTATCACACGACACGCACACACTCACACAGGCTGGGAGACCACAGCTGGACACTGGCTGGTTCTACCGTACCGGTGTAGAGGAGTCAGTATTTACTGTGTGAGTGTGTCTGCAGATGGAAGGGTTCATACTGGATGCGTGTGCTCAGTGTGTGTGTGTGTATGTGTGTGTGTGTGTGTGGGGGGGGGGGGTATTGTTTGTGGGGTGCACTTAGTGTGTGTGTGTGTGTGTACATCCCTTCTTAAGATTAAACCAAGGTGTTGTTTTGTCTGCTCAAAGGCTTAATTTAGATAAGCTAAGCTAAGACACTCTTGCTGATCAACCTTTGTTGGAGGAGGAAACAGAGGAGGTAAACAAGCACTTTATCTGTTGTCCGGAGGGTCTTGGTTCCACACGGAGAACGTCTTCGCCAGTTCCCGCTGTCCTCTCTGTCCTCGGGAGGATTTGAACTGACACATGGAAGCCTCGAGGAAACCGCTAGGCAGAGCACCTAGCGAGACAACACAACAAGTCATTAGCCTCTCCTATCTGAGCGATCGACGGAAACACTCGAGGTGGAGGTTTGCGACGGAAATGAGCGGGTTCGGTTTTTTATCTACAAATGACTTGATTGGCTGAGCGGGTGGCGGAGGAGTGAGGAGGGAAGAAAGAGGGAGGAGGGGGAGAGGAGATGAGGAGAGGTGGAGAGGAGGGGGAGAGGAGATGTGGAGAGGAGGAGAGGAGAGGAGGAGAAGTGGAGAAGAGACGAGGATAGGAGGCAAGGAGAGGAGAGGAGGAGGAGATGAGGAGGACGGTAGAGGAGGAAGAGGAGAGGAGGTGGAGAGGAGGAGGAGAGGAGAGGAAAGGAGTGGAGAGGAGGAGAGGAGAGGAGGAGGAGAGGAAAGAAGAGGAGAAGAGGAGGAGAGGAAAGAAGAGGAGAGAAAGAATGGAGAGGAGTAGGGGAGGAGGAATATGAGAGTGGAGGAGTAGCTATACAGCTTGACCTTTCACCTCAGCGATCAAGACCAGACAGACAGGAAACATCAGGACTTTAGCTCCATTATTCTGATAAACTCCTTCTTTTTTGTGCAGTCTTTCACCACAGAGATCTTCACATGAGGCCAAATATCATCAACACAACCAAAAGAAACACAACAACAAAAAGAATCACAAATCCAAAATCCAATGAAATGGATCCTAGGTCATTAGTGAATGAAATCCCACAGGCAGACAGACAGAGCCATGCATTAGCAGAGCAGGGTTTTGCGTGGTTCTCTGCATAGTGTGCTGTGGTAGATGTCAAACCACGACCAACTATATGTCACTTTGAAGAAACGAGGCTGGACTCAAATGTAAACTTGTTTCAGCTGGAGGGCGTCACATCTAGTTTGCTCAAGTTTGCTCCTCATGCTGTAAACACACAATCCGTCTCCTGTATGTGTGTGTGTGTGTGCATGTGTGCGTGTGTGCGTGCATGTGTGTGTGCATGTGTACGTGCAGGTGTGTGTGCGTGCATCTGTGCGCGCGTGTGTGCACGTGCGTGCGTGTGCGTGCGTGTATGTGTGCGTGAGTAGGCTACTTCCCCCAGGACATATGGGCTCATCATGAGATCATGAGAACGGCTGGAGACTTGAAAGAGATGACATCATCGTAACCACCCCAATCCTCATAGGCCTGCGCTGTGGACAGCGCCCCCTGGCAGGCGAGTTTGAGTCTTGCAGGGTGCCTGTAAGTCGGTTCATCTGCTTAGTGGAACTCAAATGCATGATTTAACAGGATAGTTGGAAGCCAAACATCAATGCAAGTCTACTAACCACACACACACGCAAGCCAAATCATCAGTTTATTCACATGTTTTATGTGACAAAACACACACAAGTCACACATGCAGGCACACAAGTAAGCACTCACTCACACACATGAATAGACACACACGCTCACGCAGAGACACGTTTCTGAACACATAGGCACACGCTAAGCACACACAGAACACAGCTGTGGCATCGTAGCGCACGCGTGGCACGACACCCCAAAGTCACGACACCCCAAAGTCACACCACGACTCCACGATTCTGTGATTCTGTTTCCCCCCCGAACGCGATCAACTCTTTTGCCTTTTGTTTCTCAGAGTCTGCATTCCTGAGTCAGAGCTGTCCCTGGTCGACGCCGCGGGGTCAGAGTTAGGGTTAGCGCCAGCCTCATTAGCGCCGACCTCCCTGCTAATCGCTCTTAATTTCACATGAGCGCTGCAACGTTTAGCACCCCGGGGTCAGAGGTCGCGACCCGCCTCTCGTTAGCTCGCTGAGAGGACATCGGCCGCCTTCTAGAAGTCGGCGATTAGACCAAAGCTGGAGCCCTTGTCTTTCCAAAAAGGTTCCCTGTGAGAACAGCCACCGCCTGGCGAGTTTACTCGACCCTAACACCAACCTTCTCTCTATCCTTCGGACGCTTCAGAGGATGGGGGTCGCGACCCCACGCTGCACCGTGACCTCCCGGACCTTGACGCAGCGCTGACCCCCGTCCCCCGGACCGTAACGAGTGCTGTCATAGACGATATGACCCCCCACTTCTCTGACACCCACGTTCTGGCCAAAAGCTGCCGGGTCTGACGTGTTCTCTGTGTTCTCTGTGTTCTCTGTGTTCTCTGTGTTCTCTGTGTTCTCTGGCGTCTTGAAGGACTGAAGTCCTGATGATTCTTCTCCCGCAAACACTGTGCTCCCTCGGAGGATAACCTAAGGAACATTCTTATTAATCAAACGCCCCTAAAATGTGTGATGCTCTGCAGGAAAACCTTGGACTACAGCGTTAGAGTTACTGCTTGCTAAGAATGAACGATCTGAACGGTCTAATCTACTATCTATCTAACTTCAACTCTAAAATGAAAGCAGGGATTGGTTGAGATGTGATAACAGGGTTGTTGTCAGGATTAGAGTCACAGCAATCTAAAGTCCTGACCCTTAAAACAGAGTCAGGGTTGGGTTATGGCCAACCTTAAATCTAGAAAGGTGTGGGGAGGTCTGTTAGCAGGATCAGGGTTAACCCTAACCCTAACCCTAACAAACTAAAAAGGTGATGGAAATCTAGAACTCTAACCCTAACCCTAACCCTAACTCTAATCCTAACTTTAACCCTAACCCTAACTCTAACCCTAACTCTAACCGTGACCCTAACTCTAACCCTAACCATAACCCTAACTCTGACCCTAACTTTGACCCAGTAGGGGTTAGGCTCGGAAACAGAAAAAAGACTTCCCTTCTTACCTTCACTATCCCCCTACTGTCTTATCTCTTTCCCTCTCTTTCCAGTTCGTTTGGTTCCACTGTGTGTCACTTTAGATAAAAAGTTGAAGAACACAATTTCCCAGGTATCCGGGGTTGACAGTTTGTGAACAATGAGATCCAAAACCAGTTGAATGTTGATGAAATCTTCGGAGGCATGACGTGGTCCCAAAATATCGCAGAAGATTTTGTGTCGGGAGTGCAGCGGCGTGAGTGATGGAGACTGGTGAACTCGTGACAGGACTGGAGGACGTGACAGCAGGAAGAAAGAACTGGGCCAGATCAAGTTTCTGAAAACATGCGTGCCGAGAGAGAGAGAGAGAGAGAGAGAGAGAGAGAGAGAGAGAGAGAGAAGAGAGGAGGTATAAGGAGAGACGAGAGAGAGAGAGGAAAGATGACGTGCAGGGGAGAGAGAGGGGGGGGAGATAGAGCATGAGAAAAGAGAGGGAAAAGAGCAGGAGAGAGAGAGAGAGGAGAGAAGAGAGAGAGAGAGAGAGAGCAGGAACAGAGATCAAGTCGTGTGCTTGACTTGTTGCTTGGACACAAAGGCATCGCTGTGTGGGCCCCTGTCCGTTGGTAATTGGATACTATCCCCGCCCCGTCTGTTGTCACTTCATTCGAAACAATTGAGAGGTAAGGCGCATGGCGTGGTAACTGATAGGGTTCCACCTTATTGCAAACTTGGAGGTAAATCTGCATCCTGGAGATGGGGGAAAGGAGTGGGGGAAGGAAGAAGATTGGAGGAGCAGGGCGGAAGGGATGATACTGCACGCAATTGACGGAGGGAAGTTTGGTGGCGTCAGGGTGAGGGGGGAGGGGCCTCCAGAATATCGGGATCCTTGAGTTTGTTCATTTAAAGGCAGGGCAGGACTAACAGGGGAGGTCATTACTAATAAGACAGTGTAGTAGGCACAGGGAGTGGGAGAGGATGGTGAGGAGAATGGGGGAGCGGGGGGGAGGGAGAAGTGATTGATGAGGGAGATTGGGGGAGGAGGGATGAGAGAAGGAGAGAAGCGAGACAGGCGGTTATGATGTAGGGCAGAACTAGGACGGAGAGACGACGAGAGGAGTGAGTGAGAGGGAGGAGTAGAGAAGGAGAGATGGACAAAATACGAGTACATGGGGAGCGAGTGAAATGGAGAGAGAAGGAGAGATGATGTATGGGGAGAAGGCGAGGAGACGGAGAGGGAGAAGGGAAGGATTTATCAAGGAGATGGAGAAGGACGAAACGATGGAGGGAGGAGAAAATGGCGAGAGAGAGAGAAAGAGGAGATGGAGAGAGAGAAAGATAGAGCGAGAGAGAGGAGATGGAGAGGGAGAAAGAGAGAAAGAGAGAGGCAGAGGAGATGGAGAGAGAGAGAGAGAGAGAGAGAGAGAAGAGATGGAGAGACGAAATGTTGGAAGCTGAAGCTGACAGTGTCTGTGTGACTGTTGGGGGTAAGCAGAGGGGCAGCCGTGTGCTGTAGGAGTGATAGGAACATGGTTCTGCATACTCAGTGGTGATATTAACACGCCATCTTCTGCGCCACCACACAGCAGGAAAAGAAAACACTAATGATGTTTGCAAATGCAAGCGACAAAATCATTAAACATTCTGACAAATATTGTTTGTTCTGTCTAATGGGGTAATATTCAACATGTTATGTCATAAAGGGGGGGGGGCGAGGTGTAAGTGTTGCTTTGTGCCCCAAACTGCTTTGGAGATGAACAAGACAACAAAACAGATAAATAGTAATTAATGAGATGGCAACAACCGCAAGCATATGGTGGGGTAGATCACTAGTTGTTTTTAGGGGTGAGAGGGGGAGGGATTAAGCCGGAACGCTGGTGCATCACCGGCACACAATAGCAGGGCTCTTTCACAATGGACGCCCAAAAAGAGAAGAAAAAAAAAAACGCTCACAAGTGGGTTTCTGCTCACAGGGTATTGATTGGTGGGGAGGGGGGAGGGGGGGGGGAGAGGGGGAGGGAGGGGCTGCTTCCAGCTCCTCCTGCTTTAGAGGTGCTGTCTCTTTGTTGTGAGGTGACCAGTGTGACTGAGCGCAGGCAAGGGAAAACGCAAGCCTATTGTCTGGGCCCCTGTTATGGAAAGTTGCATGGAGAGACTCCAGGCCCCTGGCTTTACCACCTCACTCAACTTCCTGCATCCCCCCCTCCCCCTCCCCCTCACGTGGAGCCCTGGCGAGGGGGAGGGGCCGCGCTCACGCTCCCTGCTCACAGCTTTGGACGGAACACGGAGCCCGAAAGCTCCGTTACTGCCATGTTAACTACCGAACGACGGACGCTTGGTAGTATAGTGGTGGAGGTGCCATTGTTGTTCCGTGTCTGGGATATAAAGAAATCCGACAAGCCATTGGCAGAAATACAATAAAAAATCTCAAATCTTCCTTACAAATGAACGTCCTTCAGGTCTAAGGAGGTTGAATGAAGGCGGCACAGTCTAGGACAATACTGAACGAATAGGGAGCATCTTCACCCGTACAAACAATACCAGGCTACAATAAACACAGAACCAAATCTACCCATGTGAAAACTTGAGAAGGATAACTGTCGCTAGCATCAGGCGGTAGAGAGAAGAGGACGAGGAGGTAGGAGGAGGAGAAGGAGGAGATAGAGAGAGAGAGTGAGAGAGAGAGCAAGAGAAGGAAGAGAGAAACAGGGGATGAGGAGGTGAAGAGGAACAGAGAGAATTCTGGGGAAAGACAAAAAGGGCAGAGAAGCAAGATAACAAACTATTAGGAGCATAGTTGGGACACACGCACGGAAACACACACACACACGCACACGCACACACACACACACACATGCTCACACACACACACACACGCTCACCCACTCCCACAGAACAGGGGTGGAGAGCCACGTTAGAAGTACATTAAGACTAAAGGAATCCGGCATGAAATGGAAAGGATTCCATCACCTTCTTTATGAAAGCCTGGGGTTTATACACACACATAAACAGACACACACAGACACGCACACAACCCTCTCAGGCCTTAAGTCTCCTCAGTCTCTGGGAGTCTAATCCAAACATCTTCTGCTCTGGCGGCCTGCAGTCTGAATGAGCTCTGCTAAGGGACAGGGTGTGTGTGTGTGTGTGTGTGTGAGTGAGTGTGAGTGTGTAAGTTTGTACATGTGCAGTGCCTACCACACCTTTTTACTGTAGCCCTAAGTTCCCAGGTTAGGAACCCTGGTTAGTGTGTGTGTGTGTGTTGTGAGTGTGAGTGTGTGAGTGTGTGTGTGCGTGTGTGTGTGTGTGTGCGCGTGTGTACGTGTGTGAGTGTGTGCATGCGTGTCTGCGTGTGTGTGTGTGTGTGTGTGTGTGTGTGTGTGTGTGTGTGGGTGTATGGTGGGGAGGCTCTGAGGTCTGGGTTGTTTTTACATACTGGGTTCAACATCTGGACTTGTGGCTCTTTAACACTGCAAAGCACCAAGACAAGCTTACCACTAAAGCCTTGAGTGTGTCTGTGTAAGTCTGTGTTATTACTCTAGCTGTAAATAAAAAAGAAACTGTTCATTGTAAGAAAGCTAGCTCGCAACAATACCATAAAAACGTTTTTTTCCTCTCTAACCTTTTGACATAAAACGTGTTTATGCTTGATTTATTCAAGTACAATGAAGTTCAAATGAAACCGTCCCCTGCAGTATTAGAGTCATGTTTCGACCAAGAGCTACCATGAAACACCTCCACATGACAGAAGATATCAGTCATCAAATATCATTCATCAACACTTGCATCTTCCTTTTAACTGCCGAATACCCAAAGGTCTTTAAAGAGAGACTGAGGGATTAGAGAAACAACGAAAGAGAATTAGAAGTGAAAGGAAACACGCATCTCTCTTCTAGCCTCTCCCTCTCCTCCTCCTAGCTCCTCCCTCTCCTCCTCATAGCTCCTCCCTCTTCTCCTCCTAGCCCCTCCCTCTCCTCCACTCTTTCCTTCTCCCTCTAATCCTCCCTCTCCTCCTTCTTGCCCTCCCTCTCTCTCCTTTCCTCTCCCTCTCATCTCCCTCTCCTCTACCTTCTCCTTTCCTCTCTTTCTCTCCTTTCATCTCCTTCTCCCTCTGTCTGTCTCTCCCTTCCTCTCTCCCTCGGTCTCCCTCTCCTCCTCCCTTCCTTTTTCCTCGTGGTTCTCGGAGGGATGCAATTGCTCCACTCTGTTCCGCTTCTCTCCGCTCCTCTCACCTCTGGCAGTGTTGGAGATCTTGCAGGAGAGGCAACCCTGCCCCCGTCCCCCCTCTCCTGCCCCCCCTCTTCTGCCCCCCCCTCTCCTACCCCCCCCTCTCCTTCCCCCATCCCCCCTCTCCTGCCCCTCCTCTCCTGCCCCCGTCCCCTCTCTTCTGGCCCCCCTCTCCTGCCCCCGTC
>BROE01000012.1:13057189-13151504 GCA_036571765.1 Plecoglossus altivelis | reverse complement strand
CCTCTCCTGCCCCCGTCCCCCCTCTCCTGCCCCCGCCCCCCCCCTCCAACAGATCCTGCAGGAGAGGCAATCTGACCCAGGGCAGGAAACCATCGTCCTGTTATTCCTGGCAGCCGAGAACGCGGCCTGTGTTTGACTATTTATTCACCAAAGCCCTCGTTCCATATAAATCAGGGATGAGGAGGCCAGTACCAGGCCTTGCACACCATTACACCAGCCACAAATGTCCTTGGACAAGGCAGAAGGGTAAATATTTGAGTGAATTGGCAGAATGGAGTGGAGAGGATGTGCACTGCCAAAATGAAGAGCTGGTGGGTGGATTGAAGTGAAGGCGAGGTGTGGGTCAAATGGAAGGATTTACCGTTCTTTCAGGTTTTCTCAGAACCAGTTTTGCCTTAATCGAGTCTTTTGTTGTGTTGTCAATGTTGTTTTAACCTAGAATGGCTTTTAGTTATGAAATGTTTTAATTGAGGTTTGATCCAAATTGTGGACAGGTCGTCATGTCCTGAGTCTGCTCAAGACCTTCTGGATGGTTTTACTTCAGGCAAATCCATATGAACCCTACTGCAGGTAGATCTACGCAAACACTTCAATATCTGAATGCGCTGAAAACATGTCATTGTTCTGCCAAAAAGAGAACTGAGCCATCCTTCACCAGTTTGCCTCCAATGCCATAAATGTGTCTGGGATTTCTCAAGGTTTTCCAACATAGGTTTTGGGCATTATTCAGTTTTATTGGACAGAGGCAGTTAGAGGCAGACAGTAAATATAAGAGAGTGAGAGAAGACACTCAGAAAGTACCAGAATGGGAATCAAACCCAGGTCACCGCTTTGGGGCCTCGAACAATATGTCACATGATCTACTCCGTAAACCACCGTGGTTGTCCTGGATCTAAAGAGGAGGTTACAGTGAGATAACACTCATGCATTAGCGCACTAAATCAGACAGAGATACGCAGATCCAAAATCACTCTAAATCCACCGTGGGGTCGGATCAAGCTTAGCGGTTCAGATCGGTGAATAGCGACGCAGATAGCGACGCAGATAGCGACGCAGATAGCGACGCGCGGGAGGGCATCGCTTTAGATGGAAGCGTCTTCCGAAAGACGACATCATTACACATGATCAAAACAACAAAAAACCCCTTGGTGGTTGGCTGACTCCCTCACTTAGCTGTGTCTCATCACTGTCATCGTTAGGAGAGCCGGGGCAGGGGGCCTCCACATGCTACCATCCTCGGAGGATTGGAACTGTCAGATCTTCCAGATAGCGCCCGGACGGTGAGATGATGCAGCGCGGCACTGTTTAAACACGCAAAGCCATTAGCGTGTCATATTGGGGCTTTACAGAGCTCAGGTGTGTGCGTGTGTGCGTGTGTGCGTGTGTTTGTACGTGTCAGCCAGAACCTCATCCTTCCATCTTGACATCCCACCCATCTCTCTCTCCTCTCTCTCCCCCTGCACCCTCTCCCTTGCCCCTTGCCCCCTGCCCCCTTCCCCGTGCCCCCTGCCTTCCCTGGTTTCCCTTCTCCACACACACACTTTCAGAATGTCTGAACCCTCGCCCTGACATGGAAACCTGTCACAAGCTCGTATGTCACTCATTGCCTCTTTAACCCAACACTTTAGGAGGAAAAAGCATCAAACATTATCCCTCAGCAGACCTTGACCATATCAACCCCCCCCTCCCCCCCCTGGAAACACCTCCCTCCACGGTCACTAGAAGGCCGTGGTATCTGAGACGTCCCAGAAGTATAATAATATTGCGTTACATTGCGTAATTGATAAAGAGGACAAATGTTATAGTTTTTGTTTTCACAGCGCGGAGGGCTGGAGGCATGTGGAAACATAAGGCTCCCTTCTCCCATAAAACCACAGCAAGAGGAACGCTGGGCTCTAAGCCAATCAGAACAAGCACAGCCAATCTACGGTGACCCTCAGCCAATAAGAGAAGGCAGGGCTCCCCAGAGGTCTCAGAGCCAATCGGGGAGATCACAACGTCTCCGAGGAGGCCTCCAGCCAATCGGAGCGAGCGTGGCAGCTCTGAGAGGTGTCCCTCTGCCAATCAGATGCGTCTCCAAGCGTTGGTGTCAGAGGGAGTATCCGGTATCAGCTCTCCAGCACATGTTCAGTCTGAACATTTTATAGAAAGCACAGATGTTTACGAGGAGTTGCATATGAATTTCAGTCTCAACTAAGAACTGGATGTGAGTCTGGATCTGATGGAGAGAGAGAGAGAGAGAGAGAGAGAGAGAGACAGAGAGAGACAGAGAGAGACAGAGAGAGACAGAGAGAGAGACAGAGAGAGAGAGAGTTCTGAAGAAGACAGGGAAGGGAAGACAGCAGATGTGAATAAAGGCAGTGAAAAAAGGGGGAAGAAGAAAGAGAGAGGAAGGACATATCATCAAATCAAATCAATCCAAATGTTTTTTTGTTTAGTCCTTTTTACTGTGTAACAGAAGGCCTCACATACGCCCCTGGTAGCGTCCCTCAGCCAGCCTGAACCCTCGAGGTCAGCATGGGAACACTCCCTGAAACACTCACTCGAGGACAGCATGGAAACACTCCCTGAAACACTCACTCGAGGACAGCATGGAAACACTCCCTGAAACACTCACTCGAGGACAGCATGGAAACACTCCCTGAAACACTCACTCGAGGACAAAGAAATGGAAGAAACCTTGGCAGGAGCAATGCAGCGAGAGATCCCCCACCTCTAGAGACGGCCTGTTAGAGAGAGGTGCAGAACACAGGCTAAACACAGTCATACATGTGGGCCAATGGGATCTCTGGCTGTGCCCTGCCTGACGGCTGAGTGGAGGTTACCTGGAGCAGAGCTGGGATCCAAAGAACCTCCAGCCTCGGATTGATCAAATGGACCGTGAAAGGGTTATTGTCCTGATTGTGCAAGTTGCCCGTTTCTATGTATGAAAGTGGGTGTATGTGTACGTGTGTGTACGTCAGCGTCAGTGGGTACAACTGCGTTGAGACAAAGACAAAGAAAGAGACAAAAGGACAGAGAGATATGGAGAGAGCGAGAAGGAGAAAGAGCGAGTCGGAGAGAGAGTGAAAGAGAGATCAGTTGCCGGGGCACATGATCTCCCAGACAGTGAGACTGTGTGGGTGTGGAGAGTCTGTCCCACCTTACTGTTGAAGGTCTGCCTCTGTCTCTACCTCACACACTCAGACACACGCATTCAGACACACACACACACACTCAGATGTACACCCAATAACACGTACACACCCTGTCACACACACCCTGTCACACACACCCTGTCACACACATACATCACAGGCCAGATGGATGGTAAGCATAGCTAACTGTGAGTCACATTACTCTGAGATCAACAACACAGTGAACTTAATGCTCCTCCCTCACCTCCCTACCTCCTGGGGTAGTTAGGGTAGTTATGGTGGATGGTGGGGTAGTTAGGGTAGTTATGGTGGATGGTGGAGTAGTTAGGGTAGCTATGGTGGATGGTGGGGTAGTTAGGGTAGTTAAGGTGGATGGTGGGGTTGTTAGGGTAGTTAAGGTGGATGGTGGGGTACTTAGGGAAGTTAAGGTGGATGGTGGGGTACTTAGGGTAGTCATGGTGGATGGTGGGGTAGTTAGGGTAGTTATGGAGGATGGTGGGGTAGTTAGGGTAGTTAAGGTGGATGGTGGGTAGTTAGGGTAGTTAAGGTGAATGGTGGGGTAGTTAGGGTAGTTATGGAGGATGGTGGGGTAGTTAGGTAACTTATGGAGGATGGTGGGGTAGTTATGGAGGATGGTGGGCTAGTTAGGGTAGTTATGGAGGATGGTGGGGTAGTTAGGATGAAGATGAAGTGAGGTGTGCTGATATTGGTCGCAGATCTAATGGAGACGGAGACGCCAAGCAAGTATGACCGACAGTAACATCCCATAATGGGACTTTGATGCCGTTGCCATGCCAACAAACGTGCTCCCCCAGTCGAGCGGAGCGTTTGAGTGGCACTGCAGCGTGGCCGGCGCCGTGGCAACGGGAAGAGCTCCAAAGGGGTGCAACCGTGGCAACCGCATCTTGGTATAAATGGTTTAAAACAGCTTTGGTATGAGAACGCACAGGGCTCAAGCACAACAATAGCCAAACCAATCCGTCTCCCACGCAGGATCTGCAACATACACAACATTTAACTATTCAATTTGATTGTCATTTGTTTTTTATCCAAGGCTATGTGCAAACGTGTGCCTGTAGAAAGCACAGCATTGAACCAATGATCAGATGTGCAAAGTCTCAACAGTATTCAGGTGGTTGGAGAAAGATTCTTCTCAACCAGACAGAGTGAAAAGTAGTCCCATCTGACAGTGTGGCAGTGCGCAGTACGACCACAGACAGAGTGAAAAGTAGTCCCATCTGACAGTGTGGCAGTGCGCAGTACGACCACAGGTCCAGACTGGTTAAACATGAAGGATGTTTGGCTACTGCACCAGCACCACGTGCAGGAGCTGCCACAGACAGCCACACTGTGGGCACAGACAGCCACACTGTGGGTACAGACAGCCACACTGTGGGTACAGACAGCCACACTGTGGGCACAGACAGCCACACTGTGGACACAGACAGCCACACTGTGGGTGTCCGTGGGCACAGGGGCCTGTTGCTGCTGTTGTCGTGTGTGTGTGTGTGTGTGTATGTTTGTGTGTGTACATGTATGCGTGGGTGTGCATGTATGCGTGAGTGTGTATGTGTGAGTGTGTGAGTTGGTGCATGTGTGTGTGTACATGCATGTGTGAGTGTGTGCGTGTATGCATGAGTGTGAGTGTGTGTCTGCGTGTGTGTGAGGGTGTGCGCGTGTGTGTGCATGCATGCGTAAGTGTATGTGTGTGAGTGTGTGCCTGCGTGTGTGCGTGTGTGAGTGTGTGTGTGTGTCAGTGTGTGTGTGTGTGCCTGCGTAGGTGCGTGTGTATGTGTGTAAGTGTGTGTGTGTGTGCCTGCCTATGTGCAAGTGTTTGTGTGTGTGTCTGCATGCATGAGTGTGTGCGTGTATGTGTGAGTGTGTGTGTGTAAGTGTGTGTGTGTGTGTGTGTAAGTGTGTGTGTGCCTATGTGTGAGTGTGCGTGACCCCAGGAGGCTCCATGCTGCAGTGAGCTGGTTAGAGCCACCAGGACGCTGAAGCTAACGCTTCGCTCCACCACCTGCCTTCAAACACTCATTCAAATTCACTCAAGCTTTATTGGCTTGACAGACTCCACCCTTATTACCGGCAGTTTGTTAACTAGCCGCACCAGCATTATACAAGTGTTGCACAAAAATAGAAAACAACAAAGTAATTGGAGAAAGGGAAAAGGGGAGGAGGGTGGAGATGGAGAGGGTGATAGAGAAGGAGGAGGGAAGGGGGGTGGAGGTGGAGAGGGAGAGAGAGTGGAGGTAGAGAGGTAGACAGGGTGGAGGTAGAAAGGGTGAGAGGGTGGAGGTAGACAGGGTGGAGGTAGAGAGGGTGGGGGTAGAGAGGTAGAGAGGGTGGAGGTAGAGAGGGTGAGAGGGTGGAGGTAGACAGGGTGGAGGTAGAGAGGGTGGAGTTAGAGAGGGTGGTGCAGTTGGGGCTCTGTTCCTAGCAGGGCACAGGTGCTTGACTGATCCCTGCTCCACTGAGCTGCGTCTGGGTGTCTGGTGTGTGACCACATACTGGGTGTGTGTTTGTGTCTGTATGTGTGGGTGTGTGGATTTATGTGTGTGTGTGTGTGTGGATGTGTGTGGGTGTGTGTGGGTGTGTGTGGAAGCGTGTGTAACTGGAAGAGCAGCATCTGAAAACTGGCTAGTCTGCAACACACTGTAATGACGCACTCCACTCTGTGCTCAGTGTGCGTGTGTGTGTGTGTGTGTGTCTGTGTGTGTGTGTGTGTGTGTGTGCGTGTGTGTGTGTGTGCGTGTGTGTGTGTGTACTCCAAAGTGAAGTGAAGTTATCTGAGAGTCAGAGTAGTCGCCTGCAGACAGCAGTTGCCTGCAGGTTCACCGTACCTGCATCCTTTTTTACCTTTTCGCTCATACTGCAACTGCCCCTCCCAAAATAACAATGTACCAAAGTATTTGAACTGAACTCCTCCTCACCTGTGCACCTGTCCCTCTCTGGGGAGGGGGAGTTGCTCAGTGGTCGACTATCTGACTGCAGATCAAGCGGTAGCAAGTTCAAACACCCCCCCCCCCCCCCCCCCCCCCCCCCCATCTGTCCAACACCCACATCCTCCCTCTCTATGCTACACAGAGTTCACTTAGTCCCTGGTCCCCTGCCCCCCATCCCCCTGTCCCTCGCCCCCCTCCCCTCCCCCATCTCCATAGATAGTTCATTTTGCCCCCAACACCCCCATCCCCGTCTCCACCATCCCCCCTGTCCCTGTCCCCTGCACCCCCTTATATCACAAAGAGTTCACGCTGACAGTCTCTCTCTTTGACTGCTATCCATATTCATCATCGACAAACCCTCTCTCTGAAATCATCTTTACATGTCTGTGACAGCTTTGAATATCACCCAGGCGTCTCCCAGACAGCTGGACCCAGGAAGAGAGTGTATGTCTGGGGCTGCCAGCCAGGGGTACCCAGGTGTGCTGGTGGAGGTACCCAGCTGTGAGACCACCAGGCATGACTCATAACCAGGTCCCCTCCAACCCTGTCACCCTGTCAGTCACGGCCCGACGGAGAGCTCAGCAGGGCAGCCAGCATAGAGAGGAGAGAGGTGTGGGTGTGGGTGTGGGAGATGGATTGATGAGTGTGTGGTTGAAGGGGCAGCAAACAAAGTATTGTGTGTGTCTGTGTAAGAGAAAGTGGGTTGGTGGGAGAGAGGGCGAGAGAGAGGGTGAAAGAGAGGGAGAGAGGAAGGGAGAGAGGGAGGGAGGGAGGGAGGGAGAGCGAGAGAGCGAGAGGGAGAGAGCATACGTGTTCATTTCTCAACTTGTGCGTGTGTGATGTACAGCGGAGAGCCTTTTTTTTTGCATTTGACGAGAGCCATTGTGTGTGTGTGTGAATGTGAATGACTGTGTGTATAGATGCCTGTACATGTGTGTGCATGAGTGTGTGTAGATGCCTGCATATATGTGTGTGGGTGTGGGTGGGGGTGTAACGTAGTATTGAAGAGCACAGAAGTGGGAGAAGAGGTAGCATGGTAACTAGGCATAAACCGCCTGTCTGACTCCTCGCTCAGTTCTTCTCTCCTGCCTTGTCCCTGTATCACTCTCTCTCTCCCTCGCCCCGCACTCCTCCACTCTCTTATTCTCCTTGCCTCTTAGTTGACATCATATCGCCTCCTCTCTCTCTCTCCCCACCCCTTCTTCTGCCATCTCCCTCTATTTTTCCCTTCCTTGCTCTCCTCCTCCCCTTCTCTCCTGCTCTCTCCTGTCTTTGTCATTCATTGCGTCCAGTCATGCGAAGTGCCTGGTCTCAGGACTCTGCCTGTGACTCCATGTTGTGTTGGAATGAGCCATTATTCCTCTCCGAAAGGACAATAGCCTTGTCCTGCCAGTGCCCCGATCCCCTCCTCTCTCCTCCTCTCCCTTCCCTCCTCTTCTCTCGTCCTCTTCCTCTCTCTTCCCTCCTCTTCTCTCATCCTTCTCCTCTCTCTTCCCTCATCTTCTCTCGTCATCTTCCTCTCTCTTCCCTCCTCTTCTCTCATCCTCTTCCTCTCTCTTCCCTCCTCTTCTCGCTTCCAGCCTTCTCCAGTTCCTCCTCTCCGCCCTTCTATCTATCCTCCATTCCTGTCCTCGTTTTTCCTGTCCTCCTCTCGTCCTCCATCTCCACCCTCCTTCCTTTCCTCCCATCCTCCTGCAAAGAGACAGCGAGAGGACAATGAGAGACAGAGCGAGAGACCATTCACCGAACATCATTAAACTGACTGAGTTGATGCACTGCTAATGGACCGCTGTGTCTTGTTGGGAAGATGAGGGCCAACACAATGGAGACGAGGCTAGATGTTGATATGCGAATGCTAATGATGCTAAATAGCTGTGAGTAACCGCTCTAAAACCTCCCTGTTCCCTGGCTCCCATTTATACAAGGCCACTAATTTGATTGAGAAGAACATAAAAAACGAGGCGTAGAATGCAGTCAATAAAACATTAAATAGAGATCATGGACATAATGTTACTCCGCAGATAAATACCGAACCGAACGCGAAACTCAACGACGCGGTCATTTAAATGATCACCCCCGGATATTAGAATTAACCACAACGAGCAATTACAGAGGCTGGGGCTATTAGCTAGAAATGTCAATCTAATTATGCGTGGGGATAGCCCATTAGCAGGTAATCCGGGAACGCGCCTGGTATAGCGATGAGCGGCAGAGCAGCCCGGGAGAAACGCCGTCTATCCCACCCGGATGTTCGCCCTGCGCGTGGAAAATCTAGCAACAGCAGCATGCAAAGGTCAACCTGCCATACCTGATAACATTCATGTTCAGCACGTCAATTATGATCCACAGCTGCCGAAGTAATTATAGACAAAGCCTTGGGTGCAGGTTGGAGGCGTGCGTTTGCCGTGTCAGCGCGCGCGCGTGCGTGTGTGTTTGAGAGAGAGAGGGGAGGGAAGGGAAGGGGGGAATGAGGTTCGTGTCTGTGTTTGTGTTCAGCATCGGTCAATACGCACCGCTGAAGATAATTCAAGTCAATTCACTGCTGCACACAGCGTCGTCCCTTCAGAAGGTGCAGCACACAGTCACGCACACACACACACACGCCCGTTTAATACATGAAAAGTTAGTTGGTTAGTCTTCTTGTGTTGTCTGGGCGATCTGTGACTTCGCAACCACAAGATCCAAAACCTGCAGCATCGTCTCTGCTGCAGAGGTGAAATCTTGGTTTGTCCTCCGGCAGGGGTGGAAGGCTGAGTGTCGACTGCTAATGAAAATCTTTGGCTGAACTGTGAGAAAGACTCACTGCTTGTCTCTGAGTGTGCGGAAAGCGTCTGTGTCATTGGGTTTGGGGAGCAGGCTGTGGGTTTCATTTTAAGAAGGAGTTTGTCTTGAGACGTTAAAAGCGACGTGTGTTGTCGTCGTTTTTTCACTTTGAATGTTCTTAGAAAAGCTGCTGTTTGGGGGTTTTGGTTCACCAGTCTTTATGTCTCTCTTTATGTCTCTCTTTATGTCTCTCTTTATGTCTCTCCTTATGTCTCTCTTTATGTCTCCAGCCTCATCCTCAGCATCAGCCCCAGCCCCAGTCACAGCCTCAGCCCCAGCCTCAGCCCCAGCCCCAGTCCCAGCCCCAGCCCCAGCCCCAGCCTCAGCCCCAGCCCCAGCCCCTGCCCCAGCCCCAGCCCCAGCATCAGAATCAGCCTCTGCCCCAGCCCCAGTCCCAGCCCCAACCCCAGCCTCAGCCCCAGTCCCAGCCCCAGCCCCAGCCTCAGCCCCAGCCTCTGCCTCAGCCTGCTCTGTTTGGTAGATGAACACATGCATAAATACTGGATCTTTCCTTGTCTCCCTTGAGGGTTTTTGGTTGGCCATAGATGCAGATCTATAGGCATATGTGAAGCCCTATGTGACATTGCTTGTAAAAAAAAAAAAAAAGGATACATAGCTGCAAAGAAAATGTTTTTTTTTTTATCATGTAATTCTGATCCATCCCAGCGCCTCGGAGCACAAACATAACGGACGCTGAAACGAATTTCACCGGAGAATTATTAGCCAACGTGCGTTCCCCACGCTCGGAAGGAGATAAAGACCCCTGCTCTGCCTCAATGCTCGTGATTTACGAGCGCGTCACGTCAGCAGTCCCGTGGGTGTGTGTGTGTGTGTGTGTGTGTGTGTGTGTGTGTGTGTTAGCATGTGACGCGTGCATGCGTGTCTACGCACGAGGACGGACAGCAAGCATGTTTTATTTTCATTGCCCCGTCTAAGTCGGCGAGCTGGACAAGAGGGAGGCGATCACAGATACACATCCAGAAGGCCACCACAAGCCCTACAGAGGCTTTCATAAGGGAAACACATGCAGTCTGACACGATGATGGATGAAGTCTGGAACCAGCTCGTTCCTCCATGCGGACGAGCGAAAATATACGTATTTGTATTTTTAAAAACACTCTTATCGATCAAAAACAAATGTTACCTTTGTTTATTTGTTATGCAGGACTCCGGCGCAAGAGCTTGTGTGTATTGCGTGCACAGGGTGAACAAGTGAATCCCTCTTCTTCTCCTGCTTCTCAAACACACTCTGATGAATCCCTCAGCCTATGTTCTGACTCAAGCACTCACCCAACCCTGGGAACAAAGGCTTACCCTTCCACCACATCTTGTGCTGCGTTTCAAGTAGGTTTCATAATTACTTTTCTCCTTGCTCTGCTTTTATGTGACTTTTAACATCCTCCTGTTATTTCCAACCTGGTCCGTCGCTTTCTGGCTCTCTCCAGTCTCTCTCATCAGCTCTCTTTCTGACTCACACACACACACAGAGACACACACACACACAGAGACACAAACACACACACACAGACACAAACACACACACAGAGACACAAACACACACACAGAGACACCAACACGCACACAGAGACACAAACACACACACAGAGACACAAACACACACACACAGAGACACAAACACACACACAGAGAGACACAAACACACACACAGAGGCTGACCAGAGCGTGTGTTCCTGCCATGAGTCACGTAATGCTTGTGAGATGGCAGATGGAGAGAGAGCGGGTCCTTAGGACCGGAGGCCCGCTAGACACCAGGACCAGCCAGAAGCGGCCCGGGGCCTCGGATGTGGGTCCTGGAGTTCATGAGGTGTTGCTGGATGAGGAGCGCGAGGTTCTGCTCATGAGGTAATCCACTGTTTTATTTCCCCGTCATCCCTGAGAAGGGCAACTGGTCGTCCAGAGCGGTCGCTGCGTGGTAGTGGCCCTGAGGTGACATGGTTACAGTGGTGTATGGACTGTGAGATCCTGGTCTCTCCATGGTGTCACACACTCAAATGACCCCCTAAGGACAGCTAAGGGGAACTTCTTTTCAACCCCTTTAACTCAGCTTATATCATTTCCATTCCCTCTGTCACATACCCCTGGCCTGGCCCACGATTCAAATTTGCCAAAAGGAAATGGTTTTCTGTCAACAGATTCTTAATGTGTTTTTCGTCATGTGTTGCGGCTCAGACATACGAAGTCTTCGCACCTCGTAAATTCGCTGAAATCATTCTGTGGTTTTACAAACGACACGTTAGAACAAAGAAGGGTGTCATTCTACTGTAATGGCTCTGGACACTATGTCACAAAGGGCAGATATAAATCCTTCTTATTTCCATGAGAGCTGGGACTATTTTACTATGTCATAAAGCTTCGGAAGCCATGGAATACTGTTTAGCACCGCATCAAGAGTGATCGGAATAGAAAATGGGTATTCTGAACCTGTTGTCAGATTGAATAATACTACTTGGAGAAAAAAATCCATTTCGAACGTAAAAAACAGGCTTTCTCTGGTACAGAAGACTTGAAATCAGAACGGCTGTGGCTTCGGTTTCCCACATAATAGGAGGCAGGCACACCTTGATAATTAGGCAGTCGTGTGAACACCTCTGACGGGCGTCTTCAGGAACTTGTTCCAATTTTTTACCCGAGACAAAAAAAAAAAAAAACAACCTCAGAATCCTTGATAATTGCACAGCACTTTTGACACTTTGCGCGCGGCATCCAGCGGCTTGTCGGAGGCTGCCAATCAAACGCAACACGCTTCCTGCTCATTCCAAAAACCTCAAGGGTGTCCCATTAGACAGGTACAAAAAAAATCGGATGGAGAATTAAATAATCCTTTTTTTTCGAAAGGCCTATAGGTTTGTTTTCTTCGTCTCTGTGGGGAACGGGAAGACCGCAGAGATGAGACACAACTGTCCAATCGTGCTAATTGGACCTCCAGTCCAGGCACACGCAGTCAGCTAATTGTTTCCCTTCTCTGCCGTTCCTAAATCGCTACTCAAACCAAACAGTGAATAACTGGAATCAGTGAAACGGGTGTTGAAGTATGCTGTCAAGAAACAGAAGTTCAAGATATCATACGTCCAACCGGATGAGAGAACGCTCCCTTTCTGCCTCTAAAGTGCTGTGGTTACGTGGTGGACAACAAGTTGTTGGAGTGCAGGTCGATCAGGCCAAATCCTGGGATGAGATGATGTCAGAATGTCCTTTTTTTTCCCTCGGCTCTTCAGTGAGTTTGCTCTAACTTAATTCAGTAAAACACACCAACCAACCCCTCCCTTTTTCCATCCATTCTCTCTTCGTTAGCATGAATCCATGTGAAACACAGAGTTGATTCAGTCAAACAGCAGGATGTCTCTGTCAGATCCAGGCATGTCCTCTGGCTATGAAAACACAGAGAAAAGCAATCTATTTGCTGGATACTACGGAGGTGGACTCACAGCAGGGGGGCCTCCGCTCCCCTGTCCAGCGCCCCAATAAAACCACCCGGCCTCTCTGCTTGTCAGCGGTTTAAAAAAATAAAAAAAAACATGGAAAAGTCGGCCCGTCCCTCCAGGAGAGTCGGACTTGTCCAAACATCACGTGGCTCGCATCCGCCGTGCCACCAAGACGCGACCAGACAGCACACAGTCTGCCACCCAGTCTGGCTGCATCACGCCGAGGCCATCGTCACAGGCTGGAGAGGAAGGAGATGACTTCTTCAGGGGTCGTCAGGGTTTCACCCTGGGTCGTATGAGGACGGCAGGTTGATTCATTCACCTCAGAGAACATATACATCAGGGGTCTCCAATCCTGGTCCTCAGGGGCCACTGTCCTGAATATTTTAGATGTTTCCCTGCTGTAGCACTCCTAATTCAAATGAATGGGTCATTATCAAGCTCTGTGGAAGCCTCATAATGACCCTTCATTAGAATCAGGTGTGCTGGAGCAGGGAAACATTTTAAACATTCAGGACAGTGGCCCCTGAGGACCAGGATTTGAGACCCCTGATATATGGGATGAATATAGAGGTTGGGCACAGGGGGATGTGTAGGTGGTAGGTATAGGGGTGGGTGTAGGGGTGGGTGTAGGGGTGGGTGTAGGGGAGGGTGTAGAAATGGGTGTAGGGGAGGGTGTCGAGATGGGTATAAGGGTGGGTGTAGGGAGTGGGTGTAGGTATGGATATAGAAGATGTGTATAACGCAGTGGCGGAGCACTTAATCTATAGATCAAGAGCTGGCGGGTCCAAGCTCCCTCCTGTGTGCTGCTTCGGATGAAAGTGCCTGCTAAACATATACACGACATCGATACACCAGTCAACGTGTCGCTGAGGCAGAACTGGTGAAGCCATCCACACGAACCAATGAAGACAGACAGAAGAATTGATTTTGATATGAGATTGATTAGGTGCCAGTTGTGAGACAGCACCTAATCGATCACTTCTCCTCAGTCCCCAACTGACATGTTGTTCACCAGTGGTTCACGCTCCTCTGATCCTTGATATTCTGCCATACTTTCTGTGTCCAAGCGCATCATAAACGTATGAAATTGTCCATTGGAAATGTTGACTGTACTGTAGACAGGTATATGGGTCATTAGTTGTGCCCCTTGATCAGTTGCTGCCCACGTACAGTCTGTTCGGACCTTTTTTTAAACTCGGGTATTTGTTTATATTTCAATATTATGTCGATGTTATCTCGGTGATTTGAAAACATGACGTACCTGATTTGCTTTTGTAACATGTGAGCGTCTTTAACAGATGGACCAGAATCAGTCTGTGTTCCGCATTGGCCTGTTACTGCTGTTCTTGATGCCTCTTCAAACACTGGCCTGAGATCAGAGGATGAATATCATTAGAGAGCTAACAGGTACTGGGAACGTTAACCAAAAATCAAAGCCAGCAAGCCTGAATCCTTTATGAATTTGAACAAGAAAGTCTATTTCATTCACTGTTTTTCTAATTTGCTAATGAATTCCTCTTTTATGACTAAACAAACCAGTTATATTTAGACTGTTATTTAATTGGAGACAGTCTGGTATACTTTGAACTTTCTATACTACACCATCACCGGATAGTCTGGGTTTAATTGCAATATGTGCATAAATACACATGAAAACGTTCCCAACATGCAAGTAGATGATGCTGCGTGACCTTTGAATGACCCCAGGAAAGGATCTGAAGGCTCAGCACAGCTGGTTTTGACTATCTTCCTCTCTCTCTCTCCGGGTTCCCAGAGAGTTTGTTTGTGGGGGCCAGAGCCAGAGGCGAAAGAAGCCCTTGCGAGAGAGAGAGAGAGAGAGAGAGAGAGAGAGAGAGAGAGAGAGAGAGAGAGAGAGAGAGAGAGAGAGAGAGAGAGAGAGGCAGAGACAGAGACAGAGACAGAGAGAGAGAGAGAGAAAGAGAGAGAGAGAAAGAGAGGGAGAGAGAGAGAGAAAGAGAGAGTGAGAGAGAAAGAAAGAGAGAGAGAGAGAGAGAGAGAGAGAGAGAGAGAGCGAGAGAGAAAGAAAGAAAGATAAAGATAGTTAAGGGCTTGTTTGAGGACTGCTTCGGTCCTGATAGAAGGATAACACTTCCCCCCATTAGCTTCCAAACAGAGCAGAGAGCGGGGCTGTAATGAGGCCCGGCACAGGAGCCCAACCCGGTCCGGACCTCACACAGCTTCCTTGCGAGCATCTGTCAAAGTGATGAGCAACAATAGCATTAACTTCGGACGGAGAGCCGCTTTTCCAGCTTCTCCCGGGCTAATGGTCCAAACCAATACAATGCTAAACGAGTCCCTAATTCTATAAAAGGCGGCCTGGGTTGAAAGCATTGTTACGTGTCAATTACTGCAGAGCACGCTGTTCAAGTCCCTGTGATTGAGGAAAGTAATGTGAGACGCTGAGGACTGGGTTTGGAGATGGGGCAGTTTGCAGCTGTGTCTCTGTGCATCTGGGCTGCGTGGCCGGTGATGGGTTACATGTAACGAGGCGCCTTGGACTGATTTGTTTAGAGTGACGTCTTCCTGGTCATAATTCTTGTGTTGTTATTGGTCCGGGTGGGGGCGGTGTGAAGCAGGGGTATCTGAACGCTGCGAGATGGGAAGAGGGCAAATTATACCTCCTACCTGCTCTTTGTCAGCGCAAATCATGCCATCTTCTTGAGTCATCCGTTTTCTTCAGTCATTCGTCTTCCTGACACATACCTCCCACTCTCTATACCTCCATCGTTCTATTGCCTCCTTTCCCTCTCTCCCATCCGCTTGCTCTCAGTTCATTTATCCCTCCTTTCCTTCTCTTCCTTACTCTCTCCGTCAACTCCTTCCTTCCCTCCCTCCCTGTTCCCTTCCATCCCTCGCTCCTTCCTTGAATCCCACCTCTCCTCCCTCTCTTCTTTCCCCCATTCATACTCGTTTGTTCCTTCCTCCCTCCTTCCATCCCTCCTCCTCTCCCTCTCTCCTCCTCCTCCTGTCCCTCTCTCCTCCCCCTCCTCTCCCTCCTTCCATCCCTCCTCCTCTCCCTCTCTCCTCCCCACCTCTCCCTCTCTCCTCCCCCCCTCTCCCTCTCTCCAAGCCTTGGCATGGCAGCATGGTGTGAGACCTGGTGAAGCTACTTCATTTCAGCCCAGTTCCTCTGTGGAGCCTTGGTGCTCAGCCCGGGACAAGGTGCATGCCTGATTAGCTGCGGCACAGGTAATTAGCCTCTGCCATCGTGCCAAAATGGCACACGCTATAGCCTGACAGCCGGGGGAAAAGCAGCCGGTAAAGCAGGCAGTGAGCACAGCCTGCCAGCCCAGCCTGCGTGTGCTGTGTCACGCCTGGCAGCCTTGGAGAGGCGAGGATGATGGGAGCGGAGACCTGCGGCAGCACTGTGTGTTCACTTCCACCGCTCTGAATACTGTCCTCTTATCAAAGCTAATTAACGATGCCCACTCCACAGAGACGGAGAGAGAGAGAGCGAGCAAGAGAGAAAAGAGGAGGGGATGAGAGCCAGAGAGGGAAACGAATCACTATCTAATTACCTCCTTCTCTTTCCCCCTCACCCGCACTGACGTCCTCCATCCTCTCCGACTCAGTTTCATGTTGTTTCATTCGTTCAATGTTCTCTTCCGGCACGCTCTCTCCCTCCTTTGACGCGAGGCGGCCATTTTGACATCCTTCTTGTTCAAAGAGCCAAGTACACAAACATTGTGTGAGGTTAGTAGATAATAGCCCCATAGGGAGTGTAGACAACCATGTGTTGCGCAGCATACATCCTTGTTATTAACCAAGAAAAGAGGTTTTATGGGGGGGAACGGGTTCATCCTCTCTCTGAAACGCAGGCGGGTCAGTCCAAGATGGCTGAAAACAGGAAGTGAAAAGACTGCAGGGAACAACTAGACAGGATATGAGACTTCCAAGGACCACCATTTAATATCTCACTTGTGGACAGAGCAATGTGTGTGTGAGAGAGAAAGAGATGTCTGTGTGCGTGTCTCAAAGTAATGTCTTACAGTGACCTACAGAAACGGGACTCTCAATATCTCAACGCTGCCAAGCGAGCCCTCTCAGGTATTACTGAATATGACCTGGCCTCTGCAAGGTTAAACATACCACACCAGCAGGGACACAGCTCAAACATCCCCTCTGGAAGTAATCTGCTCCCCCCAGCCGGCTCGGTAAAGACATCTATTTATTCCATGGGACCAGGCCGGGCCAGACCTGAAGCGGCTCAGGGGAGCCAGCGGGACGCTGTGTTAAATGTGAAATGAAGATTGCAGCAAACACCATTGGTGCATAAAGGTCCTGAGGTTCAAACGATTTCTATTCTCCAGAAGGCGACGGGTGGGCTATTAGACACAGGGAAGGCATTTCGGCAGCCGTCGTGTATTTGAATGGATTCGCGGAGAAATGAGGGCATGGAAGCAGGAACTCTCCCCCTCGCTAAACGCTTTCCCCCCAGCCTCCTCCCAGTGATAGGGGGGAGGGGGGAGGGAGGGGGGGAGGCAGGCGTATCGATCAACCTCAGAACCTGGTCCCTTCCAGAGGACCTCCCAATGTTCTGACCCGTGGCCCTCCCACCTACCGCTCCATCCTGTACATGCTCCTTCCGGGGGGAAACAACTATGAATATTCCATCCTCTTATCATGAGCTAATTAATGATGCTCACGCCACAGAGATGAGAGCGAGAGCGAGAGGGAGAGAGAGAGAGAGAGAGAGAGAGCGAGAGAGAGAGAGAGAGCGAGAGAGAGAGAGAGAGAGAGAGAGAGAGAGAGGAGAAGAGGCAAAGAGGGAAACAATTCTCTATCCTAATCACCCTCTCTTGTCGTCCTTTTCCCGTGCAGACGAGTCAAGGCAGCTTCCAGGCCGCCTCATCTCTCCAAACTACCAGCCAACCAGCAGGGTTCCCAGAGGAGAACGCCCAACACATGACTAGTTGCTGTTATTATTATTATTATTATTTTCACTGGTCTGAATCCACACACAAACACACCTCCTCCCGCAGGCCTGTCATTGAGGGAGACGAGAACCTGGGAATCTGTCTGTTCATACACATCACATCAAGAGCAAATATTAATGCTCAATTTCCTAGCAGTGGGCCATGCGCTAATGCATTTATCCTCTGCAAACAGCAATGTCACGCTAAGTCTGGGGAGAGACGTCCGCTGAAATGTTATGAATAACTTGATCAAATTACACGGCGGAGGCAGGATGGGAATAACAAAGGGCCCGTTGCCACGGTGAGCTGAACCAGGTGTGCAGAACCACCTATCACCAAGCAGGGAAGCAAACAACACTGGTTAAGAAGGTTCCGGAATGTTCCGTGTCACTCCGGAACGTTTCGGAATGCTTTGCATTTCGGTTGTGACAAGAACAACAGAAAGTATTTTATACTGTTTTATCATCGCACAAGAATGCGGAGAGCTAATCAGTACAGATTCTCTTTTTTTTGGCTCAATTGTATCGAGTAGGATGGGAATATTTGCGCAAGAACCTCAGGACCAAAAATCCGGTTCTCATTTCTTGGCTATGAATTCAGTTACGTATATGCCTTTCTTGGCTACTCCTATTCTCTAACTAGCAGTAATCAAACACATAACTGTTCCCTTTGATAAAGCCTAACTTCAATCATAGAACTGGGATCTAGGTCTGTTCATTAGGCTGCAGCCAAGGCTGGGAAGCAGTTGGGAGGGGTTGGGGTTCACAAGCACCAACCAGAGACAAGCCTTGAGTAGTTCTGTTCTCTCTGAAACAGATCCCAGAAAGACTTCTTTCCACACGCTAATTCAATTACAAATCCAATATATTTTCTCCCTATGCCAAATATCAAGCTGAGCCAGAGTTATTTCTGCATGCAGCATCAGCTGGTTTAGAAAGCGGGGGCAGGGAGAGTGAAGCATGCTGGGAGATAGCGCGACTGACTTGAACGTCGTCAGATTGATGAAGAGATTAGAGAGCATGTGGTGGTGACCTCAGAGAAAGTTCGCGCAGGTGAAATGTATCGCTCTATCTCTCTCTCGTTATCTCCAGCTACAAAAGCCCGTAAAGAGGATGATTAGAGACGCCAGAAGGGGGATTTTTTAAAGTCATACCTGGCAACCAGGTGCAGTCAAAAGACACGAAAATCCACAAATTGGATTCCGGAACTCTACAGAACGATATTTACAGCGTGAAATGTAAAGAAAGTTGACAGCAACACAGTCCAAACACATGTTCTCTGGGCTGTTGTTTTTAATTCACCCCCCCAGAGTAACGGTTACCACAGTTCGACTGAACAGAGGCCAAGGTCAACCTGACCTCTTTTAGAGGAGAAGACTTTTCCTGCCAGTCTGACTGCTCTCTTGCTGTTTGGATTAGCTGGGAGTGCCGGGAGACATTTTTGGAGTGCTGAGTGCTGTACCAGAGAAACCCAATAGCTGTTTTTCTGTGACAGAGAAACCCAATAGCTGTTATTCTGTGACAGAGTATCACACAAAGAGAACGCCGTGCGTTTGTATATTAAATCAGAACACATTTTCTTTCTCTAACGCTTGTGCAGGAGCGTGGACAAATTGGGTCCCTGAAGGGATTTAGGTCAGAATTACATCTGAGTTGAGAAGCATGATTTATCAAAACAAGGCCAATGAATAACTGAATAGCTGCCTGCTGAAGAGCAGGTGAAAGGTGGGATGTGAGATATACTTATTCTTCAGAACTGAGACCTTAAACCCAGTTCGTCTGGTCTCCTGAACCTGCCACATTCACACACACATCCAGGTGGTATAATACTACTAAGGATCGTATAATAACGATAATAAAACCACTGCTACTTTCAGCAACACTCCTCCAACTGCTATTAGGAGTCTACAATCTGCATCCTAGTTCTAATACTGCTCATGTTACTACTACTAATACCACTGCAAAAAAAATAATAAAGATGAAGATAATTAGAGTCATGTTATAAGAACAACAATAATAATAATAATAATAATAATGAGGAATAATGAATCTCCTCCATAGTAAACTCCGCCTCAGCTAATGCTAATGCTCATGATAATCATGATACAAATCATTGGAGTAATGTATAAGGAATAATAATAAGAACAATAATAAACCACCTTCACAATAAAGTCCTCTTCAGCTACAGTGTGGTCCTAGCTGGAGCACTGGATGGTTACAGCCTGCATTATAATTCATGAGAAGACGGCGTGAATGTTTTACAGCCAGTCTGCGTGGAAGGACTCTGCGAGGAGGGTGTGTAACCCGCGGTGGTGATCTGTCTGAGTGTCGTTTCACGGTGCGGGGGGGTCCTCAGCGAGGAGGGGGCCTCGGCAAGGGGGAGGGGCCTCGGCGAGGGGGAGGGGCCTTGGTGAGGGGGAGGGGCCTCGGCGAGGGGGAGGGGCGTCGGCGTGAGCCCAGCTGGTCCTGGCAAACCTCACCCCGTGGCAGACAACGCACTCCTGCTAAGGGGAACGATGATGACATGAACGTTTGTGCACACAAACGCACACGCACTGTACCCAAACACTTGTGCACACTCATACATGTGCTACTGCATGTTTTAATGTGTGTTAAACAGGTAAAAAAATTTAAAACAGTCTACCTGATATCTATGTATGATGTATGTATCTATTAACTATATATATAAACTCTTCAAAGTTAACGCTGTCAGTCAACATCTCACCTCTATCAGGCAGTCGGGACACACATACTTCAGTAGGGCAGGCTGTTTAGACCAAGGACTCACCCACACTCTGGATTCCACACAGAATGCTAAGCAGTTAACTCCTGCTGCCTCTGTCACCCAGGCCTCCACCCTGGCCTCCACCCTGGCCTCCACCCCGGCCTCCACCCCGGCCTCCACCCTGGCCTCCACCCGTGGTTCTGTTTTCTCTTTCTGAGGTAATGCGTTTGCTTCTCTCTGTTTGGAGGTCAAGAGAGTGTCTCCGTTGGGTGCACGCAGTACCATTATGCCAAAACATGCGCTGTACAGCAACAAAGTGCTCATTAGCTACTGAGGCTTTCTGCCTGAATCTATACTTGTCTGTCGCTTTGGATAAAAAAACATTTGCTAAATCAATATAATGTCAAAATATTGTTGCTTAGGTGTCAGTTAGATATCATGCACATCTGGTATTGGTTGGACAGGTTTAGAGCTCTCCTTATGTTCTGTATTGTGACAACCCATTCTGTCTCATAATGAGTCTGAAAGAGAAAGAGAAAGAGACAGAAAGAGAGAGGAGCGCGTGTATGCAATCGCATAATTGCACCGCTGGGATTTTTAATCAATTAGAAACGGAGGGCTAATTAAAGGCTGTGTTTACTGACTGAGAGCCCTAGGCTGTGTGGGGGCTGAGGGGGGGGGGGAAGTACACACACACACACACTGTACGCATATTCACACACAAACACAGGCATACATGCACACTCACAGAGGCACACTGTTACATACACACATCTTCCTTCCTGCCTGCCTGCTTCTCTGTCTGTCTGTCTGTCTGTCTGTCTGTCTGTCTGTCTGACTGACTGACTGACTGACTGACTGACTGACTGACTGACTGAATGACTGACTGACTGACTGACTGACTGTTCGGTCTGTCGGTCTGTCTGACTATCGGTCTGTCTGTCTTTCTGACAGTAAGCTCTGTCTGTCTGACTGACTGACTGACTGTCTGCCTGTCTGCCTGTCTGTCTGACCGACGGTCTGTTTGTCCGTCAGTCAATTTGTCCATCTGTCTGTCTGACTGTTTGATCTGTCGCCCAGTGATCCATCCCCACTGAAGGTGGCCTGTCTGTTACCTCCCTTATAGGAGACAAGTTGACCATCCCGCTTCCAGGCTGAGAGTCCCTCTCAGCCTATCTGAGAGGGACTGTCCAACAGGGTCCAGTCCTCCAGGCTGCTGGCATGCCCTGGGTCATGGTTCCAGGATGGGACAACCACGAGATCCAGTTCCCAGAACATCCACATCCCACATGATTTACATTCCCCTCCGCTCTGGCTGACTTGTAGAGAATCCCACTAAACAGCCGCCATGGCAGAACCAGATGACATGTGCCTGGAGGGTTGTATCTTGACACACGGACAATAAAGCTAGTCTTGCCTCTGTAACAATTTCTTGACGTCGTCAAAAGCAAAGGTAATTTCATTATCCAGAATCCAAACTCTACATGCCTCACTGATCCAGGGACCTAGAAATCAATAGACACCATTACCATAGTTTTCAGTTAAGATGTAACGGATATGATGTAGTGTGTGTGTGTGTGTGTGTGTGCTTAAGTGCACATGCATGCGTTGACACTGAGTGTGTGTTTCCGCCTGTGTGCGCGCGTGTGACGATGCGTGTGGAAGTGCATACAAACCTCATTTACCAGGGACTAATGAAGATTTAAGAACCCCGGGACCGTCTCCCGGCAGTGCTGCTGCTGCTACTGCTGTCTCCAGTTCTCCCTGTCACTCCTGTACAGACCCCAGCTGAAGGATGCTCCCTGTGCTCACCTCACGACCTCACACATCCATCACTGAGCAGGGAGAGGAGGGTAGAGGAGAGGGGAAAGGGGGGGCAATGCAGGAGGAGAGGGGAGGAGAGCAGGAGAGGGCGAAGGAGAGGAGAGGATTAGAGGCGAGCAGGAGGAGAGGGGGGCAGGAGGAGAGGGGAGCAGGAGGAGAGGGGGCAGGAGGAGAAGAGGGTAAGAGCAAGAGGAGGAGCAGGAGAGGCCAAAGGAGAGGATTAGAGGGGAGCAGGAGGAGATTTGGACAGGAGGAGGTGAGGAGGGTGAGAGCAGGAGTAGGAGCAGGAGAGGGGAATAAGGGGGGAAATGCAGGAGGAGAGGGAAGGAGAGGCAGAGGAGGAAAGGAGGTTAGTAGAGGGGGGCAGGAGGAGGTGAGGAGGAGAGCAGGAGGAGGACAGGGGAGCTAGAGAAAGAGGAGAGGAGATAGGGTAAGAGAAGGAAGCAGGAGGGTGGGAGTAGGAGGAGGGCAGGAGAGATCACACCTTCCAGCAACACTCCTCCATCTGCTATCAGCAGTCTACAGTCTGCTTCCTTATTCTAATTAATTACAGATTATCAACTGCAGACCTGCCTCCTCTCTGCCTCGTGCCTAGACACACACTGAAAGACTGGGGCAATGCACTCTTACGTTCACACACACTCACATTTACACACACACGCACACACCTTGACACTCACGCACACACACCAGGCCAGTCCCCACTCTTCAAGTTTAGAACTTGTTCTAAATCAACATTTTACTTTGTCCCATCATTGTCTAACAGGCTCTGACCATCTCGAATACGAGACCAAATTGTTCTGATATTGCGGCGCTGTTTCTGCTTCTCTGCCTGCTTCTCTGCAGGTCAACAGGTTTATCTGTCTCCTGCTAAGGGGCCTCCGATTTGCCTTTCATTTCAGAGACGCGAGCACTTTGCATCTCTCATTTCAGTCACACCAGGAGGCAGTTTCTCCTTGCCTGTCTGCCTCTGCCAGTCGCTGTGCCTCCTCTGGCTCCGAGCGGGACCGTGACCCCTCTTACAGGGGGGGGGACATAACCAAGTATAAACACCACAGCGCACATGCACGGTTAACCGTGTGATTGGGCGTGCTGCACCCGTCTCTTGTTATCTCTCTCTTTCTCCTCCCTTCTTCTTCTCTCTGTCTCTCTGTTGCGGTGTACTAATGGACTTGTTCGAAAGACGTTCTCCTAATGACAGAGTTGCCATTGACCAAGACTGGCATGTTTTCTGTGTCAGCATACTGGTAATCATGTGTTGTAACTGTGCGTGGCATCACTGAGACACCCTGGTGACTCTGTGTTTAACGCCGCTTTCACACTCTTCTAATAAGAGGTTCCCAGCTGCTGAGCTTACGGTGTTATTAATCTTCTCCCAGACGAAAACATCAACACACTCAGGCTTATCAATTATTTATCTAGCAATCAGGACTCAATCCTTGACGAATAGCATAATAACAAAAAGAGACTTTTGTTCATGGATCATGAATTTATAAATCCTTTATATATCCCCAACATCCATCCAGAGTGAGATAAATAAATTCAGAATCCATTTCCTTTGCCTTTGGGTCTATGAACAGCACATGACCCCCTCTAGCCTGCAGTCAAAATCAATCCTACAGGTTCTTACAGGTCCGGTAACACCTGCAGTCTGGGATAACCTTGAGACACACCCCATAATGTTGAGCGAGAGGAGGAAGGGGGAGAGAGTAAGAGAGAAAGAGTGATGGATTGGAAAATTGGAGCAAACAAGCGATAGGGAGAGAGGGAGATAGAGATAGAAAGAGGATAAAAAGAGACGGGGAGAAAGTGGAAGAGGCTTGAAGAAAGGACAAAAAGGAGAGGAAGAAAGGCATGGAGCTTCGAACGCCCCTTTAAAAAAAACACAGAAAAAACAGCTTTTGCGTTTGTGTGGAGAACCCGACATTCACTAACGGAGAGTAGTACCTCCGAACTCCGGAGGGCAGGTGAACACACAGGTCCTTGACGATACCCCGACAGGACTAGCGAGGGTTGTTTTTCTCCGCAGAACGAAGGGCTAAGGTGCTGGTGAAGAAACAATCCTAATTGTTTCCTTGGAGACGGTGAGAGACTGCCCACAGGCTCGTGGTTTCCTGCTCGGTGCTACACGTTTACCTCCCTCGCTGTGTCGTCTAGAAGGTTCTGTACACTGACAGGGCTATGCTAGTATGCCAACGAGACCTCGCTAGACTGACAGGGCTATGCTAGTATGCCAACGAGACCTCGCTAGACTGACAGGGCTATGCTAGTATGCCAACGAGACCTCGCTAGACTGACAGGGCTATGCTAGTATGCCAACGAGACCTCGCTAGACTGGCAGGGCTATGCTAGTATGCCAACCAGACCTCGCTAGACTGGCAGGGCTATGCTAGTATGCCAACGAGACCTCGCTAGACTGGCAGGGCTATGCTAGTATGCCAACCAGACCTCGCTAGACTGGCAGGGCTATGCTAGTATGCCAACCAGACCTCGCTAGACTGGCAGGGCTATGCTAGTATGCCAACGAGACCTCGCTAGACTGGCAGGGCTATGCTAGTATGCCAACGAGACCTCGCTAGACTGGCAGGGCTATGCTAGTATGCCAACGAGACCTCGCTAGACTGGCAGGGCTATGCTAGTATGCCAACCAGACCTCGCTAGACTGTGAAGGCTATGCTAGCATGCCAGCTACAACGCTCTTGACTGGCACGGGTATGTATGCTAGACAGCTAATTACAACTCTCTAGACTGGCATGGCTAGGCTATGCCAGCTACAGCTCTCTGGACTAGCAGGGCTTGTGAGCCAGCCTGTAGGAGTCCATGTCTCGATCTGACCACCAAAGCTGCGCTGTTGTTGTCCATCTATAAGAGCATCTCTGTTCATTCCCTGTTCCATAGCCAACACAACAGATGGTTTGAGTGGTGTCCAAACCGGGGTCTTTGTCTTCATGTTTCTATACTGTATTTGTCATCGACTCTTGAGATATAATACTGTGTTTACTTGGTAAGACGCTTAAGTTCAAAGCAACGTACTCGGAGGGATTCCAACCTTGACCTCTTGATCGACGAACAAAAGCTCTGAGCCGCTGCGCTCAGCCCTGAAGACTCTTATGTGTTGAATATCTGCTGGGATTGAATTCAGTGGGAAAACCGAAGCCTACAGACACAGATGGTCAATATCACCCGTTGAAAAAATGACGCTGGCCAATAACGGTAGGCCTGAACATGATCGTGGCCACGTGTCTATCAACGTTGAGATCCAGCACTTGAGAATAATAGTCCAGAAGACAATTATTGAAGATACTAAAAAGACATGTCAATAAAGAACCCCCCAGCGTGTACGAACGAGCGTGAGGTTTCTAGCCCCGGCGCTGGAGTTTTCTGGCCCTGTTATAATCCACCCTCTGTGTGGCCATGGCAACATTTCAATTTGATATTGATTTGACCATGCAAGCACTTTGCAGATCTTATTAGGTCTTATTATTCCCAGAGCAGTGTGTCCCTCTTCATCTCTCGGCCTGACTACAGCTCTGCTGAAACATGTTCTCCATTAGAGCTTTTCAGGCTGTTTGGGACAAATGAAGGAGTCTTAATGGACCATTAAAGCAGGAGAGTTACTGCTCACACATATGCAGACGCTCACACACACTCAACATGTCCTGAAAACAACCAACCGGGATAGGAGAAATCATTGGGAAGCCGAATGGTATTAGACCGAACCCTCCACTCGTCTTGTTGAAAGACATTTCCTGCTTCCTTGTTGACAGGGCGATGTGGTTCCCCACACTTCCAATGCGCTTCCCGCGTGCATGTAACACGAGAGCCCCCTCCCCCCTCGACCTTTACCTGTCAATCAATAAAATGAGCCGTCCGTTCATCCACAACCTGACTGTGATTGTGCAGCGTGCGTGTGGCGTGCTGTGCCAGCAGGACGTGGGTGGGTGGGTGGGTGGGTGTGATGTAGTCTCCCGCGAAGTGTTGTGTGTGTGAGTTACTGTATCCAGCGGTGAAGTCGAGTACGATGCAGAGAACACACTGTGTCTTTTGACCGTGGTTCCTCCGCTCCCCCTCGCTCACCCACATGTATCGCTGCTCATTTGATGGGAAGCCTACAGGAAGTCATGGTGTGTTTCCTGTCTCAGAGTATCAAGTAGACCACACCACAGGCTGGGACCGGAACACATCCTGCCCCTGGGCTGTGCGCTTTCCAGCACATCTGACTGATCTAGTAGTCATGATAATACCATGAATAACCAACAAATCACGAAGCTGTTGCTTTTGTACAGAGCGCTACTGAGGTCTCAACCTCAACAAGGTGTTAGGAGGCAGAGGGGTTTTTACCTGTGCATCAAGACTCCGATTCACAATTTCCCAGGCAAACATGTTTCACACACAGACACAGGGATAGGAGCATACAACACACACACACACTCGGTACCCTCAGGCAGGGGGTTGATGGATGAGTTCTCATGTGAGGTCGTGTTCCATCATCCCATCACAGTTCTGTGGAGTTTAATTAATGGTGTGCAGTCAAGGTCAAAGGCTGCCAGATCAATCATAGCACAGCCATAACAGTTGATCATATTGATTTGGAACCCAGCACCAACAACAACAGCAAGAGGAGCATCCATCCATCCATCCATCCATTAGAAAGCCTCGTTTGTACAGTGATCCTTTTCCTTCTAACCCACTCCCATCTCTCCAGAGAGAAGCAGCGAGTCTCTCCATGAGTCTTCACCGCCGAGCAGACATCTTGAACCAGCCTCGAACAAGTTTCCTTTCACAAAAACAAAAAGGCCGAGAAACGTTTGTTGTTTCCCTTTCAAAGACGCGACCACAGGCATGCGCATAGGCGGTCAGGTTGAGTTTAAACAGATGGGGCGGTGCAGGTCGGTGGAGCGGCCGTCAGTGGCGGGGGAACTTAAGCTTGGGTCCTTTTCACACAGTAAAGGGATTGGGTTAGTCTAACAAGCGTGAAAACAGCACATTCCTCTGCGCATTAACACTGCAAAAGGTTAGACAAAATGCAATAACGTGGCATTAGCAGATGACAGGCTAGCTAAGCTAAGCTCAACGTAGGGGGGCAGACTGAGGAAGGCAGGTGGCTGTAGACTGAAACCTTGTGAACTTATGTGACAACTGCAGGAGAAAACCGCATTCATTTACGCTCTGGAAGTGTTCGAACGGAGGAATTCTGCTCCAACGCACGACCACACCGTTCAGGAGACCAATCGTTTCTGAAATACTGTTCAAATTGCACCTAGAATTCTTATTGTTCTTCTCACATAGGGGTTCTGTATGTCGCTTTGGAGAAACGTTTTCTAAATGAAGTGTTAATTAACTCCCTGTATGACTCATTTGGTACTTTGAGGCTTACATGACCACGGTCAAATTAAGTGAGACTTCGGAGGTAGAAATGTGATATACTTGCTCCACCTTGTGGATGACTGGCAGTACTGCAGTTGAACTCGTTACCTGCTATCTCAACTGAATTCGAGCACACCTGTTCTCTCATGTTCATTCGACTTACAAGTGATGACAAACGACATTGAAAACGCCAATCGAAGCAAAGTCACGCACGTTTTCAAAAAAGAAAAAAATGAAACAAGTGAACGTCAACAGTGCATTTATTTTTTTTTAATAAACAGGTCAAGTATTCATATTTTCCCAATGCAATGAAAGGCCATTGATACGAGCGCCACAGCTCAGAAGGGAACTCATTTATAAACAGTCCTTTGGGATGTATACAAGCTGAACCCGTCACTAATTGATGTCTTCTGGTGGAAGTGCAGCCGTCCCCTCCAAAAGGCCCAGTACAGGTGCAACCGAGCTACCTGTGAACTGGGCTCAGGCCCAGCGCTGGGCTCCTGCTTTAGGCCAGGGCAGGGAAGTCCTCTGGGTCATCTGGGTTGGGGACCCGGGTCTGGACACGGGGCTACAGATGAACCAATCGCATTCAGTTAGACAGATATTGCTGCACTGTGTCAGGTAGGACCACATCACAGCTGATCCTGGTTTTTCCTGCTAAATTAATTGAATGTAACTTAAATCTAACTGTACCCACCCCCCTCTCTCTTACCTTCTCTTTAATGTAACTTACATCCAACTGTACCTCCCCCCCTCTCTTTAATGTAACTTAAATCTAACTGTTCTCCCCCTCTCTTCTTACCTTCTCCGGAGGCTTCTGGGGAGAGGTTGTGTCAGGGCGAGGTGCTGGCCCACCACGGCCCCTCCCACCTCGTGCCCCACCCCTGGCTCCTCGGGAAGGGCGGCCCAGGCTGCCGAAGTTGATTTCCAGCTTGGCGGTGATGTCGTTGGCAGGGCGACGCATAGACTCCTCCTCCGCCTCCTCAGCTTGCTCCTGATTGGACAAGTGACAGCAGCAGGATCAGGAGAAGTTAAACTCCACTAGTACTCGGGCCTTAATATAGCCCGACATTAAACTATCTACACCAAGACTCTCCACCCCCCAAGTGTAACCATTTATGAATATAAAATCTCCCCACAACCGCTAAATGCATTAAATGAAATGTTGCATATTTATATAACACTAACAATCACACACAAAAAAACTACTTGACAGTCCGTTAAACAAACCAAACCAATGTTAATAACGGCACCCAATACATTAGACCTATTTTTATATTAGTTAAGATGTCTTGTATATAGGAACTATTTATGTAACACAAGTCTACTGAATGGAATAATGTCAATAATGAAGTGAAGTGACGTATTGTCAAGTATGGTTACCCATACTCAATTTACCTCTGCATTTAACCCATCCAAGTGCACACACAGTAGTGAGTAGTGGGCAACCGCACGCACACAGTGAACATACACCCGGAGCAGTGGGCAGCTATTGCTCCAGCGCCCGGGGAGCAATTGGGGGTTCGGTGCCTTGCTCAAGGGCACCTCAGTCATGGTATCGAAGGCAGAGAGAGCGCTGTTTATTTACAATCCCCACCTTCAATTCCTGCCGGTGTGAGAATCGAACCAGCAACTTGAGGGTTACAAGCCCAACTCCCTAACCATTAGGCCACGACTTCCCCTTAGCTAGAAGTGTGAAGAGTAAATAGTACATTAGTAAACCACCACAGCCTGTGCAGACCAACTCCCTTATGGCTGTTAGCTGCACCAGTGGTCTTTTAACTCTGCTTCCTGCTCTGCATGTTCTAGATGTTTCAATGCTTCAACAAACCTGGTTCAAATGAACATTGGTCGTGTGGAGCAGGGAAAGATCTAGACAGGCAGGTCAGCGGGCTCCCAAGAACCACAGTTGGAAGACCCGCTAACCTACACCCATCAAACCTCGGGCCTCTCTGAGACACGGTGTTGGAGGACGGTGTGTTCCGGTTCCCCTCTAGCCTCACCTCCAGAGCCTTCTTGGACTTGTGGATGACCATGGAGTCAGAGGGTACAGAGGTGTCAGCCTTGCGGATGTTGAACTCAGCCTTGGGTCTGCTCTGCTTCTGCAGGGCCTTCCATTCATCCAGGGACATTTCCACTGCAGGGGGCTCTGCCGCTTCCACCTCCCCCTCAGCAGACCTGAGGAGCAGCAGAGAGTTAGTCTGGGGTTAAGACCCACCGGCCCTGCCTTACCCTATACAGTTAGTCTGGGGTTAAGACCCACCGGCCCTGCCTCACCCTAGACAGTTAGTCTGGGGTTAAGACCCACCGGCCCTGCCTCACCCTAGACAGTTAGTCTGGGGTTAAGACCCAACAGCCCTGCCTCACCCTATACAGTTAGTCTGGGGTTAAGACCCACCGGCCCTGCCTCACCCTAGACAGTTAGTCTGGGATTTAGACCACCCCCCCTGCCTTGCCCTGGACAGACAGTTAGTCTGGAGTCATAGCCGATGTTATTAATGCTATGAATTAAAAACGTTGCGCGACATGAGCAGCCGGGTAGGTGTGATACATTTGGCCAATCAAAATAGTCTGATGTTACTCACTGATTGGCTGTGGTGTCAGCAGGATCCGCCCCCTCCTCTCTCTCAGCTCCCTCGTCCGCTGGGGCACCGTCGGCCGCCGCACTGTTGGACAGATCAAGATAACCCTCAATGTCAGACAGGTTCCGATTATACGATCCCTCAATATTGGACAGATCACGATCATACGATCACGCGATGTCTGATGTTTCATGATGAAACGACCATCCTCAATGTCAGACAGGTCACTGCAAACATTCACCCTCGCAGTCTAAAGTAGATCTCTCGGAGAAAGCCCTAAATATGCCACGTCACTTCAAAACATCAAGAGCACAAACTCACCCTGTTACAGGAAACATTGTGTTTCTTAAAGGCCCTATCTGCCCTCAGAGCCAGGCACTATGAACACCATGACTCTAACACCCTCCCTGCTGATGCAGGGCAGGGTTGCTAGCTGTGGTACCTGGGGAAACACTCACCTCATATGGTCTCTCATGGAGCCCCAGTTACGAGGGCCACTCCCTCCCCTCTTCTCCTCAGGGCGGACGCCACTGTCACAGGGGAACAACGTCAGTTAAACCCCCGACACACTCATCCAGCTACATTAGCTAAATTGTCTTCATTTTGAATGATAGCGTTGGATAATTGTTAGGGGGGAGTCACTCACGTTCTATCACTGCCACTGTGGCGTTCGAACTCGCGCTTGCCCCGCTGATCAAAGCCATCGGTGGACCTGAACTGGCCACTGCCACCCCTCATCCCTCTCCCTCCTCTTCCACCACCGCGGCCTCTGGTACCACGCTCTCCCTGTTCCACAGGTCTGTGTGTGTGTGTGTGTGGAGGGAGGGGAAGGTTGGGGGTGTGTGTACGTGTTGTGGATTTGGGTGTGGTGTGTGAGCGGGAGGGAATTATAGATAAGGGACTTCATTTATTTGGGATCAATTGCAGCAGTAGACAAGTGTATCAAAACAAGTTCTGCCTTATCATGCTTGAAAAAAATCACATGGCATCAAGTCTAGAAGTAGATCACGTCACCAGATGGGCAACTGTAGTTGGCATGTGGACTAGGCAAGCTTGTTGAGAGAAACAAGCACATTACTCCCCATGTAAGTGTGGGGGCCAGTTTAAATCCTAGCTACCAGGCCTTTGTGTACAGCCTTTTGTCAACAATCATACCTTTCAATAGAGAATCCCATGGAGGCCTCATTGTCGTTTGTTCTTCTGTCCCGGAAACCAACGCGTCTCTCGCCACGCTCCTCTGCTGGTCCCGAACCTCCACGAGAAGGAAACCTCTGACCTGTAAATTAAGCATAAAACTCGATTGACCGGGCGTGCTGCATCTGGATTAAAACAAAAAAGCTGAAGTGGACACCTGGCTTTAAGAATTTGATTTACACTCAGGTTAGGGACCACGCACCAGCTAGCCAGTTAGCTAGCTAGCTAGCATGCACACCAGCATGGACGCACAAAACCAGCAAACACGAGCTGGCCTACGTGCGTGACTCAGGCCCAGATATAGGCGGGCTTGCTTGTTTGCTGCAACTAGCCAAAATAGTTGGGATTATTTATGACAGCTATAAATATAACTAGGATAAACTACATTCGTTACATGTATTCAACATAATGACCGTTACTGAGCTGAAGATGTTAAACTTACCCTGAGAAGTTTTGGTCTGAGCAGAGATATCGCCTTCGCCGCCGCTGACAGGAACTCGCCTGTCTTTCTGAGATTCTTTTTTTACCGGTTTAGGTGCAGGTTTTTTCACCTCTTCTTTCTTCTTTTTCTTTTTCTCGGCTTGAGCCTCACGAATGATGTCAAAAGGATCAGCCTCGTCGTCTAAAAGCTGACCAAAACGGTTTGTCACGGCACACCCAAACCCCGCACTTTCAGCAACATCGGCTGTCGGATCCTCAACTATACCCTTCATGTTGAAATGGAGAATTTGTTTGCAAAACCAACTAAAGGGAAATTGATGCAACACTAAATTTATTGCAGTAGGTACGCGCCAGACTATTCAGGAGCAAACATTTCTACCGGTCTGCGTCAATGAACAATAACCATTTCTTGCCTGTCTGCTTCTGTCCAATTTTCGCTAGCACGCCAGTTTGAGCAACATTGAGCACGACTGAGGCACATGCGGTGTGGTTCAAAATGGCGGACGACTTAAATCCTTACTCCGCCCCAAATATGATGTTAAAGAGGCAGCTCGCCTAAAAAAGATCAACAAGTTGTTGCTATGTCAGTTGACTGAGTTGAATAATGTGTGTAATCGTGTCATATGTATCCTCCTTTGCCATTCGAAGGAAACACGTTTAAATAAGAGCTTCATTAAAGATACAATATATGTGATACCAAAAGAATTAAAGGTGAGTTTCTGATGTATTTGCTTAAATATACTTCACAGCCATTGGTTGGTTGTGTAATAACTACAACCAATCATTTAATCTGGACCAAAATTACCGATTGTACGTTATTCAACCGAATGCAATGATTGGACGAGCACTTGTCTGTCTGTACACCCACCTCATGGCTGTAGTCATGTTCATGTGTTTTCACTGCGAGGCTTCGATGGGAAGATGCGGGATTATTAGGTTTGAATCCTTTCTTTCTAAAAACCAAAATGACGAGGTTATCATTTTACAAAGCAAACAAAACAAAAACTTAATGCACCTGTATTGTATTTTCCAAACCATGAGATGCGACACAAAATATCGCATGATTTAAAAACAATCTTGAGAGTTCACCATTTTAAGAACATCTCCTCAAACTCCACCGGTTGTAAAAGCTGGTCGAACTGGTAAAACATTCTCAGTAGTACAAACAAGGTTTCTCACCCGTATGAAAATACTTGTGTAATTACGCACCAACCCTATCCCTCAAACAGGACATTTCTGGATTTACTAGTCAGAACAAATATGTGCTGACTGACATGGATTAGAATTGAGCAGGTTTGTCAATACAACAAACCCAGACATGTGACTATGGTTTGGGAAATGTTTTTGGTTATGGCTTATGAAATCTAAGATGATCTGGAAGGTGAATGCGCATGTACCTTTTGTTTACAGTGCCACAATCACACATGTAAAGCCATTTTACACGAATCCATACACTTCTATTAAGAATAACTGGGTTTAGCCAACACACTTCACAGCAATGCAATTTGTGCCTGTCACGACAACATAATCTCACTTGAAGGCTTTATCAATTATTTTCTTCTGTCGATCCTTTCGATTGAAACCTATGGCTTTTCCGATTATAATTATTAGCATATGCCCTCCCTCTCACGTACAAACGCCTTGGTCCCCCGATGGTGATAGTTCTGTGCCTTCCCTGAGACAAACATGATGTTTCTCGCCTGTGTGAACACACATGCGCGTTCACAGGTTCAACTTGTGTTTCTAACCCTAACCCAGGGGCGCAACTGCAAAATTTTTTGCCCTCCCACAACCAAAAAATATATATAATGCATTTTACACACGAACAAAACACAACATGGCGCCCCTATTCACCGCATACCCCATTTTTGCGCCACTGCCCTGACCGCACAGCAGCGGGTTCTCGCCTGTGTGGACGTGCATGTGCTGACTAAGGCTTTTGTGTACAAGGCTTTGCCACAACGACCGCAGGGCAAGGCTGGGAAGCTGGCTTGCTTGCTGCTTTCTCAAGTGAACCGGGGTGTGACTTCTAATGCGTTAAAGATAGCCTGTCCCCATAGACCTCACAGCTATGTCGCTTGTCGTCCTTACGTTACAGATCAACTCATGCGTCTGCCGGGACGCCTGGTTAAACATCGGACTGCGCACCCTGCAGCGGTATGATTTCAACGCCGCGCTGAGATGAGATGTCTTTAGTGATTATTCACTTTGCATAGGCCTACTCTTTGCCACACGCCTCACGTCCGAAGGATGATTTCTCTCCAGAATGAACGCCCACGTGCGGTTTGAAAGTGGGGGCGTTAAAAAGGACTTTGCTAGAGACTTTACAGTCTGACGATGTCTCTCCCCGTGTTGATTTTCCCCGTGACTCCTCCGAGTCCTCTCGCTTCCCATCTGTTTGTCACCTTCGAGCGTTTCTCCCTCTGGCGAGCGAGCTCTTATGCTTGTCATACCCAAGGGTTGTTTATCACACGCATTTCACTCGAGGCCTTTGTTTTAACCATAGACTGACTTATTTTTTCAGGGCCTTCCCTTCCTCCTTCTCCCGACATCCATCTGTGGTTGAGGGGTTATCTGTCGAATGAACGTCTGTTTGATTTCTAAGAGCGTGTGCACCGTGGAATTGTACCCCGAGTACGTTGCAACGAGACGACTTTTCCTCGACGCGGAGACACGCTGCTGCATCTCCAGGGTCTCAGCCCAGTCGGAAGGTTCTGCCACATACATTACAGTCAAACGCGCTCGGTGTCTGATATATGTCCGTGTAGTTTCTGAGGAAGTTCAGACACCGGGAACGTTTCCCCGCACACGCTACAGAGCGCAGGGCTCCTCTACCTCGTGGGCCGCTCTAGTGTCTCTTTCAGGAAGATGGATCAAGCAGATGCAAGTCGCACAGTTCAGACGCTACAAGGGAGATGCGAGTCAAAGTGTTTCTTTGAAGGTTGAAGGAGTTGGGAAAACTCTCCCCGCAAATGTCACACGTGAAGGTACTCCAGTTCGTGAAGGGTATGTCGCTGCAGGCATTACGACGTTCGCTTTGGAAAGGTTTCTCACAGGTACGACATGTGAAAGGGTAGTTGGCACGCTGCCAACTGCGTCTATGTTGGCAGCGTGCCCCATATTTGAATCTTCTTCCTAGATATTCTAGTCTTCTGAATCCAAGTGTGACTGAGATGAAAAGATATGATTATCTTTTTTTCCTGCAAGTCTCACAGCTGTAAGTAGAAGAAGAATAATCACTACATGGAATATTCTGGGTCAAAGTAGCAAGACTATCAAGAGTGGTTGCCACTCGGTTAAAGTTTTTAGAAGTGGTATGCTATGCATGCTATGATAGAAATGTACCTCTATGTGCTCCATTCACAGAACTTTCTAAACCACTTTGCTGTTCCTCTGTGGCCTTTGCGCCATGGACCATGATAGGATTGACCTCCCTACGTCCTCTCATAAACTCACATTCATAAACATGTTTAATGAATGTGACGTTGTTCTCTCCAAATCTCGCTAACAGATGGGAAACTCATTCTGAGATGCAAAGGTTTCTATTACTTTCAATCATAACGGTTGACAAATTGTGGTTTGTTCATTTGACGAGATGATACAAACTCGACAGAAAAAAATACGATGACGAGATTAGGTCAGAATCGACAAAAGATAATCTGATAAAAGACGGTCATGCGACATGTTCAGAACTTTACAGATCGCAAACTCATGGCAGTGGCTCATACCAAACTGGTTGTGATCACGTTACTAAACCTCAGCACGGTTTGTTTCGCCATCGACCTAGTCCAGCAACGACATTTTATTTAGCTGTCTTTGCATTTCCATAACCACCGATTCCACACAAATGTCAATAATTGTTGATAGTTACGCTTGAATGCGCTCTGGTTTAGACTCTTCAATCGCGTGCAAGGTGTCAAAGCTCCAGTCTGGCGCAAAACGACCGTAGTGTTCAAGTAGCGAATTTTGCAAGCTTTCGGTACTTGCACGCTACGGTCGTTTAGGACTGTTTAAGACTTAAACAGCGGAACATCAAATTCTGGAGGGTGGTGTAGTGTATATTAGATATCACTAGAGGCCACTGTTTTGTCATTAAATATCCAGCTCTAAACCTTGAAGACGGTTCCAATAGTGTCATACAAATCCCCATTTGATCTGTTTTCCTCAAATCTACCAATAGTAGAAGGCTCCAAAAACAGTTTAATCATTTACTGGTTTTATTTTTACACTCAACAGACAAATCAACCCTTGCTAAATTATCCTTTGTCTGTGCAGTGTTAAAAGTCCATTTTTCATATGATTAACTTGTAGTTTTATGATGTGTTGCAATTGAACCAGACTCCTGTTCCTGCTGAGCTGAGCCAGTTAAGAGTTGAACTGTGATCCGCCCAGAAGGCCCCTGAGTGTGGAACAAACCCTCCCAAACACAACTGCAACTTGATGTCCGTTGGAGTTTCACATGACAAAACACAACCAGACATGGCAGAGCTCCACACACATCGAAGGAATACATATCACAAATCGCGTTTCACCCAATCTCTGTCCAACTGGAGAACTTAGCCACTGTGAACAAACCTGAAAACACTCACTGCTCAGCAGTCGACTAAGCTCTGCACCTGACCAGACGAGGAAGTCCCACATGCAGGCGCTCAGACGAGGCTCCTTCCCCTCCAGCACCTGTCCCAGATCCTTGGGCTGTGGTAAAGTGGTAATCCCTGGCAATGTGATTTTCATTTTAGGACCCAAATCAGCATGCCAGAGACCCACGCAGCCACAGCAAGACTGAACTCTTATTCCCAGAAGCTCTTGTCTCCCCTCTTGTCTCCCCGTCTTCTCTCCCCCTCCTCTCCTCTGCACTCTCCTTTTCTGTATCTCTTCCACTCTCCGCTGCTTGACTTGTCTCTGCTCTCACTTGTGCCTTCTCTCTCTTTGCCACTCTCCTTTCCGCTCCTCTCTCCTCCTCTCTCGTCTCCTCTCCGCTTCTCTCCTTTCCTTCCTCAATCTCACATGTTCCAATCACCCCTCCCTCCGTTCCCCCTTAGTTCCCCTCATTCTCCCATGCTCGGTTTAACCTAGGGTATTTCCCTCATTAACTCCTACGCCTACATCAGGAACTCACTCTTTAAAGCAGCCTGGATAGGAAGAATGCTGCGAACGAGGTAGATGATGACAGGTGATTGATGATCAACTTTAATGGCCTTGTCTTTGTCGCACCTGTTCATCCACCTCGATAGTTTAAAGTCGACCAAAAAAGTTACACTGCAGCCTCAGACACCTGAAGCGAGTGGATTCTGATCGGAGCTCCCATCTCCTCAGTAGAGTGGATGTAGTTATGGTCACACACTACACACCACAGTACTTTGACCACAGCTCTCTCTCTCTCGCTCTGCACCTCCTAAAGAAAGAGAAGCACACCCCTGAGACATCACGTGTACATGATATACATTAAATCACAAAAACCCCCACAAAACATAACTTCAGATAAGGACACGCATACACACACACACCCTGAATTGAGGTGTTCTTCAAAAGGACAAAGAGTTTGAAGCAGTACACGCCCCTGCTGTACAGAAATCACCCCGGTTCTGATAATATCTCTCTGAGGACATGAACTCAAGCACACAGCTATCTCCCCCGCATGGCTGTAAAGCATCTGAAATGAATTGGAGCGAGGGAATAGAAAAACAAAAATCCAGGAATAACAACAAGTGTATCTGATGCCAGCAGCACATAAATTACCACAGCAAACAACTAGAGATGATTTATGCAGTGTGAGCTTATGTTGCACAGCTGCCTTATTAAACCTGCCACTCCCTGTGGTCTCTCGCACCACATAAACAAGATGGCTCATAAACTCACACCTCTTCAATCTATTTCTCAATCTTGCAGTTTTCTGGAGCGTCTCAATAGGTTTGGTGGAGGAACTTGCCTGGACGGGACTCTGTAGGAGAAGGTGGATGTGGCTCTGTGGATCGCTGGAGTGGGGATCAGGGTCCTTTGCTGGGGTGAGGTTTTGGGCCCGCCAACCGCCCTCCAGGCAGTGGATCACAACACCCAGGATCATTCCTCCTTACGTGGGTCTGGCCTTCCTTTGCACACCGCGGCTTGATCTCTTCATGTGGTTCCTTTCGCTCAGGTCTGGTTGTCCCTTCCTCCGGCTGCTCCGACTGTCGTCTCCTGGCCCCATCCCTTCTGGTCAGGCCTGCCTGGGGCAGGGGATGATGTGGGGGGGGGGGAGGCAGGGGGTTGTGTTGGAGAAGAAGGGGGATGTATAAGTGCTGGTAGAGGGGTGACCCGGTGGGGGAACCAGTGACCGCTGCAACATGAGGGGGAGTGAGATCAGAGAGATAGCAACAGTCAGGAGGACTCTCTCCTTTCTCTCCATCTCTCTCTCTCTCCCCTCCTCCCACCTCTGTGGACCATTGAACCTGAACGAATGGTAGCTGCACTGTGCTCATGAGTGGGCCCAGCGAGCGGCCTTGGACCATGTGAGAGGGCTTTGATCGCACATACGAGCCAGCTTATTTGTCTTTGACCCTGTGCTCTGTCTCTCTCTCTCTCCCTTTCTTTCTCTTTCTCTTTCCCTCTCTCTCTTGATACCTTCCCCTCTATCTCTGTTCCTCTGAACGTAGAGCAAACGCATACGTGTGCACATTTTTACAGGGTTACAGAGCAAACCTGTGCACATTGTAATAGGTTTACAGGAGAAACTTGTGCACATTTTCACAGGTTTACAGAGCACCTGCTGGTTATTGTAGTGACTCAAAGCAAACTTGATCACGGTCACCTTTAAGACCATAACGATAGCGAGCGCCAGTACTTTGTAGAATCATCAATGGCCTCAGTAGGAACTCCCTAAAGCTTACTTGATGAACAGCCATAAATCCTGACATGAAGGCAAAAGCCAAATACTGATCTCCAACTATGCAGTGAAACAAATGTTTTTGTTTTTGTTTTGGATAAAAGCATCAGCTTGAATACTTTTATACTTTTAAGTCAAGACTTTCAAAAAAAATAAATCTTCACAAAAGAGTTCACTGTATTGTGAGAGACTGCAACAAATAACAAGTTCGTACCTTTTCGGTGGATATTTTTGCCAACAAAGATCAAGTTCGTACCTTCAAGGTGGATATTCTTGTCTGAAGAAGGAATAGCAGATATTCAGGGACAGGATGAGTTGTGTCTGCTGCTGCTGCTGCTGCTGTGCAACACAGAGGAAGGATCCAACCATGGTCGCTGCTCGACAATGTCCTGACTGGTCTAACTCCCAGGAAAGAGGGTTGTCTTTCTTCTCTCTCTTTCTCTCTCTCTCTCTCTCTCTCTCTTTCTCTTTCTCTTGCTCCCTCTCTCACTCTCTTGCTCTCTCTCTCTTTCTTTCTCTCTCTCTGTCTCTCTCCTCTTTCTCTCCTTTCTCCTTTCTCTCTCCCTTTCTCTCTCTTTCTCTCTCCTCTCTCTCCTCTCTCTCTCTCTCTCTCCTCTTTCTCTCCTCTCTCTCTTACCGCTCTCTCTCTCGCTATCTACGCTCTCTCTTCTCTCCTCTCTCTCTCCTATCTCTCTAACACGCACCCACAAGTCCTAACTCAAACCTCTCTCGCCCTTGAACTGTTGAATGGAGGGATAGCCAAAGGCACAAACTGGGTTGATCTCATGGAACGTGAACGCCAACTCTTTCATCCAACACCTACATTCACACGCTCTGATCCTCGACCTTTGACCTGCAGGTCTCAGGGACCAACCGGAGGTCAGAAGGCCATCAGTACCATTTGGACGCACAATGCTTGGCATGAGACCACGTCAGGTTATGTTCAAAGGGCTTGTGAGGACACGCCAGTTAATCTAAAAAGAGAAACATGATAATATTACAGTACTGTGCAAACAGTTCATGCTTCTGCAACAGGAGTATATATGAACCTTTGACTCTTGTTAAAATCTCCCCAGATGGATACATGAGCTGGCTGTTTGTTCCCCACTTCCTCTGTCCCAGAATGCCCCGGGACAAACGGGTGGGCTGAAACCAACGTCTGTCACCCTAACCATAAATCAGGCTTTATGAGTTGACATTGTGCCGCTTGTACTCTTACCCCGCGACAATTCAAAGAGAGGTTTGTTGGTCTGTCCGTCGCTGGCACAAAGCGTCCCTTTCAGCGCCGCCTTGGTGCGCGTAGGAAGAGTTTTCCTCCTCCCTTATCCTCTTTCTCGTCTCCTCACCCTTTCACGCTCTCTCTCTCTCACCCTTTCACTCTCATCCGTTCAATCTCACTCTCTTGCCCTTTCATTCTCTCCTTCTTTCAATCTCTTAGCCATTCACTCTCTCCCCCTTTCACTCTCACTCTCTCACCCTTTCATTTTCTTCACGTCGTCTTTCACCCTTTTACTTCCTTCCTTCCTTTGACTTTTTCATCCTTTCACTCTCACTCTTTTATTGTATCCTTCTTTCACCCTTTCACTCTCTCATCCTTTCACTCTTTCACTCTTTTACCCTTGTAGGAAACTGATGGATTTGACATCTGTGACAGACGACAGTCTGTGATTGATGTTGTCCACTGTCATTCCCCCAGTGATCAAGTATCACAGTACAAACATACTTACAGGCTAGTATGGAACATATGTTTTCAATAAGCATGTGAATTTACAAAGTCATTAAATTCTGTATATTTTCAGTTGTATTTAAAAAGATAAGCATGATGAAAACGTATTCATATCTCATATCTTTATCTTAATATTTTAATGAGCTTGTTGATTGTAGTTCCTTTCATTTCATATTTTTTTTTAAAGCAAACTGTCCTCTAACCTTCGCTCCAAAGAGAAACTTTGCAGCAGACGATTTTAGTGTCTTTGATCCCTTTATTGTTCTTGCGTTGTTTTTCTTAAACGGTGCTGAACATGTGTCGCTCACTTTTCATTGAGCTGACTGGTGAATATCCTTCATATCCTTAATCAAGTCGAATAACATTCATGGAGCATTTCAATTCCACAGATAACCAGCAGATGTCCTCCCTGTCTCACATTGAAGGGCAAGATAGACAACGATTCATGAGAAATACAAATTCAATCATTAAGATGCTTACTCCTTGTCTGAGTGAATAACACTTGACAATTTCAAACAGATATAAGCATTTTTATTTGAAACCTGAAAGTTGACCCTGCATCTAGTTCAATAAACGTTTATTGACATTTGACAAGCTCTAATTTACACTGCTTTAGATCACATTATGACCACAATGAATCCTTGATCCACGGAATCTACAATGAAGAGGGCTGGGAAACCTCATTCTGGAAACTCCCCCTGTTTTTTTCTTCATCATCATCTAGCTCTCCTCCCTTTCCATTGGTCTAACCCTCACCCAGAGTCATCTTGCAGCCTTCACAAGACAGACTGGAAGAACCACTGGGTCACTAGCAGGATACTGGGGAGGAAAACTGAGGAGGACCTGCCAGGACAGAACCAGGCCACACAGAACCAGGAACATCGTGGGCCAGAGTTGAAGATTCCTTTCACCTGGATCTGTGACGTTTTGAATCTCCAGAGGTCCTGGAAAGATCAGTGAATCTCTCAACCTGTTAGGATCGAGAGCTAGCTTCCATCTCCTCCATCCAGTACTCCAGGTATATAAACATTGACAGTCTGCTGACTGGAACTCTCCTTAGCGGGTGATGAAGGTAAGCCAGTTGCTTCAGCTGGTTGCCTGGGTGGTGGGTCTCTGTCTAGCACAGGAAGTTCCACCACAGTCCAACCCTAGCTCCAGGGAAGGGGGTGGCGGCCAAGTCCCTATGGCCCAGCTGAAGGTGCTCTCTGCAGGGCTTGTTCACCTCCGGCAGGGGCTCCAGGAGAGCCGGGGCTACGTGGAGAAGCACGTGGAGCAGGTCAGAGGGGACCTGGCGGGGACCGAGCGGGACGTGGAGAGGCTGCGCGAGCTGGGGGTTCAAGCGGGTAAGATCCATCGGCGGGTGAGGACGGACCTCCAGGTCCTGAAAGCACAGGGGGACCGGCTGGAGAGAGCATCCCAGGATCTGCAGCTGGAACTGGGGGCTGCAGAGGCTGAGCGGAGGGGCCTGGAGCGCAGGGTGAGCAGGGTCCTGGAGAGGGTGAAGAACGCAGCAGAGCCTGAATCAGCGGCCGACTCGCTAGTCGACATGAGTCTACTGAAGGTAAGTTCATAATCACAATGAGCATGATCAGGATAACGTTTTCATTTATTCAATGCTTTTATTCTATGTGAAAATAGATGTTGGGGTGAAACGTGGCCTGTTTCGGGTGAAATAAAACGTTTGAGTAAAATGGGGCGTTATATTAGCTTCTAAGTCATTTGACTGTTTATATATGAATGTGTGTTGAATGTGTTAATGTGCTAAATCCTTTTGTGTACTTGACTGAGCAGATCATTCTAGCGACCCAGTCAGGCAGACTGGCAAACCTGGCATTGGAAGTAAGGAACCAGGATATGCTGATTGACAGGAACCTCCAGCACATCATTGACCTAGAACAGCAGGTATCATACGCAATACTAAAAAGAGGAATAACTTCTCCCTTCTACTTCCATTTTTTTCTGATGTTTTTATCCAAGGGAGCAAAGATCAGATATGAAACAGTTCTGTTTTCTGTAGTCAAATGCTCTGCCACTGATCTATAACCATCCCCTGACTCATTCGACGCTGCCGAGTCCATTTAAAATGAGAGGCTAAACTAAAACGGTATAATTGACAAATCTGTTTGAAATTCGATTTTTCTAAAGGCAGATGAGACAGTTGAGTTTTCTTTATGTAAAGGCTTACATTCTTGTCACACTCAACTTCACTAAAATTGTTTGGATAACAGAACACCCTGGAGGCTGTTATGAAAACATAAGGTATAGTCCCTCAAGGAAAATACTTCATCACAAGACTGTTGATCTCTGTGTTTGTTTGTTGCAGGTGTCTCCCGTCAGGGGCCGAAGACCCCCTGCCAGGTCTGGGCGGACATTCTGATTGGTCTGTTCAGAAGGATGTGACATTCTGATTGGTCTGTTTGCAGTGGTGGTGGTGGTGTGGAGGGGGGGGGTCATCTAATTGGGCTGTTCTAGATTGCAGCTGTGTCAATAGTCACTTTTTATCATTTCCTGGGAAGCTATTCAACCCTTGGCAGCACAGATGACTGTAATGTTACTGTAAATCACCCATGATATGACATGTTTCCTCCTCATCTCGAAGTGAAACTGTTATTTTTTGTTTATAAAAACCATAGCTGTGTCAGATTTATTTACAGCTGTTATGACTCTGTGGTCGTGTAATTTATAGAAAGCCATGAGAAGCATATTCTTGTCAATCCCAAATAAACAGACTCGTCTAGATCGAACAAGACAAGTTGCCAACAGCTCTTCCTGTCACCTTTGCATGAGAAACCTAGACCTAGTTATCCTTCAACTTCTAACAGTAAAAAAAAAATCCTCATCTGACTTGTCTGCCCGCCAAATCGGGCAAAGGTTGGGTGTATTAAAACTCCGAAAACAAAAACTCATATCTACACATAAGCGTGGCGTAGGATACTTCACGAGAAAACTGATGGAACACGAGCAACTTTTGATTTGACTTCAAATAAAGGCGAGCGAGGAAGAGAGAGACAAAAAAGACGGAGAGAAAGGACTCAAGGCCTACAGGATACAAGCTAACATTTTATAAGATACATTTTTATCAGTACTAACTTTTGAACCCGCTTAAATAAATCTAATATGATTTACAGAACGTTTATATATGGTTATAGTTACATATGGTTCATGTAAGTTGTTTAATTGACCAATAGGTAATGTTTGGTCTTCAGTTTCCATAAGATTCTGCTGAATAAATAAAACGTGTAAAATGTAAACATCTGTATCACGACAGGACATCAGCACATCTTCAATAACTGAAGATCATATAGCCTCTGGGCGACACAATTCGTCATTGACGTTCATGTGCTCGTATGTAACAATCCGACGCGTCGCAATATAAACCAGTATTTACCTCGAATCGTTTGGCAACGAAGCCACATCCAGTTTACCGGCATTGACACGTTGTAAAAGGCGAAATGGCGCGGAAGTAGAAGTATAGGATGCTGATGCGTCGCAGCTGCGGTGACACATTCTCCACCTCACAATCTAATAAGAAGCTTAACGCAGGTTTTCCTACGTGCCAGCCGTCTGTTACGGAGTTATGAAGGTAAGGGTGTTCGTGTCTAACGCTAAATAATAAGATACTTGTCCGTACGTGACTTGTCGAAACTTTTCCACTTGAGCATGTCAAAATAATCATGCCTTCAATAATACAGCAGTCTCATCAAATAACAGCCAAGGCGTATTGTGGACTAGTTTTGCTCTCTGTCTGTAATTTCACTTGTTGTTAACATTTCTCATTGTAAGCTGTCGGTTTAAAAATTGTTATAGGGATTTATAGCCTTCTAATATGAAATGGAATGGCCAGGTACATTACTTTATCAAGGAAGAAGTTACTTCCTCATCACACTACAGAAAGAGCTAGAAACGACCGCAATTTATAACATAAACTAAACATAGGCCATATGACATTTTGTCTGCGCATTAACACCTTATGTCTATATAAAAACGCATTAGATATAGATTAGTAGAAAGAGAACGACTGGGAAATGTATTAGGCTATAACATGGAATATAGTTTACCGGCCTGCATTGTTAATAAAAACGGCGTGGATGACCGACGGATTTTGTGGTGATGAGGGCAAAAGTTGCTCCACGTTTTTACCCAAGTATTGCACCATGTCCTTATAATATGGCTCCATTAAGTAGTATTTCTGCCATTGTGTCTTGTTGATTTCAGTGAAGGGCTAATATGGACATCATAACGATTCATCCCAACGACTTGCGAATGTACACTTTTTAAGTAGGCTAGTCTAACCACTGTCTCCACAAGTATTGTCCCATGTTACGTGTGTATCAGCCTTTTAGTGTGTTTTAAGATGTTTCAAACTTTTATTGTCGTCGGAGTGTCTCTCTACATTAGTTCTGGATCATAATTGTTGGCGTGTTTGCATTAGTGATCCCGAGATTTGCACAGTGACCTTTGCCCTGCTCTCTCCTTCCTTCCACACCAAGCGTAAACACAACTGTACCTTTTTCTTTAAGCCATTGTTGAATGTCATTTTAAATCAGTCATATTCGATCGTGAGCAGTTATCTTGATGCAGCCTGCATTTTACTTTTTATAGGCTACTTTTAAAACTGAATAGGCCTACAGTGCCTGAACCAATACTTAAAAACACAAACAACGTCTAGAACATTGAAGGTTTTATTCAATGCTGAGACCATTTGAAATTGAAATCGAAAGTCTCTCTCAGGTTTCGACAACCTGTGACAGTAAACAGCAGACCGATAAAGTATATGTTTATTTAGAATGTGGGATGCCATTACGGACATAACTCCACATTTATAGTGCATTTTAAAAGATGAAAACAATACAGTTGGCCCACATAAACAAAAGTTAGCTATGTTAATCCTAATCTTTGTACCCAGGGATTATTTTTTTTTACAGTTTATGAAACGTTTACCTCAACTCACCCTTTGTTTTTAAAAGGTTCAAATTCACAAAAAACTTTATTCAAACATAACACAAGAAGTTTTACCTCACGTATTACATTATTTATTATCGTTTATTATAGTATTATACATGTTTATACAATTGATTTACTTCTTAGTTTCTTAACGAAATTATCATCGTTTTTCTTCTTCGTCTGCAGGTTCGTGATACGGCATCAACAACCACAAGTCTTGCTTCCAAACTCATTGATCCGACTCTGGTCCCATAACTATTCAATTAGTGCAGATCACAGGTAAATTCAGGTTCAATTCAACATTCACTGTTCTGCATTGACTCTCATTATTTCGCGTTGAGATCTTTTTTCCCACCAGTGGAAAAGAACAGAATTTTTTACCTTGGAATTAACTAAACTGTAAACTGTATGACCCTTTACACAATAAGTATAATACTCGCTTCGCCTCGGCAACATCCATCTAAAGCTTGTTGTTTGTTTGTTGTTCTTTTGGGCAGAGGTAAGAGGGAGGGAGAGAGAGAGAGAGAGAGCTTTGAAACCTTCGCCTGGAATGTCCAAGAGGGTTTTTAGCCTGTACTGGTTTCTCAATCCCTGGTAATTGGGATCAAGGGTTGTGCTGAGGGGGGTCCAGTCAGCGGAAAGGGGACCTATAGCCGCTCGGAGCCTCCAGAACTCCTCACTCTTCACACGTTCGAAGGTGAGTACGGTTCCTTCTCTCTCTCTTTTTTGTCTTTTACATTCGACATTTTATTCATTTAGCCGATGCACAAGAAGAAAAGGTTTCTAACTGCAGCTAGACAGATAGACAGGGCCGCAGCTGGGACGTAGCGCTGTAGCAGAGGATGGTGAGATGCTGAACGGTGCTGTGGATATAGTTTGCTATCCGGATAGTATGGGAGGTTTTTATATGGGAGAAGCTGGCTTGGGGAGCTTCAACTTCACATTTTACTGAGTTAAATGCCCACTGAAGTGCATAAGGGGGGATTTTTATGTCTTGTGCTGCGTTGTGCTCTCTCGGTAACGTTTGGAAAGGGGGATTAGACTACATGTTGACTAGACTGCTGTTGAAAGTCTGGCGTGGACGGAACCGGAATGCAAAAAGTAACACTGTATTACTGTGGGAGTGTAGTTACTGGAACTCTTTTTTTATAAGAGTTATTCATTTGGAACACATGTCAATTTGACTTACTGCTCTGTGAATAGCCAACACAGGGGGAACTCACTAGTTCCCAGGCTGCAGCAAGAACTCACTAGTTCCCCCTGTATTCTTACTGCCCGGAAAGGTAGACTGAAAACAATGACAGGCTGAAACCACATGTAGAATAGAGTCGATTAGTGTTCTAAAAAAAAAAAGGAAGATAGTCTAAGTTTGCCCTTTTAACAAACCCTTTATCCCCCCCCCCTCCTCCCCCCAACATCCCATAGATGTCGACTACGGCCACTGCGAAAAGAGATGCGGCCACCAACTCTGGCTCCAAGGACCATAAAAAGGTACGGGGTCAATATGGTTAAATCCTACATAGCACATGCTACGAAACTAAGCTTTACCTGTTCCAAACAAACATAGAAACACTGTGTTCCTAAAGAGAAATTGCCCTCCCGCGAACCCTCTGAGGATTACTATGATTTATCGGAATATTCTACAAGAGTTTTTTCCTTAATCTAAAGTGAGGCAGTGGTTAGGGTTATGTAACAAAGCTTAGCTGGGCTTTGGGCATTGGGTGACAGGAGCCAGAGGGACAGATAACATGATTAGGTGGATCAGCGACAGTGTTTACCCACAGGATAGGCACGCTGGCTAGTTTTTAGGAGATTCCACCGCGGTTCACTGCGGTCCAGAGAGAGAGAGGGGCGAGCCCCATAGCTGTTGAATAGTGGGTGTTGCTGTCAGCATGTGTAAGTGTGTGTAAGTGTTTGTGTAAGTGTGTGTGCAGGCATGCGTGCGTGTGTGTGTACCATGCGTGTGTGTGTGTGTGTGTGTTGTCAGACACCATGTGATGCTGTAAGGAAGCAGTTTGCTCTGAAAGCGTTGCTTCAACATGGCGTCATCAGGGCGATGCCATAACAACAGGCAGAGGACTGTGTTGAAACCAGATAGAAAGTAGATCTAATGCAGTCTGTTGTGTGTCATCATGCCACTATTTCAGCTTTGTTTGTTTAAAGGGACACGTAGATTGATAGCTTTTGTTTATAAACATGCTGCATAAATATGACTGATTGACAAAGTTAGATATAAAAAACATATCAAAAGCATTAGCTGCGAATGTAAACTTGAATGCATTCAAACGCATTAGAATAACTTAACCACATTGGAATATTGGAATTCAATACTGGATTGTGCCAAATTCCACATTTCATCCAAAGATGAGAGAGGTTTACCTTAGGCAGTGTTTGTGTGAGGTTTACCTTGTGAGGTTTACCTTGTGAGGTTTACCTTGTGAGGTTTACCTTAGGCAGTGTTTGTGTGAGGTTTACCTTGTGAGGTTTACCTTGTGAGGTTTACCTTAGGCAGTGTTTGTGTGAGGTTTACCTTGTGCGGTATTCCTGCGTCTACAGCCCACAGCTGCTGCCCTCAAAGGAGCCATCCAGCTGGGGATAGGGTACGCCGTGGGCAACCTGACCTCCAAGCCAGACCGAGATGTGCTCATGCAGGACTTCTACATGGTGGAGAGCGTCTTCCTGCCCAGGCAAGTCCACGTTTCAGAGGTCTCTCTCACAAGCTGCCTGGTTGAAAGAGCGCTTGTGGGTTTGTGTATGTGTGTCGGCGCTATGGCAGCAGGACTGATGTCTCTGTGTTCGTCTCAGCGAGGGCAGTAACCTCACCCCTGCCCACCACTTCCCTGACTTCCGCCTGAAGACCTACGCCCCTCTGGCCTTCCGCTACTTCAGAGAGCTGTTCGGGATCAAACCAGACGACTACCTGGTGAGTGTAGATGGATCTCTACAGTCAAACCCAGACAGAGCACTACAGTATGGGCAGTAGGAGCAAATCCTCACAAACTATGACACGTACACATGTATGACATGTACACATACGTGTATGACATGTATACATATGGTACAGCATTCTAACTAAAACGCATCCTAAAGGCACTTACCATGCTATGCATGGTAACAGTAAAAATGAGTAAAATCACATCAGTCAGAAGCCCAGAAGCATGTTTTATCTTGTGATCCAGTTTACTATACTTATACAGTGGTAATTGCAGTAGATGTGTGTGCTGTTGAGACTCTGATGTGTTTGTTGTTGTTGTCTCTCAGTACTCCATATGCAACGAGCCTCTGATTGAGCTGTCCAATCCTGGGGCTAGTAGCTCCTGGTTCTATCTCACCAGCGACGACGAGTTCATCATCAAGACGGTGCAGCATAAAGAGGCGGAGTTTCTGCAGAAGCTCCTCCCAGGATATTACATGGTGAGCGTCCTCCTGACCTTTGACCCTTGATCCCACACTTTTTGAAAGTGATGATTCTTTTCGTTCGACGTGACGTTAAAGAGGGAATTTGAACCTGCAACCTCTTCATCTGTAGTAACATCCCGATACCACCGAACTAAACCGAATACCGATAAGCACAAACGTTTTATTGTTTAAACTCTGTTTTGGTGTTGTGTTCTGAATGTCTGTCTCCGTTCATCTCATGTCACCGTTCCAGAACCTGAATCAGAACCCCCGTACCTTGCTACCGAAGTTCTATGGCTTGTACTGCATCCAGAGCGCAGGCGTTAACATCCGTGTGGTGGTTATGAACAACGTCCTGCCACGAGAGATGAAGATGCACTACAAGTACGACCTGAAAGGCTCCACCTGCAAGCGGCGCGCCTCGCGCAAGGAACGCACCAAGTCCTCCCCCACCTTCAAAGACTTGGACTTCCAGGAGATGCACGAGGGGCTGTTCTTTGACGCCGACACGTACAACGCCCTGATGAAGACGCTGCAGAGGGACTGCCGGGTGGGTGACGGATAGACTCACTTCAACTTCCAGCATGCTGTTCGTTTAGGCCAGGCGCTTAGGTCAGATCGGGAATTAAAAGTGCAAAGAGTTCTAACAGTGTTCAGGTGGTCAGAGTCCAGGAATCTGTGTTCAGTTGAGGGAAGTGATGTTTTTGTTGTTTTGCATCCAAAATCCCTTTGCTCAGACTCAGATGATGTGCCGGCCCCTCCCTCTGAGTGGCCTTTGTTGGTCCCAGCTGGTCAGGATTACCCCTTTGCACACAAAGCACCTGACTCTTATTACCAGGTTTAGGAACCGGTCGCAGGCAGAACCACGGTCTCGGCAAGCCCCGTGTTGGAACAGATCGTGCGCTGGCGGTGGGGCGTGTTAGGTAACCACGGGGCTGCGTTGAGTCCTTTTGTTAGCAGGTGTTACTGTATGACATCAGAGTTCGGTTTAAAGAGGCTAAACTGTTTGCGCAGGTTTACTTTGTTAATCCTGACGCTTAGTCCTGCTGGACGTTGTGTCGTTGGGTGGTTTTCCAAGGATGAGGTTGTGAGGTCAGCGTTTAGGACTGGCGCATAAGGCTTGTCCTTGCAAGGTAGACCAGCAGAACAACTCCAGTTACACTACAAGTCCATAGAAGGCCATTGATACAGCAGCAAGAGAAGCTTTAAGCAGACAAAAAAAGCTTCACTTTCCAAACGACATCACCTTCGGTCGGGTTTAATCCGTGTTTGTCAGACAAACGAGTTACACCTCTCTCCTTTTAGATTTCTCCCCTGGTGCCTTTCTCTCGTTCTAGTAAAACAATAAAAGGGGTCTTATTCCCAGCCTTGCTTAAACTACCTGAAAAAAGAGTGCCTCTAGTGCCTGTGAATAATAAAAAACATTGTTAATGAAACGATTACTGATGATCTTGACATGATGACATGGCTTCTGCAGTGTCCATTACCCAACTCACAGTTATTCTACCATCGGGTCCATTCTAAATTGCGATTATTTGACGGTTGTGTCGCGAGTCAGGTGTTGGAGAGCTTCAAGATCATGGACTACAGTCTTCTTCTGGGGGTGCACGTTCTGGACAAGAAGATCCGCGATAGAGGCAGCCGGAGGGACAGCAAGCGTCTGGGAGGACAGAGAGTCTTGTACTCCACAGCCCTGGAGTCCATCCAGGGGAACGCCAAGGCACCGGAACCTGTGGCAGACGATGACACGTAGGAGAACACACACGCACATGCTCACAGCAGGCAGACACGCAAAGCAAAGTCACACACACACACATAGCCGTTGTACACCCATACATACACAGCGGTACACTATTACATGTCAGTGAAATGAGTATGTTCTTGTCTTTCCAGAATGGGTGGAATTCCTGCTAAGCACAAGGATGAGAAGCTCCTTATCTTCCTAGGCATCATTGATATCCTGCAGTCCTACAGGTAAGAGCTTGAATGACAGTTGGCTTTTTGAAAAACAAATGCATTCATTCGGTCGACCCTTTCCTCCAAAGTGATTTAAAGGGGGGAATTCAAACCTGCATATTGTATATCTGCAGTCTGTGCTGGCCCACTGAGCTATATTCATCCTGTCAAAGATGGGTGATTCATTACGGAGATTATTTTTGACCTTCAAAACTACAGAAACTAGCATTATACATGTAAAGTTCTGACTAATTTAGGCAGATCAGGTAGTGATGTGGTGGCAGAATCCAAAAACGTGTTTTCCTGTTTCTTCAGGTTCATCAAGAAGGTGGAGCACTCCTGGAAAGCTCTCGTACATGACGGGGTATGTTCCCAAGCTCTGGGTCATTGCATGTGTACGTGTTTACCACAAACACATTTCACCTTTTTAAATAAATCTGCGCTTTCTTGTCATTTCAGGACACCGTGTCAGTCCATAGGCCCAATTTCTACGCAGACAGATTCCTGAATTTCATGGGAACCACTGTGTTCAAGAAACTCCATCGTGAGTTCAAATAAACCCTCCTGCCACTGCTCATACTATCGTGTTTGTTTCTCTCTCATTCACTCTGGTAGTTACTCGTGGTATAAACTATTGAGAGTAACAACTAGCTACAATGTTCAACCATTCACTTTTCTGCCTTCTCTTTCCCTCTCTCATTTCCCCTCCCGCTCATCATCTTCCTGCCGGGTTCTGGTTCCCCGTCAGCTCTGAGAGGAGCTTCCTCGAAGAGGAAGAGAAATTCCCTCCATCCGTTGCGCTCCGCCTCCCAGGAGGTCCTGTCCACGCTGAAGGAGGAGCACACGGAGGAGAAGAAGACCCAGAGCATGGAGAGTCTGGACAGACCATGTACGCTCACGCTGCTGCACAGTTACATCCTGCCCTTCTTCGTGACTTCACGGCAAACCTCCCCTTGGTTTTTTTTTAACTTCCTACGCTCATTCTGCTCCTCTCTCTGGTCCGTTCACTAGATTTGAGTGGCTCTAATCAGCCAGACCTGGTTCCGTCTCCTAAAGGATTGAGCCAGGCTGTGTCCTTCTGCACAATTCACTCCAGCAAGGAGGACCTGCTGGAGGACCCTGATAACAGGTACACATCCCCCACACAGCCCTCTTATAGTCCTATACCCACACAGCCCTCCTATACCCACACAGCCCTCCTATACCCACACAGCCCTCCTATAGTCATATTCTCACACAGCCCTCCTGTACATACACAGCCCCCCTATACCCCACACAGCTCTCCTACAACCCCCCAACAGTCCTCCTATACACCCACACAGCACTCCTGTACATACACAGCCCCCTATACCCCACACAGCTCTCCTACAACCCCCCAACAGTCCTCCTATACACCCACACAGCCCTCCAAAACCCTCTACAAACTCCCCACAGCCTTCCTGTACCCCCCATACAGCCTTCCGACTGCCCTGACGCTTTAATCCAAACTGACAAACAGGTGTGTGTGTGTGGGGGGGGGGGGTTTAAACCTGCTGCATCTTGATCATCTGTCAGACGCTCTAACCACCAAGCCACACATACAGCATACGCATCTCCTGTTTAAGATTCTGCTCCTTATGTCCTGTTTTCAACGCAACCTTCTTGTGTTCTCCGTCAGTGACGACCGCAGGGCCTCCAGCGCCACCGTGGCCCTGGATGACACTGACCCCGCCCCCCCCAGCCTGGGGAGCACCCCAGACTCTGTCCTAGACGTCTACCTGGTGGGTATCTCTCAACAGTATGGACAGACGGTAGGTGGTCCATACTGCCCAGACCCCCTTGTCAGATTGATTGTGAAGCATGAACCATTGTGATTCGTGGAATCAGAATCGGTTTATTCGCAATGCAAGATATACAAGCACAGAATTTACTGTGGCAGGGAAGTGCAAACATATAACATATATGAAACATAATTCAGGTAGAAGAATAATGCAGGTGTGGTGGAATAATGCAGGTAGAGGTGGAGTTGCATGTGTTATATCTGTTGCGAATAAGGGCCCTTTGTCTACATAGTTACCTCATAGCTAAATATATTTTTGTACTTTAGTTGATTGAGTCATGGATCTGAGAAACTGGTTCTTTTAGCCCTGCTTTTGACTTGGGTTCTCCGCCCAGGCTTACATGCCAACTCTTTTAATACATTTAGGTAGTATCAAGTATTTAAAAACATCTCTTGAGTTGTCATTTGGATTTCTCTCAGACATTGCTGCGTTCAACAGCACAGATTTGTGAAAATTCCCCTGAAACATCATCACTAACAGTTCTCCTCTGTGACATCACCGTCTGTAGAATGTCAATTTTTGTTTCTTAAGATGTGTCTCAATCCGTCCGCTTGCTTCCAATGTCTATGCTCCCATACTGTTACATCACTGTCTAGGGCAAAGTAAGGTAACACGAATGAAACAACTGATTTCAGACACCATTTTGTTACTTCTTAGTCATAGTTTTGCAACAAATATGTTGTCATGGTGCCCCATAAACAAGTTGAGTTTGGGATTGAAGCTTCATTGTGACACCATCATCAACTGTGACATCACAGTGACCTCTGTGTGTCTTGTGTTACAGTGAGGAATGACATGGCATCTGTCCCACCTCTACTGGAGCCTGGAAATGACCTTGAACTGCACAAGAAACGTCATTATTGAAACAATGGCAATGCCGGATGCTTCTATAAGGAAGCATCCGTGTGCTAGCGTCCACTTTGCTGCTAATCTTCACATAGGGACAGTCCTCAGGTTTATTTGTTGCAATCACTCTTTTTCAGAGAGCGAAACTCTCTTCATAGTTAAGAAACTGCACGTTGTTGATTTTTGTGATTAAATGACACCCAATCTCAGAGGGCTGGATCCCTGAAAAATCAAATCGATGCATTTCATTTCATGAAGTACAAAACATATAAAAAAGGTCTATTTTTGTTTACATTACTTTTTTTAGATTCATATATTTCCCTTTTTTAGATACATTTCTTTTTTCCTTCAGTAAAGTTTGTATTGATCATTATGAAGTTGTGGATTTAATTCAAACTTCAAATTCTGTCATTTTTCTCGCAGTGGGATTTCACTATATTAGTAGCTTTCTCAGAAAGATTTAAATGATGACGATTTTTACTGGCTAAAAGGAAGGAGTGTCTTATTTAAAAGTTCAAGCTTTTTAGTTGGAAAAGGATGCAATTAATTGGTTCGAGATTGCAAAGGTTTGTTGCACAAAATATTGCAATTGCATCATGCCATGTCCGTTAACTTGTGTAATCACCATTTGCCTTGTAATTTGATTTAGTTAAATTACTTATAAAAATACATATAGCCCCTTATGTAAATTGTATTTAAATGTTGTATTTAAAATAATTTAATTGTATGTGTTGAATAAAATAAATAAATCCAGTAATGTCATCATTTCAAACCAAGGTATAATGATGGTAGTTGAGCATTGTTGTGTTTACAATTAACCACTAGGGGGGGCACTGTAGTAAGATTTTTTGAAGTTCTTATTTTCCCGAAGGATATGTGTGTGTTTGTAAGAGAGAGAGACATAGATCACAGACAGAGAGAAACGAGACAGTGGAATATCTTTAAATAGCAAGTCAATAAACGAAAACATCCCGTTTATGTAACTTAGTTTACATTTAATTTAGTTGCTGTACATTAACTTTATTTTATGAAAGAAGCTAGTAGCCAAAATAAGTAACGCTGTGATGGCGGTATGAAGTCAGGGAATTATCATAGGCATACCACCAACACTAGCTACATTTAGTTGGATGTGCTTTGTAGGCCAACTGTACTTGGGCTGGTGTTTAAATCAGACACGTCTGAGGGTCTCGCCGGTCTTTGAACCGGTCAAACAGGTCGATTATTCAAATTATGATTAAAGAAACTTGTACAGCCGGAACAAATAAACAACGGATTCACACATTTCTGCGAACTGACCAACCAAAACACCCCACTAAAATCAGATTTCAAAACATATTCTTGACCACACCTGCATGTGCCTAAACCACCTAACGAGAACTGAATTTCTATTTCTACCACGTGAACTACTGATCACGCAAATGTTGTTCGAAACTGACCTTTTCCTCCCTTCGAGGTCACGTGACGTGCAGTAGGCACGACTCACCTGCATTTTCCCAAACCCCGCCTTTACCTGCTACAACCAGGAAATACGGCACCTTGGTGGAAAAACTGCACTTGTGTTTACAACTATCTCGGCTGTGGAATTATTGAAAATTCGGATTAAAGGATATTTTTCAGACAGCCTACTTTTTAGGCGCGAATAACTTACCGTATACTTCGACCTTCCTCGCGGTAAGTGTCTCGCTTTCCTGAGAAATTCACTTTTTTTTGAGTTAGTCACTCAATGCCTTTTATGGTAATCGACTGCTCGCGTTCACTGTTTGGTTTCAGTCGAACTTTTTAAAATGGTCTTAAAATGGTTATTTCCTGTAAATAACTGTGAGGTTTCAATTACCATAGAAAGGCCTGTGTGTTTTGACGTTTTCTGTAAGTCTACGGCGAATACGTGACTCGGTTCAGAGAACGTCCACTGTTGCTCTCGTTTCATCAACCAAGTTGGTTCACAGTATCAAGGATTCCGTCTTGTCTAAACCCGAGTTACCGGTCGCTTTCTGTTAGCAACCACGCAGGGCACGATTAAAGTGTTTCGGTATCATCGTTAGCAAACTCTGCTCCATTTGTTTAGCGATTGCTGAGTGTCTCCTTGAGTGTGACAGGTCAAATCGCGTAGGCCTCAGTGGAAAATACACATGCAAGTGGAGGTTGTACCCTGAGGGCCACAGTCGTGTGGCGTCGTTGCTCTGCGTCGCTAAGGTTAGTTTTCAGTGGGCAAGGCAGGCTTTGTATGGACAAGTCTTTATCGGGGTCTGAACGGATGTGTGGTACTGCAGTTACATGCGTGAGGTATGTGAATGAATGTAGGGGCGGTTTAGGAAATGATTCAGACCGTCTTAGCAAGCACATATGAAACGTTTACACATTTATACTACTGAAAACTCACATACGCGTATGTGAAATGCTGGCATCGACATACATGAAACGCATGTGAAACATTCACACACATCGAGTGAATGAGAATGAGTAAGGAGTTGTTTTAAAGAAGTTTCGAGAGGTTAAAATTTTTTGGTTGATAAAAAAACTTTTTTTGGGGGGGGGGGGGTTGTGACATTTTTAACACAACCTCTTGCATGATCGATGTGTACTTGATGAGGACTACGTCTCTAGCCTAAAGAGAGCATGAACTCTGCTTTAGGCCTATCGGTTCTCTCCCCTCCTCTCCTCCCTTCTCCTCTGCTCCCCTCTCCTCTGCTCCCCCCTCCTCTCCTCCCTTCTCCTCTGCTCCCCTCTCCCCTGCTCCCCTCTCCTCTGCTCCCCTCTCCTTTCACTTTACGTTAGTGGGGGGGAAGTTTTGAAAGGTTGAAAAAAGAATGCATAGCTGATGAGGACTCTACTATACTGTAGCCTAGGTATCTCTGTTCTCTCCTCATTTCTCTTCTCCTTACACACACACACACACACACACACACACACACACACACACACACACACGAGTGTGAATGGGTTTCACATGCGTCTGTGCAAGCATTTTAGATGTAGGTCAAGGTTTAATAGTATGAATTTCACATGTGAATGCGTCTCACGTACGTTGATACGACCATTTCACATGTGGGTGGCAGTTTTTAGCAGTATGAATGTGCGCGTGATCTTTTTTTTCACGTGGACGTGAATGCGTTTCCTAAATGTCAGTGTGAGCATTTCACGCATTTGTATGTGAGTTTTCACTAGTGTGAATGTGTGTAGACGTTTCATATGCGAACGTGTATGTGTTTGCGTAAGAACAGTCTGAATCACATCCTAAACGGCCCCTCATTCATGAACACACGATAACAACTTAATCAGCATCGCACGCGGTGACATGAGTCGCTCCATCTGTCTTAACACGTTAATGACAAATTTATGGCATTGCGTAATGTGGTTGGCAGCGTAGTAATGCTATGATAATGCAACACGTGTAGGGCTAGGGCATCACTCTGCTTATGTAAAGGCATTAAAGACAACCAAACAAGGGATAACCTCTCTTACCCGCCCCAATCCAGCTTTCCCATTAGGGCTCCTTAAGAGCTCGAGCTACACAGAAATGCACTCGGAGGTGATGTTCTATTCAGACGACGCCTTTGTTTGTGCGCCTTCCCGTCTCAGAGTTCCTCGCACCGATTTGACATAAATATAGATTTTGGTTTAATTTTTTATTAGCAAAGAACAGAATTGGAAACATCACTCACCCCCCTCCCTCTTAGAGCCTGTATTAAGGATTAGGTTTTGATCCCTCCACAAAATATTGCAGTGCAGTTTCTTCCATCCCAGGTTTAAGATGTGTAATAGGGAAAGGCTCTGATATGATGAATGGTATTTGGAGTAAACAAAATAATCTTTTCTTCCCCCTCTGTGGTGGTTCTGAATGTCCTGATGGGTTTACCACTGGTTTACCGGTTTGATGTGATAGTCAGCGATTACAGTATGTACAAGACATATTCTGATATTTGGGAACTATGTGTGGCTGTGTGTAGCTCTGTGTGTGGCTGTGTATAGCTGTGTGTGTGTGGCTGTGTGCGTGTGTGTGGCTGTGTGTAGTTCTGTGTGTGGCTGTATATAGCCCTGTCTGTGTGTGTAACTGTGTGTGTGTGGCTGTGTGTAGTTCTGTGTGTGGCTGTGTATAGCCCCGTGCGTGTGTAACTGTGTGTGTGTGGCTGTGTACTGTGACAGGGCTCCAGCTGCTGAACTCTTCCAAAGAGTGAGAGAGGCTACCGGATTACCGTAGCCGTAGTGGTAGTGTACCAACCTCCCCTTTCCCCAGACATGGATGGCAGCCTCTGCATTTCCTATGCATCTCCTGAATGGATTTATCTGAGGCTCCCATACAATATCTGATCATATAGGTCCAGGCCTCCCATGCTAATCTGCTGGGCGTAATAACTGTGTAGGGTTAAGATGTGACTGTACAGTGGCTAACCAGATCAGAGGAGAGGCCATGCGAGGGCACCGCCCTGTGCTGTCCAACCCTGCTCATGCCCCACAGACTTTCTCCGTGTTCAGGGCAGCGCTGTTGAACATCTCCGCGCACCCCCCCCCCCCCGTTATCTAACAACCAAACAGCGGTGGTTTATTTATAGACTCGCTCTGGTTTTTTTGTGTGTTTTTTTTGTTGGTCCTTGGAGCTCTTAGGGATTTCAGTGCCCTGCTCTTTGGCAGTGAGGTCTGCCCTTCCCAAGGCTAGTCCAGCTCAGTAATCCAGACGCTCAAACCGCTGGAATATAAATCCCAGCGGGAGCTGTGATTGGCTGGCAGCCCGGCTGGGAGTTGTGTGTTTGTGTGTTTATCACGGGACACTGTCGCGTGCTGTCAGCTGGTGACGCAAAACACAAGACACAACCCTCAAGCATGTGTGTGTGTGTCTGTGTGGGTGTGTTGACGTGTCTGTCAGTGTGTGTTTATTTAATAGTAGGAACATTAGTTAGTTAGCGATATGCTAGGAGGGCATGTGGATGGTAGCGAAGGGGACATTGGAGGCGTGTGAGTAGTGGATGGGAGGACCTGGGTGTTAATGGGTAGGAATACTAACCCTGCAGGGGGATTATGAGAGGGTGGGCAGGGAGCCATGCATGATCTGTCGGGACTTAGTACCACAATTATCCTGCCAGCAGCAGCACCAGAAACAGGGTTTTCATTAGTGTAATGTTCAGAGATCTCCCAGGGTTACATAACAGCGACCACCCCCTCCTCCTCCACCTCCTCCCCCTGGCGGCTCTGCCCACCGCAACGTGGATGTCGTTTCCCTTTTTTTCCTCCTTCTTTTCCTCCTGTCTCTTCGGGGAAACCAAATGGCCATCCTTCGGAGGGGGCGGAGCCAGGTGGGCAGTGCTTGTGCGCCCGTGCCGTAGTAGTCGTGGGCAGAGCAGAAGGGGATCGCGCTGAAGATGAGTGCGTGTGTGTCTGTGGGGCCGCGGCGAGCGCAGCAGTGACAGGGACGGCCGAGCGCGAGGAGATGCCTTGGAGTTTAGTCAAAGTGCTCTGGTGCTGCCAGTGAGATGCATTAGAGGAGAGAGGAGGGTGTGGGACCAAGCTGCATGTAGTGGACCAGGATCAGTCTTAAAGATGAAGTTTAAGAAGTTTATTACCATCATGCAGGCGGCCATGGGAGTGGTCCCCCTTAACAAACGAGAACTGTTACCACCAGGCAGGAAACTGTGGAGACCCCCGGGGTGAGTGTGTGTGTGTGTGTGTGTGTGTGTGTGTGTGTGTGCGCATGCCTATGTGGGTAATGACTACCTGCAAGTTCCTGCATGGATTCTGCAGAACTGTATTTGGTTTTGCAGAGCCACATTTCATGGATATTTTTGTTGCTGCTTGAAGCGATTCCAAATATCTAATAGGACTGGTTGTCTCAACTGTCAATCTGTGTCTTGCTTGGCAATGTTCCTCATGGTTCAACGTTCTTTTGACTGTTCTACACTGTTTGGATGTTGATGTTTCTGTTTTCAACATTCTGTAGAGTGTTCATCACTTTTCCACCATCTTTCGAATGTTCTTTGTTCTTTAGAATTTTCATTGATGTTCTTTGTACTTCAGAATGGTCATGCTATTCATCGCTCTTTAGAATGTTCATTGCTGTTCTGTATTCTTGATGTTGACTGTAGTGGGGGATGTGTAGCCCAGGGTAACAGGGTCTGTAGTGGGGGATGTGTAGCCCAGGGTAACAGGGTCTGTAGTGGGGGATGTGTAGTCCAGGGTAACAGGGTCTGTAGTGGGCGATGTGTAGCCCAGGGTAACAGGGTCTGCAGCGTTCCTACTGTAATAGTGAGCAGTGTGACTGTATCCGTAAACACAGCAGATGACATCTCAGGCCTGCTGTACCAGCTCTCCCCAGATGACCCAGTGCATCATCACCCGCTGTGTCATTGTCATACAACAGACGGAGATGCTTCTGGAGTTTTACTGCAAATCAAGAGGATGTAGATTGACTCCCCCCCCCCCACACACACACACACACAGTCCTGTTGTGTCACTGGATATAAATCTGCTAAATTAAAGTCATTTGGCTTCTGCTGAAGGCTGGCTGGCTGTCCACTGCATCCCAGCAGCTGCTCAGGTTTGGGACCAAGGGGGTTAGTTGGAGAGCCTCACCACAAGCTGGTCATATGGTCAAAGGTCCAAGCAAGGTCAAACACTTCTTTTCTTGAGTTCACTCGGGTTTTGAGTTCAGGCATATGTTGCGCAATGAGGTTACATCTGCCCTCAGATACTGCTATCTCACCCTATGCTTCTTATTTTGAGTGTGCGTGCATCTACACACGTGTGTGTTGTGTTGTGTTGGTTTGTGTGTTGGTCTGGTCAAAGCAAAAGTAATAGCCGTGTTACGTCTTTGCCAGGGAAGCACTTTTGGGATAAATGGAAATGTTGACAATTTGCCTTTGATCGAAAACAATCTCTGTTTTTCACATCGTCAGCTGTTTTTATTCAAACTAAATGAAAAGTACTTTTTGACCACAGTTGGACAAATGCAGGCTGCATTTCCTATGTAACAGTGGGTATTCTGTTTCCGTAGTGATCAGTCTATAGACCAGTCCAACAGTGACCTGTTCCGGGCCAGCTGTTCCTGGGACCGATTCTACTGGACCAAAGAAGCCCAGTACCTCTACCTTCGCCGTCTCTCTGCACCAAACTACTCTGCTATTCTGAGGGTACGTCTTTAGCTCCCTTCACCCTCCTCTCTGGGCTGCCTCCGTCTGGGCTGCTTAAGTCTAGACTGCCTCGTTCTGGGTTGCTTAAGTCTGGGCTGCCTCCGTCTGGGCTGCCTCCGTCTGGACTGCATAAGTCTAGACTGCCTCAGTCTGGGCTGCCTCAGTCTGGGCTGCTTCAGTCTGGACTGCCTCCCAGCAGTGCCAGGGGTCAGTTGGCTTGGACTGGTTTCACAGCCCAGCTAAATTAAGCATGGTGGTTTTAATGGCGTAATCTCCATGGGAAAGGCATACCGAGTTATTTGGACGCATGTTTTTCTACGGCCATAGAGATATGGGGTGGGTTCAATCTGTGCGGAATGTCTGTTTCTTATCGTTGTCCACTTGATCCATGTTTGCTACTGGCAATGTGTTCAAGGTCCCTGTCCTTTTACCCTGGTTTGAACACTACTGTTCCCAACACACACCTCCTACACACTGCCTTTATGCACACCTTAACCAAGCATTTGAATCAGGAAGACTTCTTGCTGTTGTGGGAAGCTGTTGTTTGGATAGACTCTTCTAGAACTTTCCAACCCAGTTCCAGGAAAGACACTGTTGGTGTTTTATGTGCTACTGAAGTGGCTGAGATGACTCATCTCATTTATTATCTTATTGTGCTTGAGAACTATTTGGCTGTGTGTGTTGTGCTGAACACATAGAGGTATTTTTAAAAAGCAATCAAGTTATCTACACACATATTTGACAGTTACTGAAATTAACTTGGTTATGGAAAATGAAGTGCACTTGTTTGAATGATGAAAACATTCAATCTGACTCAATAAGCAACAGTTCACACCGTCTTTGGAGGACCAAATGTTGTTTAATGGACAACATTTCAAATTAAAGCGCATTGGAGTTATGCGTGGCTTTATTACAAACCGGATTTATTTTATAATCTGGTTAAAATATCCAAAATAGTTTCAACCTCGTTTTTGTATTCAGTGGGCCGTATTGTGGCTTAATGCGGTCGCCTGGGGCGCTCATGCTCACGATGGAAAATAATGCCGAAAAGTGGAATTCGACAACGAATCTTAGAACAAGTTTCAATCGTGTTACCGGCCTCCATGTGTCTTCCTTCTGTACCACGGATACAGGAATAGCGGTCCGTTTTCGGTCAGTTTACGAGTCCTTTCCGTCGGTGTGACAGTGCATGATGCCCGTCAATGGAGGGAGACTGTTCTCTTTGAGCAGATATGAGACTCAGTATTTCAAAGTAAGTAGTCGACATCATTTGTATTTTTACGGGGTCTAAACTGTAAAACAATAAGTGTGTAAAATATCAGTCTAGTTTTGGTGTGTATTCACTAAAGAGACGTTTCAAAAAAGTCACGAGACCGAATGGAAAGCCAGTTTGATCCACCTGCTCCCAAAATGGGACGCTCCCTCAATTCCTAGCTTCTGTTGGACTTGATCTGATAATAGCGGGATTATTAACCTGTATTATGTTGTGATCTTTAAATTAAACATTGGTTTTTAGTGTTCGTAGTGTATGTTGCAAAATGTTTAGAGCGGTTTGATTGTGGTTGAGGATGACCGCTGTTAATCGCAGAAGGCTAAAATGATTCAGTTTTAAAACAGGTTGAATTGTGTTAGTTTTAAGATAACCGTGTATTAATCGGTGCGCATTTTTTCGTTTCGTTTTACGTTTTCAGCCTAAATTAAACATCCGTCTGCTTAAGATAAAAACGGCATTTTTTAAATTGCATGTAGTTTTTTCGATTTCAACTAGAGGGCGCAGTGTTACAACTAATTCAGGGTAGTTTTAAGGTCATGAGGTGAGCACATTTTCAAAAAAGTGGATGATTTGGTCGATAAATCTAGACCCGGATGTCCTTATTACTTCATGCTTAAACATTAGCAAGTGTGCTAGTAAGTTAGCACATTCTGTGTAACACGGGGTACGCTTAATGACCGTACAAAGGGTGGACTAACTGCGTCTTGTGCGGGTTTATGTCTACAGTATTACGTCAACTTGAATGTTGCCCGTTGCGTGTGTAAGCGTCTGCGAGTGTGAGAGAGGAGAGAGAACCGCATGCTCTTTTGTACATGCCAGTGACTGATTTGAGATTAAAGGCTGTGTTCTTCTAAGCCCGTCTCATGGGGGTGGTCGGCCTTCTGCTCTTTCATTCATTTGACGATTTAAACGCTCGTTTTCATCACTGAAACTAGAATGGTGGGTCCATTCTTGCGTAATTCCCAGAGAGGGAACCACTTCAGATAGACTCGGGGAATGAATGAAATGAGGGTTTTAAGCCTTTTCCTGGTCTCACCACTAGAGGGCAGCAGCACCGCCGATATTCATGACTAAGATAGACCATGCCTTGACCAAAGAGCAACGCATTCATCCAACAGACGCTTTTAACCAAAGCAACGACAGAGGGGGATTTCAACCTGCTTCAGTCGCTCTACTGCTGAGCTACACCCATGCTTCAGTTGAACACAGTACAGGAGTACAACTCCATGCAGCTGCAATGTAATACTGTTGTCAAGATGGCATCATTGCACTGTCTGGTAAATGTAGACGGTTCATTCATACTCTGACCTTAGGAAAGTAAGAACACCTCCCTAGTGACAAGCTTAATATCAGTATAGTAAATGTCGTTGTGGACATGGCACTAGTCCAGTAGACTATTAGTGTTGTCATGACACCAGTACTGGTAAACCAGGCAACACTAATGAGGAGTATTGGAGCTCCTGAGATGCAGCTGTTTGTAAAGGAGGCGTCAGCAGGACAGATGCTGGGCAGAGAGGAGCAGCCTCTGTCAGGAGGTTATCCTCCTGAAGTGTGTGTGTGTGTGTGTGTTCCTGGACAGTTCCCTACCAGATGTCCTTTTATGGTGTGTTTCACAACGGCCCTCTGGCAAATACCCTCACTCTGAATCACAGGTACTTTTGCTTTTCCACCACCCTGCACACACGTGCACTTAGAGACCACTCTAACTCACACACACTGACAAACCACACTCCAGACTATGTACACACGGTTTCCTCGTGTCAAGAGCGGGATCCTTTCCACCAGGAGTTTCCCTTGGACTCCTCATCGGTTCTGTAAGACACCCAAGATGTGGGTTACACTTCAGATCTGGCAACCTGGATACCCCCCATTTCAACTAGACTTCTAGGACAAGTTAGCAGAGATTTTCTTTGGTATTGGTTTTATGCAGATTCACATGTGATGCTCAGCGTCACAGTCGAGGAACCATGTGTTTGGTTCACCTTATAGTTTGATACGACAGATTCCTGGTTAACAGATGGTTTTCAGTTAGTGTACTAATCTGAGTGGGATGAATTCTTGCGATTATTTTGTTGTGTGTGTTATTGTGCGTGCTCTATTTCTGTAAAGTGGCACGTGTGTGTCAGAGAGAGTGTTTGTGACAACAAGCGTGATTACCGGTTTTATTGTTATGCGCTGTTATGAGCAGTGTTTTTTAATCATTTTCATGTAAACGGCTGTGTGTGTGTGTGTGTGTGTGTGCCTGCAATTGTGTGACAGTTTGTGTAAGGGATTGTTTGAGAAGTAGAGTTTATGCGATTGTGGGTGTGTTTACCTCGTCTCTGGATGGTGGGATTTGCTGTGAATGTAGGCCATCAGAATCCCTCTTACGTCAACAGCAGGCAGGCAGGCAGGCAGGCAGGCAGATGCAGGCAGGAGGGAGGAGGTGGCTCTGAGGCTGGGCTGTAGAGCAGCCCAACCCAGCAGAGCACCGCTGGAGGTGCAGAGAGACGGACTGAGGGAGAGAAGCAGATCAAGACGAGCGGACGGACAGACATACGGGCAACAGACTGACTGACAGACAGGCGGACGGGCAACAGACAGACAGGCGGACGGGCAACTGGCGGACAGGTGGACTGACAGGTGGACAGACAGGAACATGAAGACGGTCCTTCACCTGCACAGGAAGTGGGCCCACACTGTGAAGGCCATCCGCATCCTGCAGGGGCTTGTGAGTTACCATTACAGAGGCAGGGAGACGGGTACAGAGGCAGGGAGACGGGTACAGAGCCAGGGAGACGGGTACAGAGCCAGGGAGACGGGTACAGAGGCAGGGAGACGGGTACAGAGGCAGGGAGACGGGTACAGAGGCAGGGAGACGGGTACAGAGGCGGGTAGAGAGGCAAGGAGGCGGGTAGAGAGGCAGGGAGGCGGGTAGAGAGGCAGGGAGATATGTGGAGAGGCTACAGACAGGTGGAAAAGCAGACTGACCGGAGGGTGGTTGGATGGAGACAGACAGACAGGTGATTTGGTGAGAGACAGGTAGAGCAAGCCTGTGTGTTGCTGGGAAAAGTGAGGGAAGTTTAACTGTTTCTGAGGAGAGGGTGAATGGACAGCTGACAGCAGCTAGTCTGCAGTCTAGTTAGTCAGAAAAAGCAAAAGTGTGTGTGGATATGTGGATATGTGGGTGAGATGTCAGATGGCTTGTCTGGTTCGTTAGGTAAGCTTAGTGTGTTCAGTGGTGTGAATCATTGCAAGCTGAAGAGCGGCATGCGTTTGTGTGTGCGTGTGTTTGTGTGTGTTACATGTTGGTTGTTTCTAAGCATTTTTTCCAACTTATTTGAAAGGCTCCAAGCCACACTGGTCGCAGTGTTTTCAAACCCTGGTCTTCAGAACCCTCCTCCCATATTTTCCTTCCCCAACACACCTGACCCAAATGAATAGTTCAACTCAGTAGAAGCCTGTTAACAACCTGTTCATTTAACCCAGGTGTGTTGGGCGAAGGAAACCTCTAAATCCTGCAGGGCAGGGGGGGTCCCGCAAGGAACAGGACTGGGAACCATTGTTTTGTTCCACCAGGGCTTCAAGGCACCAATGAAAGTTGTGTCTGTAACCTTTCCCCCTCCTGGCTGGTTGACGTGCCTGTCTCTCTCTCTCCCTGGTTGACGTGCCTGTCTCTCTCTCCCTGGTTGACGTGCCTGTCTCTCTCTCTGTGGCTGAAGTGCCTGTTTGTCTCTCTCTTCCAGCAGAATCCAGTCATGGAGGAGACAGTGTGGGAGCAGTACACTGTGACGCTGCAGCGGGTGAGTCTCACTTCTCCTCCTACACCTCCACCTCCTCCTACACTTCCTCCTCCTCCTACGTCTCCTCATCCTCCACCTACGTCTCCTCATCCTCCTCCTACACCTCCTCATCCTCCACCTACGCCTCCTCATCCTCCTCCTACACCTCCTCATCCTCCTCCTACGCCTCCTCATCCTCCTCCTACGCCTCCTCATCCTCCTCCTATGCCTCCTCATCCTCCTCCTACGCCTTCTCATCCTCCTCCTACGCCTTCTCATCCTCCTCCTACACCTCCTCATCCTCCTCCTACACCTCCTCCTCCTATGCCTCCTCATCCTCCTCTTACACATCCTCCTCTTACACCTCCTCCTCCTACGCCTCCTCATCCTCCTCCAACGCCTCCTCATCCTCCTCCTACGCCTCCTCATCCTCCTCCTATGCTTCCTCATTCTCCTCCTCATCGTCCTCCCACACTCCTTCCCTTTCCCTCTCTCTATCTCAGACTCGCTATCCACGTGTGGGTTCATTTTCAAACTGACTAAGGGGTAACCTCAGTTGTAGGTGTGTGACATACCTTTGACGCACATCCACGCCGTGCAGACAGTCGGGTTACAGTCTGCTGCAGTGAGAACCTGCTATAGCGCTATGTCACCGTTACTGCAGCAATGCTGTCTCTCTATGTTATTACTGATAACAGTAGTGCTTGTGGACTTTACCATGACTTGCTGTTTAGTGAACTGGGTCACCGTGCTTCTTAGGAGATTATTTCCAAGATCATGTGAGCCTGTCTCACACACACACACACACACACATCCTTCCTACTTAATCATGTTGATCTCATATTGGTTCATGGTCTGGATTCTGCTCCTGGAAAGCCGCTCTCTTGTCCTCCTCTTCTCTGTCCCTCGCGCTCTCCCAGCATGTTACACTTCTCTGTCTCTCGCCCTCTGCCAGCATGTTACACTTCTCTGTCTCTCGCCCTCTGCCAGCATGTTACACTTCTCTGTCCCTCGCCCTCTGCCAGCATGTTACACTTCTCCATTCGTCCATCATCTCTTCTCTGTCCATATTTGACCAAGTTCTTCTTTGACTGTATTCATCTTGGTATTCTCTCTGCCTCACGCATCACTTCCTGTTTACATACGAGCGATCTTTCCTCCTTTTACCGCTTGTCGCTCTTATCATTTATCATCGATCATTCTCTTGTTCTCACTCTCCTGTTTTTCTCAGTAGCTCCATCTCTCTTTCGTTCTGCCACCTTTTATCCCTCCCAATCTCTTCCTCTTCTTCTCTCTCCTTCTTGTTCTATGTGTTCTCTCTGTCTCTCTCCCTCTCTGTTGCTCCCTGACCATCTGGCCTAGGAGCAGATGTGCCTACTGCTTGTTTCAGTACAGATGAGAAGAGAGGGAGAGAGAGAGATAGAGAGAGAGAGGGAGGGTGATGGGCTCATCAGAGCTCTGCTCTAATCTCTGGTCAAAGCAGGGCCAGGTACACACTACCGGGCCAAGCTTGGGGCGGGCGATGTGCTCCAGGAACACACACACACATTGAAGACTAACAGATTATCATCTGCCTGTAGTAATGTAAACCCATTGACTGAGATTACAGGCAGTATCTCTCTACAAACCCAGTTCAGCACATTTGCATGTATGTCTTTTGACAGGACCCGAAGATGGGCTTCGGCATCGCGGTGTCGGGGGGGCGGGACAACCCTAACGACGACAGCGGGGAGACGTCCATAGTGGTGTCGGACGTGCTGCAAGGAGGGCCGGCCGACGGTCTTCTATTGTACGTATCTCCTGTCCGTCAACATCATGGGCGTCGCGTGATTGGTTGTCCTGCTTGTAGCTTCTGATCCAGTGTTGCACAGATGAGGCTTCAAACCCGTGACCTTGAGGTTCCAGGTTTACTGCTGTCACACCCCTGAGCTAGCGTGACAATAATAATAATAATAATAATAAATGTAATAATTTAGCAGACTTTACTTATCCAAAGCTACGTTCGGTTGAGGGGGTTTTGAACCTGTAATCTCTGGACTTACAGTCAAGTGCTCCACCACTGTAACTACACCCGCATCTACATGTTAGTGTCAGGTTCAGTCTGGACTGAAGATCAAGATGCGTCTGTTTTTTGTGCGTTGCTGTGCAGTGAGAGTGACCGTGTGATCCAAGTGAACGCCACACCCATGGAGGGCGTGGTCCACAGCTTCGCTGTTCAGACCCTGAGGAAGTGTGGGAAAGTAGCCAAAATAGTAAGTCAAGTTCTGTTAGGTCCGAAAGTGCTTTCTGAATTCTGTCCTTAGTTGAGGTTAAAGACTGTGTCAGTGTCATCGTTTACAAACAGTCGACGCTTTGAAAAAGTGTGTTTCGTGCTTCGTTCATCTCACAGACAGTCAAGAGACCGCGGAAGGTTCCGGTGAGCACCATGAACCGCGACCCCTCCCCCGACGACCGCGTGTTCAGCAACGACTACAACGACGACTACGACCAGGACCGCCGGAGCCTGTACAGCAGCCGCAGCGGCCTGCCCGACCGCGACCACAGCCTGGAGCGCGTTGGCGGCTACACGGATTCGGGCTACCACACCCGAGAGAGGGACTACGGCCGGGAGGAGCGCGGCAGGAGCATGGAGCGTGGCCTCGGCCCCGAGGGAGCTTACAGACGAGACGGCAGCCACGGTCGGACTCTGGACCGCGACCACAGCCCCGACCGGCGCTACCGTAGCGACCGCGCGCTCGACCGCGACCACAGCCCCGACCGGCGCTATCGCAGCGAACGCATGCTCGACCGCGACCACAGCCCCGAGAGGCGGTATAAAAGCGACCGCACCTTGGACCGCGACCACAGCCCCGACATGCGCTACAGGAGACCTCCCAGTCCGGCCCGCAGCCACGGTCGCGACCACAGCTTCGAGCGCAACCGTATCCCCAGCGACCGTGACCACCGGAAGTACGACCCGCGGCTGGAGGAGCCGATGCGGAGGGCGGGCAGCAGAGACCGCCTGGAGCGCTCGCCGTCGCCCCCCAACATGCCCATCCCGGTGGCCTGCCCACCACGCATCCAGGACCCCCTGGAGAAACCAATGAACGTCCTGCTGCTGAAGAACAGACCCAACGAAGGTGGGGAGGGGTGGAGCTTAGTGCTGTACTGTCTGACCACACATCTACATGGCCCAGGGGCTATTCGCTAATCCAATGGTGCCAAACCCTGTCCTGCATGTTCAAGATGTTTCCCTGCTCCAACACACCTGAGTCTAATGTATGTTTGTTAGCAGGCTTCTACAGAGCTAGATAACGACCCATTCAGGTGTGTTGGCAAAGGGGAAACATCTAGACCAGGTCCAGGGTTGACAACCACAGCTTTAACCCAACAGGGGTGATGCTTTGTATACATGTGCTGAAGGAACCACAGTCTCTAACTTTGATGGTCGGTCAGTTAGTGTTCCCAGCCCATGTTCAAACGTGTGTGATGTGTTTGTAGAGTACGGCCTTCGACTGGGCAGCCAGCTGTTCATTAAGGAGATGACCAGCACAGGCCTGGCCTGCAGGGACGGTAACCTCCAGGAAGGGGACATCATCCTGAAGGTAGGCCCCAGACACAGCTGCCCCTACTGGGGCTGGAGGGACCCATGTCTGCCTCTCTGGACTGATTTCATCTGTTAACCGTACCTGGTCTTTCTTTACCTCAATCCATTCTCTCCATCTCTCCTCGCTGTATCCTTCTATTCTACATTCTCCACCTCTCTTTCTCCATCTCTCTGTCCATCTTCTGCTCTCTTCATCTCCTCCCTATATCCCTCTCCTCTCCATCTCTTTCTCTCTCCATCCCTCTCTCTCCATCTCTTTCTCTATCCATCCCTCTCTCTCCCTCTCTCCATCCCTCTTTCTCCCTCTCTCCATCTCTTTCTCTCTCCTGCCCTCTCTGTCTCTCTCTCCATCCCTCTCTCTCTCTCTCTCTCTCCCCATCTCTCTTCCTCTCCCTCCCTCCCCCAGATAAACGGCACGGTGACAGAGAACCTATCCCTGGGCGACGCTGGCAGGCTGATAGAGAAGTCTCGCGGGCGCCTCCAGCTGGTGGTCCAGCGCGACCAGAGGCAGGTCCTGATCCGCATCCCGCCACTGGCCGACAGCGACTCTGAGATGGATGGTGAGAGACCCACCGCCACACTGCGCGCCAGCTGCACCTACCCCATGTGACCGCCCCTCTCTCAACCCACCAGCCCCATCGCTCTCCGGGTCGCGGCCTAGCCGCCGTGACTAACATGTAAACGTGGGGGTGGGGGAGGAGTTCTAACCAGCGTGTGTTTGAGGGACGGCCGTCCATGTGTCCACTGTGGTGTGTCCTTTTATTCTGTTTCTGCTGTTTTGTGTCTGATAATAAAACTGGAAAAAGGAAACGTTCTCTGACCTTCAACCCTTCATATTGTTCTTCTACATCGTTCTGTTTCTGTTCTCTGGATATTTGGGTTTCTCTGTTCAGCGCTGATGTGGACGTTTATGGGCTCAGAGATGAACTGACACGTGTCTATTTACATCTGAGCTAGGGCAAACCTGCTCTAACTCTGCACCACACCATGAACACCAAACCCTCTCTACTGATTGGTTTAGGCCTTTTTTTAAGTCACGTGATACTAGCCCACCCTGTGATTGGCCCAGGTGAGACTGGCGGGGAGGGTGGAGAGCAGAGCTGATCTCGGCCCTGTGGGGGAACCTCGCTTCAGTTATTTGTGACCCACTTTACTTGATTTTGGAATGTTAGTGCGGGAAACCGTGAGTGAGCTTGTGTGTGCGAGCTTGTGTGCATGTGTGGGGCATTGGCATGTAATCCACCTTTTTATAATCCAACTGGATAGGACAGACTTTCATTATGTTATGGTCGGGAATCAAGCGCCTGTAGGTCTGGCCTGTTCTGAGTTGCGAGAGGAGTGTGTCTCTGTGGAGACGAGAGGCTCAGCTGACAGACAGGCTGGCATGCCTGTCGTTTGGCTTGTCTGGGCTGCAATTTGACCTCTTTCCCTCTGTCACCTTCTCTCGCTTTCTCTTCCTGTGACTAATATTGGATGAATGTTGTTACCTCTATCATCACCCTCCTCCTCTCTCCCTCTGCTTGGGGTGAAATACTGCTCCCTCCCTCTCTCCCTCCCTCTCTTTCTCTCTCTCCCTCCCTCTCTCCATTGCTCTCCCTCCCTCTCCCTCTCTCTCCGTCGCTCTCCCTCCCCCTCTCTCTCCCTCCCTCTCTCTTTCTCTCCCTCCCTCGCTCTCTCTCCCCCTCCCTTGTCTCTCTCCCTCCCTCTCTCCCTCGCTCTCCCTCCCTCTCCGGAGTGTTCTACTGTGGTCAGCTCCATATCCGCCTGGCAAAGTGACGAGTCCTAACCCTCCGGTGGCGTTCTGTGTTCCAGATCTTTCCGAGATCGAGTCGTACCGCTCCTACTCGCCGCAGGACGACCGGCGCGCAGTGCCCTCTGACCTGTCCTCCCACTCGTCCAATGAGAGGCTCCGAGAGAAGCCCAGGTGAGTCGTCACTTCCTGATGTCAACACTGGAGGAATGCCCAAAAACAACAAATGGCTTCCAATAATTAAAAACCTTTTTTTATACATATTGTTGGTACACGTGATTTCATGTGGGCAGCTAACACAGTTATTCCAGTACTTAGCTATTAAACTGTTAGAGCCTTGTAGCTGCATTGGTCCACTGCACCTTAAACGTCACACATCATGTTTTGCATTGTTAGAGTTGGGCTTGTTTGGGTTGGTTGAATGTTCATTCTAGCGATGCCTTTTACATAACTAAACTCACTCACATAAAACTTTGTTTGTAATAGTTGCCTATAATCATAGCTGATCTATAGTCTATAGTATATACTGTGGGTGTACGAACTTGACACGTGATCGCTGTACCGCATCAGGGACGATCCACCTAGCCGCCTTGCCAAGATGGGCGCCAAGGCAACGCCTTTCCGACTTCCAGACCGACCTGTGGACGACCCTCTTCCTCTGCCAGCTGAGAGGGAGGAGCCTCGCCCTGACACGCCCCCAGGTGCGTGCGTGTGTGTGTGTGTGTGTGTGTGAGCAGAGGTCAGTGTGTGTGGAGGCTCATGATGTCTCTCTCTCTGTTCCTCCACAGTGCCTGTCGTCAACGTTGCTCCCAAACAGCGTGCTGCTCCCAAGACCCTGCTGAAACCTAGTCTAGAAGACCTGGAGATCTACGGGTGGGTGTGATGTAGAATATTATACACGCACACACTGGCAAGTGTGTGTGTGTGTGTGTGTGTGTGTGGGCTTGTGTGATGAGCTGTGTGTGTGTGTGCTTGTGTAATGAGCTCTATCTGTGTGTGTGTCTTCAGGCCCAACACAGTGATGGTGGTCTTCCAGAAGGGGGACAGTGTGGGTCTGAGGCTGGCCGGGGGCAACGACGTGGGCGTCTTCATCGCTGGCGTCCAGGAGGACAGCCCTGCTGAGCAGGAGGGACTCCGCACAGGGGACCAGATCATGAAGGTACACACACACACACACGTCATGAAGGTACACACACACATCATGAAGGTACACACAGACGCACACACACACATTGTGAAGAAACACACACACACATCATGAAGGTACACACACATCATGAAGGTACAAACACACACACACACATCATGAAGGTACACACAGACGCACACACACACATTATAAAGGTACACCAGGGTGACACACACACTAACCATGGCATGTGTTTATGTTCAGGTGAACAGCATGGACTTCAGGGGGATGGTGCGAGAGGATGCTGTGCTCTACCTCCTGGAGGTCCCTAAAGGAGAGGAAGTCACCATCCTGGCCCAGAGGAAGCCTGAAGGTATGGTACACCTCACCCACATCAGCAGTCACTCCAGCAGCCACGCTGGACAGTCCAATCAGGAGTCAGACGTGGTGTTGTCTGGTCCCCAGTCTACCAGGACATCCTGGCGTCAGGCAGAGGAGACTCCTTCTTCATCCGGACGCACTTTGAGTACGAGAAGGAGAGCCCTCAGAGCCTCCCGTTCTGTCGAGGGGACATCTTTAAAGTGGTGGACACGCTGTACGACGGCAAGCTGGGCAACTGGCTGGCCATCCGCACGGACAAGGACAACCAGCTGCTGGAGAAGGGCATCATCCCTAACAAGAGCAGGTGTGTGTGTGTGTGTGTGTGTGTGTGTGTGTGCGCAACTTCGACGGGTGTTTTGAAACATTTCTTCTCTTCCCCCTCCTCTCCTCCCCCCTCCCTTCTGCTCCCCCTCCCCTCCCCTCCCTCCACAGAGCCGAGCAGATGTCCAACGTCCAGAACGCCCAGAGAGTAGCAGCCAATGACCGGGGAGACTTCTGGAGGCTGCGAGGTCAAAGGGCGGCCAAGAAGAAGGACCTGCGGAAGAGTCGGGAGGACCTGACAGCCACGCCCGTCACCACACGCTTCCCCGCCTACGAAAGGGTGGTCCTACGAGAGGGTAGGCCAGACATACAGTCCTATCCAAGTTGGAGTGCTTTCCAATTAGAAGAATCTTTCTCATGTAGATGTTGTTGTTGTTGTTGTTCAAAGGGACTTTCAGTAATAATTTCACCTGATTGTTTGTTGTCAGCTGGCTTCAGGAGACCAGTGGTGCTGTTTGGACCCATCGCTGACGTCGCCAATGAGAAACTGGCCAAAGACCTTCCTGAAGAGTTTGTTATAGCCAGTAAGTCACTACTTCCTGGGGGGTTTTCTGTTGCACTGGTTCTGGTGGTGTGAGGGGTGGGTTGTGTTAGTGGAGATGGGAGGGGTAGGTTGTGTGTGTTAGTGGAGATGTTAGGAGTGGGTTGTGTGTTAGTGGAGATGTGAGGGTGGGTTGTGTGCTAGTGGAGATGTGAGGAGTGGGTTGTGTGTTAGTGGAGATGTGAGGGTGGGTTGTGTGCTAGTGGAGATGTGAGGAGTGGGTTGTGTGCTAGTGGAGATGTGAGGAGTGGGTTGTGTGCTAGTGGAGATGTGAGGAGTGGGTTTTTGCAGGCACTGTATATGAGTGCTGTGTTTGTGTTTCTAACAGAGACTGAGCCCAAGGATGCCGGCAGTGAGAAGTCTTCAGGGGTGGTGAGACTGAACACCATCCGCCAGATCATTGAACAGGTTAGGACCTGCCACCGTTATCATCATCATCATCATCGGCATTATCAGCTTCTTTAACTTACAGCAACCACATCCTCATTACCAACCTCAATATTTCTATGTCGTCATCATCCCGTAGCCACCTCATCCTCTTTGCTTACCTTTCACAAACCTCAATGTCGATATCTCCTGGGTCGCCCTCCAGGCCCCGCCCCCTTCCCCGCTCTTCTTCAACATATCAGTATTTTCATCAACTTATTGTCCCCTTTGACCCCCCCCCCCCCCCCCCCCAGGACCTCCACGCCCTCCTGGACGTGACCCCCAAGGCGGTGGACACCCTGAACTACACCCAGTGGTACCCCATCGTGGTGTTCCTTAACCCGGACAGCAAGCATGGCGTGAAGGCCATGAGGAACCGCCTGCTTCCCGGCTCCAACCGCAGCGCTCGCAAGCTGTACGAGCAGGCGGTCAAGCTGAGGAAGACCTGCGGACACCTCTTCACCTGTAAGCCCCTCCCCCTCCCTTTCCCTCCTGGACCCTTGTCTTACTCTCTGACCCAGGGGTCTCCAATCCTGGTCCTCGAGGGCCACTGTCCTGAAGGTTTTAGATGTTTCCCTGCTCCAGCACACTAATAAAGGGTCATTATGAAGCTTCCACAGAGCTTGGTAATGGCTCATTTATTAGAATCAGGTGTGCTGGAGCAGGGAAACATCTAAAACCTTCAGGACAGCGGCCCTCGAGGACCAGGATTGGAGACCCCTGCTCTAACCTGTTATTCACCCAGCAGAAACCGTAGCAACACTTGGCGTCATGGTTACGTTTCTGCTACCGTTTAACTACGTAGCTATTAGCATCATTGTGGGGGACTGCTGGCATGTGTGGACTGATGTCTCGCCTTGTCTTCTGTCCAGCTACTGTGGACCTGAACTCTGTGAACGATGCCTGGTACGGAAGCCTGAAGGACTCAATCCGAGAGCAGCAGGAGAGAGCTGTCTGGGTCTGTGAGGGCAAGGTGAGTGGGTGTGATTCGGTGTGTCACGGTGTTGTAACTGATTCTGTCAGTGGAACTGAAAGTTGTGTTTTTGGGTTGTTTTGTTATCGCCTCTCTCAATCTCTTCCTCTCTTTCTACCTTCCCTCCCTCGCTCTCTGTCTTTCTCTTCACCCCTCCCTCCCTCTCAGCTGGATAGCTCAGAGGAAGACCTGGATCTCCATGACGACCGGATGTCCTATCTGTCGACCATGTCAGCTGACTACCTGAGCATGGACAGCCGGCTGACCAGCGACTACGAGGACACGGCCGACGAGGGCGGGGCTTACACTGACAACGAGCTGGACGAGCCAATGGACGAGCCGCAGGTGTCGGCCATCAGCCGCTCCTCGGAGCCCGTGCTGCCAGAGGAGGTGGGCCTTGACACCTGTCAATCATTTGTCAGTCACTTGTCACTCAACATCAAATGGTCACCGTGTCATTCTGTCACGTGTGAGAGTCCTATGGATGGTTCCTAGCTGTGCGTTACCTCTTCATCTTTCTAACTCTCATAAAGACCCATGATCTAAACCCATCATGTAGTCCAGCATGTTATCGTCATTAGTTTTAATGTTGTGTTCACATCTAGCGAGTGATTGTGTTCATCCAATTTGTTCGTCTCCCCCCGCCTGCCCCTGTAGAAGCCCCACCCTGTCCCCCCTGCACGTATGAGGAGGTCAGGGAGCAGGGAGGTGCTCAGAGACCCCAGCCCTCCCCCCTCCTTCGTCCCTGAGCCCCCCAAGGTGAGACAACTCACCCTAAACTTTTCTCTCTCGCCTTCTCTTTCACACCGTCTCTCTCTCCATGACCCCAGACCTCACCTTAACCCACACCTCATTTCAACCTTAACCCTAACCCACACCTCAACCCACACACCACCTAACAATCAGCCCAAACATCACCCTCGCCAACGTTGTCCCGTGGGCGTGTCTACTAACACCTCCCCTCTCCCATTGGTCCGGGTGGATCTCCCAGGTGAGGGCCCGTGACTCCGCCCGCAGCTACGACTCCCACTCCAGCAGCACCATCAGCAGCGACGCCCCTGCGGCCTCCAAGCCAGCCCCTCCCCCCGTGGCCGTCAAGCCCAGCCTCCCCCACCACCTCCCCCAGGCTCCAGCCAGCCAGAGCGGGGAGGACCCAGCCAACCGCTCCTTCATGGGGAAGGTGAAGGCCTTTGAGCAGATGGACCACCTGGCCCGGGCCCAGAGGATGCTGGAGCTGCAGGAGGCAGAGCAAGCACGGGTAGGTACTGCCTGGTTCTCCCCAGCTCTGCGGGCGTGGGAACACGGAGAACGTGCGTGGATCAGAAATCGAGAGGCTTAACGTGTTTCTCTTTCTTTGTTTTTGTATGCTCTCTGGCTTTCTGTCACTTTCTTTGTCTCTCTCCCTCCCTCTCTCTCTGTCCTCTCTTCCTCGCTCTCTCCCCCTCTCTCTCTCGCTCCCTCACCCCCCCCCCCCCCTCTCTCTAGCTGGAAATCGCCCAGAAGCACCCAGACATCTACGCCGTCCCAGTAAAGCTACCTAAGCCCAACTTGAACCGCCCCCAGCCCATCGGGTAAGACCACGCCTGCCCTCGCAGACACAGCTTGGGTCACAGTGGGGTCATTTGACCTTTTGAGCAATTGCATTGAAACGGACATAGGAAAAGAGATTCCTATTTCAGAGAGAAATAAGCTGCAGTGATTACACAGGTGTCACATGTGATGTGAGGATCCAAGATCTCTACTGTGTCTCTGTCAGGTCCAGCTCTAACCCTGAGCCCCAGAAACCTCCCTCCAGGCCGGCGTACGCCGAGGCCCGCGGCCAGTACCGCGACCAGGACGACGAGGAGGCCTACAGGCGCCAGCTCGCCGACCAGACCCGACGCGGTTACTATAGCAACCCGCAGAAATACAAAGACACGGAGCTGTAGAGTTTGAACAGTCTGCCTGCCTGAGATCCACCTTCTTCAACTCCTCCTCCAATCAGGTGCTGCGTCCCTCAAATTTCCTTTGATTCGATTGGGCGAGGACGTGTCCTGTGCTCTGCTAGCCCCGCCCGGTGGTGGGTCGAATATGAACAGATTCTAATGTGTCTTAACCGACGGTACTGATCTCAACCATGCCATTTCTCTTCCTCTCCAGCCTCACAAACACTTTCTGATGGAGGGTTAAACCCTGTAGTCTGTTTGTGTGGCCCCACTGTCATCCTCATTTTTATAAACCTGACACTTTCAGTGTATTTATCTTTTTATTTTCCCCTCCACGTATCCGACGCAGTATAGTACAGTTTATGCAACCAAATGTTGTTGTTGCTGCTGCTGTGTGATTTGCCCGTGCTTGGCTGGAAGCTGGACTATCTATCCTCATGTTTCTAATGTTACTTCATCCATCCAAATGTATCCAACTCCTCTGTGTTGAGGCGTAGTGCGTATGGGTGCTCCTCTATGGAGACCTGCCCGTTTTCAAATGCCTTACACTCGGAAAGCTTGAGAATGTCTGGTCGCTGAAAGGACCAGGAAGCGTGTAGCTCTTGGTCTGTGTTGGCACGTCGGGTATGGTTTGAGAAAAAGAGGGAAAACAAGATGTTTTTATTTCGTTTTTTTGTGTACTAGTTTCGTACAACCGCAGACGTTCACTGTTTCGGGGTCTTCTGCGCATATACTCAGAGACGCTCGTCTTTTTATACCAGATAGTCACGATAAAACGTCTTCGCGTCTGTTTCTTTATACTGAATGTTTGATTCTTGATTGATCGAGTATTTACATTTCTGAAATAAAACACAAATAATTGTTGCTCGTGTCTTTTATTGTTTGAATGCTGGACAGTCGTCATTCATAGTCTGCCTGACCTAAGAGACCCTGAGGTTCACGCCAGGTGTCAATACGTTTTTACAACTGTTTCTAGAGAACGTGATCCGTAACTGAATTCATCAGTCTTACGTTCCCCAACTATATATATATATCGCATTATGGGAACCTGATAATGTAGATTTCTGTTGCCCAGCAATCCTGTGTGGCACATTATAGTAGGCCAGCACCTGTGGGAACATATCAAATACTTGAGTCACACAATCGCCAAATGTCATAGCTTGATACGTCCTTCGACGACCAGAAACCTTATTGTACATGTTCAGATGACTTGTTTTGAAGCCTCGTTCCAACGAGAAAACATTGTACATTTTCGGAAATATTTGTAACATTATATGGGAAACATTTCACCAGGAGACAACAGGATGGCCAATGTTTCACAAAATATTGACTTCAGGAACATTCGACCTGGGGAACTTATTACCGCTCCGGTGTTGCGGTGGGTCAGTATATATTCTGATGTGTGCTTTCGCTTTTTACTACCACCAACATCTGGAGTTTGCTGTATGTTAGGGGGCAGTATGCAAGCACTTAAATACAATAGTTTCTCCAAAATCACCCCAAAAGTAAATATTGGTGAATAAAAAAGTATCTCAAACACAACGCACAAATTAAGTGGGAATCATCTGTATAAATACAAGTTCAGTAAACAAATAGAAAAAACTTTGGAAAGCCTGACCTTCACTGTAGCTAGTTCGTAAATTAGCTTAGCATAGTTGACACACGCCTCAGTCATCGCTATTCCACGCTATTTTGGTCCAGTTCACAAGTCGTCTTTCGGATGACCAAATGTTCAAACCTAAATGTTTAATAGCAGTAATATAAGTACATTCATACGACTCAAATACCAAAATATATTCCTTATTTCCGACACCGCCCTCTAAATACGCTCGTTCACTTTCACAGTTGTCTTTGGTACTGATAAAACACATCACTTTAACACTGCCTGGCCAATTAATCTGTGCCTTCGTACTCGGCTGAAGACGCGCCCTCCACGGTCACACCAAATCATGACAGTAACAGATTAAGGCAAGTCAGTGCTGAGATGAACATGAAGTACCGAGTGACATCAAACACGACTAGTTAATTAACAAGCAATAGGTCCAAGACTGCGAACAAACTGAAGTAGAAGAATTAACTTGGTGAGTTGGGGAGGTGTGGTAGGAGTTTTGAGGGTAGAGTGATGCAGTCAGTCAAATATAGACGGGCTGTTCCTGGGCTGTTAGCAGGCGGTACATGGCGGCCGGCATTGTCTTCATGTGAATCTGAAACAGGATTTTAGAATTATTATTATTAATGAGCATTTATGAAAATAGTGTGCACACAGAAGCTGCTGCTGTTAATCAAGAAGTATAGTTCTCACAGTATTTCAGTAGTTCAAGCCTTGGAGGAGGCTATTTCCAACTTTGTTATTTCAATAACAGTTAATGATATATTTCACTCGTCCAAAGCAACATACAGATGGGGGTTTGAATCGGTGACCTTGATGTGCAGACAAATGCCTTAACCACTTAGCTGTGCTCACCCCTAAATCACGACACCTGCCACACAACTAAAACGTTTACGTACTTCGCCCACGGCGTTGGACAGGATGTGGACGATCTTCTCGTGGGGTGTGGCCACCACGCTCTGGCTGTTGATCTCGATGATGCGATGGCCCACCCTGACCCCGCCCCTTTCCGCTATCCCGCCCCTCATCAGGCTGCAGATCTGTGGGGGTGGAGACAGAAGCCAGAGGGGAAGATGGAGGGAGGGGGGGGTGGATGGATGGATGGATGGAGGGAGGGAGAGGGAGGAGAGAGAAAGGGAGGGAGGATAGAGAGATAAAGGGAGGAAGGAAGAAGAGAGGGAGGAAGGAAGAAGGGAGGGAGAGAGAGAGGTAAACAGGAACAGGTGTATTCAATACACAAAATCAACATTATTCCTGTATTGTTTTTTTATTGGCACTAGGTGATACACACAGAACTAGACGGACTGCTTCCTGATACCCACAATGCCGTTCTGTACGCTGAAGCCCAGCTGGTATCGTAGGTCCGGTCTGCGTATGAGCACCATGGTAACAGGAGGACACTTGACCATGTTCATCTTGATCCTGGACTGAGGCTTCAGACCCTGGAAGGGGGGGGGGGGGGGTGGAAGTACAGGTGTGGTTAGGAGCAGGGAGAAAACAGAAGAGGAGGAGAGGAGGAGACAATGAGTGACAGAAAGAGAGAGAAGAAGCCAAAATGAAAGCTGGAAAGAGAGAGTGACACGAAGAGCGAAGGAATGCGAGAAAGCTGAAGGCAAAGAGAGGTGGAAGGTGAGAAAAAGAGCCAAAATGAGAGGAGACCACAGGAGAGGAAGACAGACAGGAAGAGAGAGAGAGATGGAGACCGACCTTGATGATGCTCTGGCAGGTGTTTAGAGGCAGTCCCACCAGACTGGTCCCGTTAATGGTCATTATCTGGTCGCCAATGTTGAGCCGGCCGGACTTCTCCGCCGGCCCAGAATGCATCATGCTGGCGATGATGACGGTGGGCAGGATGGAACCCCAGCCGCTCTCCACGATCACCACGCCCAGAATCTCCCCTTTCTGCTTCTCTATGTACACCTGAGAAACCGCGGCACAAACCACGGATTTCGTTTCTTAGCTCATTAGATGAGCCGGTGTGTTATATTACATGTTATACTGTGTTTCCACTGTCTGTCCACCTGTATTGCGTACGCATGACACAGTAACACTGAGATGCCTTTTGGCAATCAGACAGACATTTGCATAGCTTCCTGCTAACTGACAGTCAAGGTTAAGTCACTTTCAAGCTCTCACATTAAAATTATCTCTCCACCTTATCTCACCTATCTCAACCGCTACTCCAACTAAAAACAACCAAATACACATTCTCTCCACTAAGCTTCCCGCTCGTCGCTCTCCTGCCCCCTGCTGGCAGACTCACGTCTCTGCAGTTCTCTGACTTTGAGAAGTGGATGAGGTCGTCGTTGTACATGTCCTGGGTGTTGAGCAGGTCACTGTACTCCCGCTGGCTCAGGTCCTCAGGGTCGATGCCATTGGCTCTCAGGAACTCCTGGTAGGCCACACTGAAAGCCTGGCCGATGGACTGAGCAATCAGCTGGGCCTGGGGAAGGAGGCAAGAGGAGGGAGGGAGAGGGAGAGAGAGAGATAGATAGAGAGAGGGAGAGAAACAGGCAAACAAGAGTTGAATTGAGAGAGACATTTAGAGTACTATATGTAATATCTGATCACACGTCTGTCCTACACAAAACACTTTCAAACGCACACACTTACATCCTCCGACTCGAACACATGGCAGACCATCCTGTACTGGCGTCGGTCGTCACGGGCGCTGCCCGGATGCTCGTTGGTTTGGTCCAGATTGTCCTGAGCACTTCTGGACCGGACCATTTTCCCCCGGGCCATCAGAACCACCATGTTCCCGATGTCTGCTATGTAGGAGATGGTCCGCAGAGGCAGGTCCATCAGAGCCTCCTGGAGAGCAACACAACAGCACAGGATGAAACCTGGAGAGGCTCTTAGATCAGGGCCTCATAACCACGTTCTGGGCTGGTGCGGAACTGGGTTCAACACACACACACACACACACACACAATGAGACATCTCGTTTGTATGTGCTTGATTGAACTCAGACAAAACAAAATCTTTTTGATTCATGAGCAGAATGGCTGCACGTTTCAGTGCCCAATAGGGTGCAGGGTAAAAAATGTGTACCTAAACTGTTTTATTTCAGGATTGAAGGTGGAATCTTTTTGACCTTAAGGACAGGGTGAGTTGCAGAATACGAAGAGAGCATAAGTGTTAAGACATTATTATTAAGAGCTTCGAGAAGGATATCTATTCATCATAGTTATTGATAAGTCCTCCGAGAAGGGCAGTATTATTGATCCGTTCTAGGAGAGGGAGAGTGGTATTGATCAAGCTGAGGCATCTATAAAAAGGCCAGGCACTTAAATAGACAAGACAGTACTGTTGCAAAGTTGTTTTGCCTACAAATAATGTCCGGTACAGTGGACATGAATGAAGGAGGACTCAAGGTATCCATAGGCTAGTGTTATTGATAAACACTATCAGTGATGAGAGCTACCACGTTATTATTGACAATGAATTATTTGATATGATACATTATGAAGTGAATTATTATTGACAAGCCCTGGTGGCAGCACTGGTGTTAGTGATGAGTCCTACCTGACTGTCAGCGTGCAGAACCTTGATCCTCTGGGTGGACATGAAGAGATCTACTTCTGTGGAGGCTGGCAGCTCAGTCTCAGGGGGCGGCTGAGGGAGGGGGGAGGAGGAGGGGTGAGGGAGGGGAGGGAGAGGGAGGGAAGGGGGAGAGGGAGTGGAGGGAGAGAGGGGGGGAGGAGAGGAAGGAGGAGGAGGGGGAGGGAGAGAGGGGAGGGAGGGAGGGAGGGAGGGAGGGGGAAGGAGAGAGGTGGGAGGGAGGGGGTAAGAGAGGAAGACAATAGGGGAGGAAGGAGAAGGAAGAGTTTCACTACACACATCCTGACATCTCATCCAAAATATTCTGCATGTTTTCTCATTGTGATGCAGAGCAGCATGGTGAATGTTAGGCTTGTAGAAGAAGAAGAAGCAGTAGTAAGAAAAGCAGTGGTTACCTTCTTCCTGTTTCTAGCTTGTTTTTGGGCAGCCTGTGTGGACGAGGGCAGCAGGAGAAACGTAGGCGGCAATGAGACAGACGGACAGAGCGAGAGGTCAGAACAGACAAGGCTTGAGGTGGTGGCATCAGCGGATTGGCTGAGACAGAGACTGGCCGTTCAAAATGGAATATTATGGGATGGGAGGTTTTCAGGGTAGGTGGGTGTTAGAATGACCAAACAGTGTGTGCGTGTGTGCTGGGATGGGGGGTGTTGTGATGGCTAGCTGTCTGTCACTTATGACACCACACACAGTCCTTTCCCCCGGGGTAAGAGGGTCAATATCATGAGTGTCTCTGATCTGTCTCCATGACACCCACAACACATCTGAATGTCTGCTTCCCTCACATTGCCTGAGACTCAACACTTCTGAACCACATCAATTCTGACGTACTGATTGTATCGTATGCTTGTTATTTCTCTAAGCATTTATACACTGCTGTAACTTGTAAAGTATTTGGAAATGGTTGCGGATGAAAGTGTCCAATGGAAAATGTTCCAATGGGGATGTTGGCCGGATCTCATCCAAAACCGTTCTATATTAGAGGCTAATCAGAGTGACAGGTTGAAGGAAAAAGGAAGGAGGCCAGTGGATGAGAGAGGAGGCTAGTGGAGGAGAGAGGAGGCTAGTATTGAGATTCACCCGGACTCTGCTCATGGCTTCCTGGGCTTGCTGCATGCGGGCTGTCTTTGTGGGCGTCCTCTCCGACAGCAGGTGGGTGGAGCCAAGGTAGCTCGCTGCAAAGATGATGCCGTCGATGAGGTCATCAGGGTCACATGGTCCAGGGACTGTCAGAGCGATTAAAGGGGTATATATTTTATTCATGGTACATGTATGGCTGGCTACATATATATAAATACATTATATATAACCTGTATTTATGCATTGTGATGTAATGATATTCAGTGTCACTTACCCTCCACAAATGTAGGAAAGGAGGGCATCGCTCGTCGTATCTGAAATGTTCATACATGAAGTGTAAATCACTCTGAAGATCTCCTTATAATGACAGTGTAGCACTTCAAACTTCACTTCAAATATAAACCCTTCTTAAAGTGAAATAGGCACCAGTCTCAAGAACAGCATCCTTGCTGCCTGACGATACGTCACACCTGATTGGCTATAACGGTTGAGTTACCTCTTCTATGGTTGGCTGAGGCAGCCTCGGAGGCTCCCTCTGCTGGGATGGGTGAGTTCTAGAAGACTCCGCTCTCACGTTGAAGGCAGGCTCTTGGACTGGAGCAGAAGCTGGAGCTGACGTAGGCGCTGGGGGATAGAGGGGTGGAGGCTGAGATTGGGAGGGGGACTGGGGAACAGACTGGGGAAAGACAGGAAGAGGATGAAGAGGAGAGAGGACACGAGGTGGTGGTCAGTGTTAGTCGCACAGCCACTGTTCTGACTCTGAAGATGTTTTAAAGAGCTCAGTACAGTAAACTTCCTAAAGGCTCATGACATCTAACATTTAGCAGCGATACTCCCCAAGCTTGGAGTTATGCATTTATTTGGTGTTGTGTGTAAACTCACGCTGTTGTTTCCCCCTAGTGGTTGTGAGGGGAACTCCTCCTCAGAAGGACTGACCTCCTGCCTCATCACCCAGACCGGCTCTATGGAGCGGTCAGCGGTGTAGGGGGACCGCACGGTCTTAATCTTCACCTCCTCTATGGCCTCTTTGATATCCTTAATAGCCAAAGTGATGGCATCTCCTGATCCCCTCGCGCTCTTCTCCGAGAGGCCCGTCTCATCCTGGGACTCGCCTGAACCAGCCCTGCCAGGGCAAGAGAACGCTACCTGGGCGTCCACCGCTGCGTGCCTGGTGGGCGGCGGCAGAGTTTGAGAACTGAGGCTCTCCCTGGAGCTGTCGCCTTCGCCGTCTGAGTGCCCGTTGTAGTGGTGAAGCCTGGAGCCCACGGAGGTCCCCTGCCAGGCATCGGGCCGGTGGGATCCCACGTCCCTGCTCTGTCTGGGGGCTCGAAGATCGCGATCGGCAGGGTGGAGCTCTGGAGCGTCCCTGGGTCTGTGTCTGTGGCTGGGGTAGGACTGTTCCGCTTTCCTCACTGACCTCCTAACAGGCTCCCTGGGTAGCTCTGGGTAGGACACCTTGAGGGGTTCAGGGAAGGAGTTGGGGTAGGATTTGGCATAGGGCTCGGAGTAGGACTCTGGAAAGGGCTCCTGGTTGGAATGGGGATGAGCCCGGGAGTAAAAGTCAGCATAGGTTTTGGGGTAGGAGGTGGAGTACGAATAGGAATCTGGGCTTCCCTCATCGTCGGGTAAAGGGTCGTCGTCAGGGGTGGGGCTCTGGCTGGGATCCTCGTCGTATTGGTCAAAGTGGTCGAGTTGATGATGCAGGGGCGGGAACTTGGGCGTGTCCGGGGATGAGGGGGTGGATGGTGATAGGAGGGGAGGAGGACTGTGGGGAGGAGCCTCCATGCTCAGAGAGGCAGCGCTCTCTGTGTCAGAGCATGGGTCGTTTGCTCCCTCTTCCTTCTCATCCCTGCCTCCATCCTTACCTCCATCAACCCCCACATCCTCTCCTCTGTCCTCTCTTAGATCCCCTTCTTCATCCTCCTCTCCCTCCTCTCCACCCTCCTCTCCTTCAACCCCTTCTTCGTCCTCCCCAACATCCTCTCCTCCATCTTTTTCTTCGTGTTGCTCTTCTTCTACACGTTCCTCTTCCCATCCTTCATCCTCCTCTCCTGGGTTCTTCCCCTCCGCACCAGTGTACTGAGCAGTGATTGGATGGCAGCCTTCAGCTTCTTCCTGGTTGCCCTCCATGAGGGGGGAAGGAAGAGGGGAGGGAAGGGGGGAGGGAGGGAGCTGGTCCTCAGGGGTCAAATCTGGGGTGAGGAAATCCACCTTGTGGTCTGTGGGTGTGACTGTAGCAACAGGAGTGAGGTCAGGTGCTGCTGCGTCCTGTGATTGGTGTTTCAGAGGGGCGTGTACCACATGCTGCTCTTCCATCGTTCCATCAGGCGTCCGTCTCTCCTGAGGGTCAGGTGACTGCCGTGGTCTCTGCCTGTGACCTCTGACCCTTGGGGTGCTGTCTCCCTGGCGACGGTAGCGAGCTACGCCTGGGCGCGGGTGGTGCGTGAAGTGGGGCTCAGAGTCCTGACCTGGGGAGGGTCGCTTGCGGTGTCGGGGGTGTCCGCGCCCCTGGTGATGCTGGTGAGGATGATGATGATGATGATGAGGGTCCTGCTCATCTTGGCCAATCATCTGGCAGGGTCTCCAGCTCCTCCGAACAGGCTCCCCCGCCGCACCGTTGGGCTGGCGGCTACGAGCGGCCCTAGGCTCCTCCCCCACAGCTCCCGGAGATTTTAGCTCCGCCCCCTGCTCCCTCTGACTCATGCTGCTCTGGTCTGTTCACGTTCTGAGCATGCTCCTTAGGCTTCCAGGGAAATGCTAACTGAAGCACTGCCTGAAGAATACAAACACAGGGGCCAACATTGTCAAGGCTATCAGAGGTCAGCGTGCAAATGTGATTTGCATGACATGAGACCACAGTGTAAGGGAAATTCCATTTTCACTTTCACAACCTTGTGGCTAATTTGAGATCAGTCATCCCACAAACTATTACAAACATGATCACACACGTGCTCACACATACACACATACTCACACACATGCTCATGCTCACACGCACACACATGCTCGCACACGCAGAGCCAGTCTTCATGGTAACAGATTGGCAGAGGCCTCACCACCCTCTGGGGAGAAAATGAAATCCAAGAGGATTCATCTGGGCAGGGTTTTAATCTGAGCTGTAACACCCTCCCACCTCACACACACACACACACACACACACACACACACACACATCACTCTTACTACTGCTGGGAGTCACTAGCACTTCAGCAGCTAGCAGATGGCTGAGGCCAGATGAGGAGGAGGAGGAGGATGAAGAGGATGAAGAGTAGCAGGGGGACGATCAAGAGGGGGAGGATGAGGAGGAGGAGGAGAGACCCAGCCCTGGTTTCAGAGAAGATCTCAATGAGGGGGAGAGAGAGAGGGGGGAGGAGGGAGACACAGAGAAAGGGAGGACAGACGGGATATTGCATATAGATTGCATGGTGGAGATAAACCCTGTGTTGCTCTCTTCATGCAAATCTTCCAATGCTGCCAGAGCATTAGATAACGTCCATGAGCTCCATATTCACCAGCCTTAATAAGCTTAGTCATGTGGCAGGAATAACACATTCATTATCACTGATGCATAAACCCCCATGCCTAGACCTCTGATGTGACTCCAACAGGAAGTACAGGTGAGGTGTCTGGGAGTAGACAGGAAGCGGATTGAATGAGGCCAGGGGCTAAATGGAGGCTAGCGCTGGAACGGAACATAAATGGCTAAATGGCCGGGGTTAAAGGTTAATTCCCCAGCCAGATGATTGATCATCAGGGAGCAGTCACTGTAGACACAACCTGTACCTTGGATGGTCTGTGTCTGTCGGAGCAGAGGTCTATGGGGGTCAGAGTGGAGCCCAGGTCACAGATGGCATGGCTGTGGAGGTAGCGGAGGGATCAGGGACAGGTTAGCCATGCTGGGTGCTGGGTACTGTACCTCCATCTGTCATGCCCCAGAGAAAGCAGCAGGGATGGGATTTGTACCAGCTCATTAACTCACTCATCTAACCCCTGCATAGGGGGCCCTAGACTCGTGCACACAGACACGTGCACACACATACATACAAACCTATGCAAGCATACATACACACACGTTTGGAAGTCGACATTATTGGTAGCGTTCTGTTTACGGGGACTGAACAGATTGGATTAAGACATCAACAAGGAGCTGTTGACAGAAGCTTTTATTCTGAAAGTCCGACACCGTAAACCGTTTCCATGAGGACCGTTATTTCTGGCTGCAGTTGAACGTTGAGAAATTGAAGCTGACAATCTACTACAGCCTAGATGGGATACAAATTCCATCGGGACAAGAACATTAAAAATATATTTTTACAAAAGTTGAAAATGCCCTATTTAAAAAACTACACTATATCACTAATACAATACGTGCACATTTCCAACGTAGAACTTAGTCTGCCACATTGATATAGACTATCTTCATATTATTAACACAATACTGTCAGTTGTGCCCAGTTATGTGGTCACAAACGCCCTCTCGTATGTTGTCACGGTTTCCCGACGTGGGACCATCGAAAAACTGTGCGTGGGACACAGCCTGCTGGCAAAGAAGTGCATCTGGACCATTTAATTCATGTAGAAATCCCCAAAAACAACCGGTGGATACCATGCTACGCGTCAGTGCGGTATCTACCTTGTGACATGTTTTTATTCGCTTGTACCTGAGTATCGTCAGGCACCGTACAATCTTTCAATGACACAATCGCTCAATCGATGTCATAATTTGCAAGTAGCATACACCGAAATTGAGGACCCACGTCGTCCCAGGCTACTGTCGTTGCCAATCTCCGTATAGCTGGTAGATAAGATAAAGACATTTTACCTGTGTATTAGGAGCGGGTAGATCGTATTACGGTCCGCCTCGCCATCTTCCAGTGTATCTCTGTCCCTTTAGACAACTTGCATAGATTAGGCCCGAGCGGTCAGCCCCTCCTTCTACACGGTGACATCAGAGCGGATTACTGATGCACAAAGCGCCTTTCAAAGACTGCTGTAACAACATATATTGACGGTGCTGCGCCGGTCGTGCCGTATTTATGACTAGCCGATCTGCTCTGCACCACTTTCACGCAACCGGGAAAAGAGAGGCCGCCAATTCACTCCCTGGCCGCAATGCACCCGGACCAGCCAAAACTCCTATGTAAACGCAGCACCGCAAACAAACCACGACTCAAGGACATCTACCTCCACCTGCGGCGTAGTGTTTTAGTATGCAGGCCCCCCAAACGTCGACTGTCATTGCATGTGGTCGACAGGAGGGGGAGATATACAGTTTATAATGCCCAGTGAGCGTTCCATATACCAGAACACGTCATCATTGGACTCAGGTACACATACATACATTGTCTACTGCTGATCCCTGGGAGGGATTGCAGTGCTGCTTGTTCCCATTTTGGGGTCATGGGTGACTGGAGCCTAACCCAGTAGCTTTTAGGCCATAGATGGGGTACACCGTGGACTGGGGCCAGCAAGTCGCAGGACTAACACAGATACACAGACAACCATTCACTCACAGATCCATTCTCAAGGGGCAATTTCAATATACCAATTAAGCTATCATGCTAGCATGTCTACCCTCTCCAGTGGAGGGGTCTTAGAGTGGAGCCCATTTAATGCTGATTTCTAATTCCAATTTCTTAATGAGATGATTCACGTACGTCTATGTCAAAAAAAAGAAATGAATACATTTGTGAAAGTGTTGTTTTTGTTTTGATAATACAGGAACTGAAACTGCCATCTGAAGGGCCTCCCTCATGGCTCACATTCACTCTTCTCCTCTTCACCTTGCCTTTCCACTCCCTTGTCTCTCGTGCGCACCATCTCGCTCAAACAGCCATAGCAGCATCCAAGCTTACCCCCGTACAGACCCCATACAGCCGGTCAGGAAACAGACAACCAGACACCCAAAGCAGAGAAAGAGAGGATAACCCCTCTGGACATGGCGACGGACGAGGATGTGTATGAAAACGTGGACCATCTGTGGATGACGGAGGTCGAGGAGGCGGGAGAGAAGACGACCAGAGGGGGGAACTGGGATCTTGAAGCAGCAGGTTACCAGGTCTTATACAAGAGAGCAGAACTGACCGGTGAGTAGTCAGAGTCTCTCCAACCACGTGAATAAACATGTACTTGATATAATTGCACTGGGTTCTGTAAACTGAAACATAAAGATGCGCATGTAATACACACTCAAACACAGGTGGGGTTACAGCAGATGGGTGGGCGTTGGGTCGAATCTCTCTGGTGCCTACTTCTGACTCTGGTTCAGGCATGTACACCTCCCCCTTCCCGGGAAACACAAACTTAAGACCCCAGTCTGAATTGTCGCAAGGCAGCTCTGAGGGAGTCTGACTGGAGACTGACTGGGATATTTTCCCAAACACAGGCCATGCAACATATTTCCAATTTATATTTCAGACATGTCATTCGGTTAACGAACCACGCATTCAAACGAAATACAAAATCTGAAAAGATCAAGATTTCCCATGAAAGAAATGATGGTCGAAAACAGATTTCAATCGGTCAGAGGCCTCAGGTTTTGAAGTTCCTCTTTCGATCCCAGCTGTAGTGGCTGCCTGCAATCAGTCATCTGATGTGACCACGGGAGATTTTTTTGTTGCACGTAAATGTTTCTCCACACCTGCAGAGGAAAAACCTGTGAAGAGCCTCAAGTTGTCTTCAGATGCAGGCAGGAAGTTGGGGCTTGGCTTCTCTTTGGACAGGAAGTGTAAGCTAGGTCGACGAGCAGTGCGGTCCCTTGGGCTACTCTGTGCCCTGCTACTGGCCACAATCATAGGCCTCTGTCTGTTCTGTGAGTACCCTCTCACATAAACCACTATAACATGTTTGTCTTCTCAGTAAATGTATCTCACTTATGAAAATACCTTTTGGTTCTGTTTATGTTTGTGTGTGTGTGTACTTTATATAACACCATTGTATAACAGATTTAAAGAACAGCCATCAGTCGACTCAGCTGCAAACCAGTTATGACTCTCTTCAAACCCAGTATGATCTCTTGAGGACAGAGAGAGATCAGCTGCAAACCAGTTATGACTCTCTTCAAACCCAGTATGATCTCTTGAGGACAGAGAGAGATCATCTGCAAACCAGTCGTGACTCTCTTGGTACAGAAAAACACATACTGCAACTCAGTTTTCAAAATCTTACTTTGGAGAGAGACCGTCTGCAGATGGAGGTCTCAATATTGGGTCAGTTCTGGCAGATACAAAAAAGACTATGTTTTTATAAGTGTACACAAATGAATTATATCCTAAAATCAGATTTTACCAAGGAAATTACAAATCGTTGGATATTTGATCAATACGTAATTCCTTGTCTCCATCTCCATCTATAGAAATGTCTGTGGGATGCTGTCCTGGTTGGAAGAAGTTCCAGTCAAGTTGTTATTATGTTTCTACTGAGGAGAAAAGCTGGAACGACAGCAACCAGTACTGTAGAGCCAGAGGAACCAACCTGGTTATCATAAAGAGCAGAGAGGAACAGGTGACAGACGGAGAAAGAGAGAGTGAGATATACAGTGAAAGATGGAGTGAGTGAGTGAGTGAGTGAGCGAGCAAGGGAGCGAGCGAGCGAGTGAGCAAGAGAGAGAGTGTGAAAGTGTGTTTCAAAGAAAGAGATATAGAACCTCATACTCTGAATTTTCTTCCAGATGTTTCTAAATAAACTTCACACCAATGCAAACTTTTGGATGGGTTTGACTGACACAGAACAAGAAGGGCTTTGGAAATGGGTGGACGGAACCAAGCTATCCTTAGCGTGAGTTTGATCAAAAGAAAATGTGAAAAACATTCATTTATTTTTTTATTTTCCAAAACATCAAGAAACACAAAGGTGACACTCACATGCCAAAACCACAACGAGGAACTGATAAAGACTAACTAAGGAAGAAACCATAAATACACAAAAATACCAAACTAGACCGAGAAACAATCAAACTGGAAACCTGACACAGAGACAGAGGGAATCCCACAGAGAGAGCACCTGCTAGCACAGGTGGGGAAACATGTTCTCTCTCAGCTAGGTATGCAGGCATGGCCATGACAGAATCCACCCAGATAACCTTACAACCTCTTGATTTGCTGTCATACACTTGCCAATGTGCTCCAGCTTAATCAATACTATGTCAATGAAAACTCTGAAAGCAGTCGAATCAGAAGTCACAACTTCGTCTTGCAGTCTCTCATCTGTCTCTATATCTGTCTCTGTATCTGTCTCTGTATTTGTCCCTGTATCTGTCTCTATATTTGTCTCTATATTTGTCTCTGTATTTGTCTCTATATTTGTCTCTGTATTTGTCTCTATATTTGTCTCTGTATTTGTCCCTGTATTTGTCTCTATATTTGTCTCTATATTTGTCTCTATATTTGTCCCTGCATTTGTCTCTGTCTAGATTCTGGAGACTTCGAGAACCGAACAACTCCAATATGAGAGAGCACTGCGCAGTGTTCAACCATTTTGAAATGAACCCTTGGAATGTTCATTTCCAGTCGTGGAATGACTTGCCTTGTGAGATACCCCACCGATGGGTGTGCAAGACTGCAGCTGGGACCCAATCATAGACTCAGCTGTCACCATGGAGATGATCGAACACAAGTCACCTTGAATGTGTTGAAAGAATTCATAAATAAACGAGTTACTCATGACCTTGTGTGATGGCGTCTTCCAAGAAACGTTTATGTGCTTACAATCATGTTAAGGTTCATGAAACTAGATGAAAACCCATCTGAATGCCAGAGGACTCGTGAAGAGTCTAGACAGAAGATTTAGCTTCCTGCTGTCACTCCATCCTTCTTCTACCCTCACCTCTCTACCTCTTTGTTCAATCTCTCTCCCTCCTGCACCTCCTCCTATTCCTCCCCCTCCTCATATTCCCCATCCTCCTCCTCTCCCTGTTTTGATACCCTCAGCAGATGCTTGAATGCTAAACTCTCTTCTGGCTCCAGGATGAACCCCCACCGAGAGCAGACCTCCAGGTACTGTCTCACCTCCATACCCAGCGAGGGCTCTCTCAGCTCAGCCAGACCGCAGAGGAGAGAAAGGGCGGTCTAGGGGTATGGCTCCTGTCCCAGGACCTCCCTTATATAGTGTACAGTCTTCTCAACATCCCTACTGAAGCTCTTCACCTTTTCCTCAGCCATGAACCTTGACCCCAGATCTAGGAGGCCCTGATGGGATGTGACAGAGAGCCCAAGGAGGAAGCGGAGGAAAAGATCGTAGCGGCCATGTTTGTAGTTTAAGACCTTGTCCACTGCCGTCTTGTGCAGGTTAAATAGCGTTGCTTTCTTGAACGGTCTAATCAGTTTGTCTAGGAGTGTTGGCTGAAGTAGTTTATTCCTCTTGTAGCGCCTGAACATGTGGAAAACATACAAAGCTGCCAGGTACTCTTGAATGCTTGTGTAGATGAAGCTGTACATACAGACACCACCATCGTTCTGGAGCCCAACTTCAAGGGGCTGACACAGCTCACGGAACACGGAACCCTCACAAGCGTTGATTCCGTGTTCAAATAGGTCTGTCTGTCTGAAAACAAACTTCCCGCTCTCCTGGAGAGAAAAAGACAGTTTCCCCAGTTGCAGAATGTTTCTGTTTGAATGGGAGCGTTCTGGATTAAGATAACCTCGTTTTCCGGTTTTAGAGAGCATGTATTGAGTGTGTAACATTGTAAGCGTATCCATCCCACCCCATCCTCTTCCTTTTCCAGTTTTCTCACTTTCCAAAATGGCTGCCACCATCTCACAACATTGCGGGGCTTGGCACAGAAAGCCAAGGTCTGGTGATGACGTAATCCGTGCCAAGGCCTCCTCAGCCAATCGGTGTTCAGCAAGCCTTTCCAGGAAGTAGATCTCCTTCTGGGTGTGGCTCAGACCTCGTATCTGGGTCACACAACGGAGGCAGTGCTGGGGCAGGAGGTCTGGGGGCAGGAGGCTGGAGGCCGGGGGTCTGGATGTCACCCAGATCCGGGCGGAGGGGAGGATGGGGCCCCAGACGAGGCAGGAGAGGAGGGTGGGTAGTGGAATCTTCTTCGTCACATCAACCTCCACTTGGTCAAACTCCAGGGGAAGGAGCCACTGATCCAGCCCATCCAAGATGAATATCACCTGGGATTGACTGAGGTCCAGGAAGGGGTGCGAGGCCAGGGAAGGGTGGAAGTGGCGAATCAGACCAATCAGACTGAAGCTTTGACCGGCTACCATATTGAGTTCTCGGAACGGGAGCAGGAAGATAAAATCAACGTCCCGATTGGCTAGGCCTTTGGCCCAGTTCTGGACAAAGCGATGGACGCTCACCGTTTTTCCAGCGCCGGCGGGAGCCTTTGTCAGGACGGTTCTGAGGCGAGCAGCGGATTCCTCGGGAAACGGGAGTGGCGGAAGTTTGAATATGTCATCGAGAGAGACAGTGGCTTCTTCTGAGGAGGTGTGCATATGTGACCGTGACCTCACAGGTCTGACAGCAGCGTGCCTGTCATCGTGCCATTGGATGTTGCCCTCTGTGATTACCAGGTCCACGAAGGCGTGAAAATGGGGGTGGCTCCTCCCCCTTAGCTCTGACTTGAGAAGCTCCTTAGCCACTAAAGAGGGAGAAGAGGGAGAGGGAGAGAAAGGAGGAGAGGGAGAAAGACAGAAAGGGAGTGAAAAAAGATCAAGTGTGAGACAGGAAGTGGTGACAGGAAGAGGACACAACTTTACACAAGCATTCATTCCATAGTCACGTGGAAGAATTTCTATTCAATTAAGACATTGTAGATTTTAAAAATATATAATTTCTTGTACTCACCCTCTTTCTCCATGGTGATGACTGACAAAGTTAGTGAAGTAGACTTGTTATAAACAAGAACCACGCTACGTATGTCCGGTTGTGAAATACATCAGACTTTCCAGCGTTTCTCAACCATCACTGCAGTACAAGTCGCTTACCACCAGGTGGGGGTCAAGCACTCTGCATCACCGGACTGTTGCAACATCACGTTTATTGCTGTAAAATCATAGACACAAAGACTCAGTTACAAGTATTACCAGTTGTTACAATCCTGACAGACAGACAGACAGACAGACAGACAGACAGACAGACAGACAGACAGACAGAGATGGGCGCTATCTACTGTCAGTGTAAAATAAACAGCTCAGAAATCAAGCTTAAGAAAACTCAAAACTTTAATATCAAGAAACACAATGCAGCGTGTGAGACACTAATGTCTGTTTTAAAATAGCTTGATTTTCCTTCTTAGGGGACGAGCTGTGATGGTTCAGAAAGTGCACGGGCCTGAAACTGCATCTTCTTGTCTTCCTTTCTCACGTTCTTCATTGTTGCCTTCCACTTTCTCTTAGCTTCCTTCACCTCTCTCTCGTCAGTCTTCCCCAGGCGATGGCAGGTATGCAGAGCCGTTAGAAAGTGTTTGTTTAAGATCTCCTCCTTCCTTTCTCTTTCCCTACGGGTCGCCTCTCTGGCCTCCCTCCTCTTTCTCATGCCAGCCGCCATCTGACCGCACAAAGAAAACTTGTTTTACTTCATCCGATATTTTATCATGGTACAAAGGGCTTTTCGGAAATATTCTGTTCTTGGACTTTTGAGTTTCTTCAGCAACTAATACAGTGAAAAGATAAATGCACAGTACTACTACTTGTCACATATGGCTTTATCCTGGCATCATGGCTTTTATCTTTATTTTGGTCATCTTCAACAACCTGATAGAATATGAAGATGTCTACCCTTTTCCAGCTAGCTGTTTTTTCACCCAACATAATTCTTATCCCCACCCCTAACATCCTAACATACAAACAGTTTTTTCCTGGCATCATCATGGGTATTATTTTCTCTGTTCCTCTGGTCCCCATGAACAATCTGAGGGAATATAACGATGTCTGCTCTTTGGTGGAAAACATCACCTTGA
>BROE01000012.1:12942189-13054689 GCA_036571765.1 Plecoglossus altivelis | reverse complement strand
TAGGTGTATGTGTACGTCGATGTGCTTGTCTCATCGCTTGTGTCTGCCCCAGATTGAGGAGATCCGTGGCAGTATTGATAAGATAGAGGAGAGTGTGACAGAGGCCAAGAAGCTCTACTCTGTCATCCTGTCTGCTCCCACATCAGACCAGAGTAATCAATCATTGCACCACCACTTCTCCATGTTTTCCTGTCTCTTCCTCCCTCTTTACCTGTATCTCATTCTCTTCCTGTCTGTTCATCTCAAACTCTCTCTCTCTCCACCACATGCATCATCATCCCATTGTGTTTCCACGCATTTTCCTCCTTCACTGTTTACCTGTTTGAAACCACCATCTCACTGCCTTTCTTCATCGCTCTGTGTCCCCAGAAACGCAAGATGACTTGGAGTCAATCACTAACGACATCAAGAAGTCCGCCAACAACGCACGAAACAAACTCAAGAGTAAGTCCTGCCTCTCCGTCGTCTCAACTATGTCTCAACTCAGCCCCTCAAACAAGGTGGGCCGTGCCCGTCGTTGTTGTCGTCGTGGCCGGTCGCTCTGTCTGTCGTCGTAGTAACGGCTTTGTTTTGGTCCGGCCAGACATCGAGAAGCAGCTGGAGACCAACACGGAGGAGAGGGCATCAGCTGACTTGCGGATACGCAAGTCCCAGGTAAAACACCCACGGTCAGCTGCGAAGGAGGTGGTTCAAGGACCACACCTGGGTTACGCATGGTAACCTCTCCTGACAACAGCAGGATTGGCTAAATTCACCCCTTTGTGGAAATATCCCTCACTCTTTAGCTCTGTAGCTTCTTATGTGGGTCCAGCAGGCCAAGGTTAGATGGTTGCGGTAGAAGGGTCTTGTGTGTTTTGGTGTGAGAGTACTGGGACAAAGATCAGTCAAGTGGGAAGGAAAGATTAGTGGTTCTATTACGGTTTGAATTTGCACCCTGACAACCTGTCTAACCAGCAACGTACTCTGTTTCCCAGCATGCCATTTTGTCCAGGAAGTTTGTGGAGGTGATGACCAAGTACAACGAGGCACAGGTAGACTTCAGGGAGAAGAGCAAAGGGCGCATTGCTCGCCAGTTGGAGATCAGTGAGTCAAAATCTTCAATTAGCATATGAATTGATTCATTTGTTTGGGACGATCAGTCAGTTGGTCAATTTGGTGTTATGGTTTGTTGCTTCAACAGTTAGTCAGTCAGACAGTCGGTCAGTCGGCCAGCAAGTCAGTCAGGTGATATGAAAGTGAACCCTTTCCTGCTCTTCCCATACAGCCGGGAAAACGACGACCGATGAGGAGTTGGAGGAGATGTTGGAAGGGGGGAATGCTGCTGTCTTCAGTGCTGGGGTAAGATAGAGTGTGAGTGTTTGTGTGTGTGAGTTTGAGGGTTTGCGTTGGTATAAATATCCATGGTGTGACAGAATGTGAATGGACAGCAGTGTAAGGATTCCACCCTTTGTATGTCTCTCTCTCTCTCTCTCTCTCTTCACCTGCTTCTGTTTCACTCCTCCTGTAGATCATGGACTCTGGGATCTCCAAGCAGGCGCTGAATGAGATTGAGGCGCGACACAAAGACATTGTTCGTCTGGAGAGCAGCATCAAGGAGCTCCATGACATGTTTGTGGACATCGCCATGCTGGTTGAAAACCAGGTAGTCCTCTTATTGGTCAAAACCACAGACAGCTAGCCCTCTCATTGGTCAGATAAACAGTCCGGTTGAACTCTTTGACTGATTTAGTACCCTATACTTTCCCTTTCCGTCTTTCCTTCCATCCTACTTTTTCATCACAACCTCCCCTTTTACTTGTCCCACCCATGAAAGGGTGGCATGATTGAAAGAATTGAAAGCAACATGGACCAATCGGTGGGCTTCGTAGAGCGGGCGGTGGCGGACACCAAGAAGGCTGCCAAGTTCCAACAGGAAGCTCGCAGGGTGAGTTGAACCAAAGCAGGTTGCACTGAGGGGCTTTGTCGTCGTTTGTTGCCCTCCTCGCTCACCCTCTGCTCTCTCTCTCTCTCTCTCTCCTCCTCTCTCTTTCCTCCCCCTCCTTTTCTCTTGTTCACACCCACAGAAGCAAATGATGATCATGTGTTGCTGCGTGATCCTGGCTGTCATCGGCGGCTCCTTCGTTTACAGTTTTTTCAAGTAGGGGGGGGCGACCCGAGTCCAAAACAAACACCCGCCGACACACAAACAAAACAAGCTAGCCACCAAACAAACAAGCAAACAACCTGAGCTGGATGGAAACACACTGCTTATTGCCACCGTAGAATGTCTATCCCCTAGATCAGACAATAGATTCTGTCCCATGCATTTGAATGGGTGTATCGGTTCTATGGATTGTATTTGTGGTTGTGTGTTACATGTGGTCCGCAGTATCAGGTGCTGCTGTGTGCAGTTTCTACGTGTCTGTGAGAAGATGCAAAGATATTGCCGTGCTACTCATTCTAATCTTACCCTCCAGTGGAAGGAAGGGGGGGGTATGAAGGAGAGAACAGCTTTTTGGCGGTTCCAACATCAATTCACCCCAGTTTTGTCTGTGTGCGTATTATGTGTGTGGTTATGGGTGATTGTTCTGGACATAGGACTTTGTGCAGTGTGTGTGCATTATGTTAGACTGTTAGATATTTTCCATCCAGACTCTGTTGACAGTCTCTTAACTCACATTCTCTGAAAAACCTGTCAAACATAAACAGGACTGTGTTCTGTCATGGTCGAGGAACCTAATTGCTACGGTGACGACAATGAAGAAGAGGTTTGCTTCTTTATTTTTTATTTAAGATTACCCGTTGAAAAAAACCTGCCCTGTTGTCGTTTAAAAGACTGTGGTGACGATGACATTGCCTTGGCAACCCAGTATGTCATTGTATTGTATTATGATGTTTTTAAATTTGGAGAAATGGCTTGTATTTATTTATAGATTTATTGTATATGTATTGATGAATACAACTGGTAGTGTGTGTCTGTTTCACTATAGTGCTAAATGCTTATAGACTCTGGCAGGCTTGTTAAGTAGGCATTATTAATCTGTGTGTTCACGAATCAACAATTGCAGTAGATTTTCATTTCATGTAGGGGTACATGATGTATTTGTATGGGAAGCTGTTCTCAGTTAACTAAAACTGCCATTCAGTTTACATCTGTTGTCGCTTTGGCCCTTCCTTGCCAATAAATGAAAGTTTAAACACTTCTGTTTGTCAAGTTTTATTTTGGATTAATTTGTGCCGTTTTTACACTAATGTTATTATTATGGGTAGGCCTAGAGAGTATTCAATTCAGAAGGTAAGTTTGTAAGATTCTTTAATAGTTATCTGTGTGTCTTATTTTACGTCAAGTGTACTATTCTACATCATGATATATTACCGTGGCGTTGGTTGCATAAGACAATACTTTGACTAACAATAAAAGCACTATAATCAGGAGTATAAAGAAAAAGCTGTAAATTGAGAAGGAAAGAACGGACAACAAGGAAAAGGAAACGAGCTTTGGCCTGCTACTTTCGCCGTCGGTGCTTTTGTAACTGGCAGGCCATTCCACCAATCCTTGTAGTCCTACCGACTTCTTTGACCAATAGCTTACAGCTTCCGGATTGTTCGCCACCATTTGTGGGCGGGTTCTCTTCACCACACCGAGAGCTGTCCGCTAAACGTGTGTCAGCAATGCCAGGCTTCGGGAGTGTAGACACAGCAAAGGAAAGAAGACACGCTGTACGGATTGGGTTTAGTGAGCACAAGTGACCCATTTTGATCAACAATGGTGGTGCGTTCATTTCAATTTATGCTGTTTCTATCATAACATAAGTTTATAGTTTTGATAAGGATATTGACTCGATTAACACGATGCCACTGAATGATGTGGCAAGTCATTGGCTGAAATCGACATGCCGACCAATTATAATTCTATTTTCAAGATAGTCTTAACATTTTGACCAATGAGATTATAGTTTGTTTGACGATATGGTTCACCTGTTTTAAACGCCAATGTTTTGTCAAATTGCGTGAAAAGCGAGGGCGGAGTACTGTTAAGCGTGTATTTGGAGTTTGAGTTGTTAAATATGTGCATCTATCTGTGGGGCGCCAGGGCTATATGTTTAGAAACGTAGTTAAAGAAAGGTTTTCAATCGATTTAAGGAGCTAATGTGTACTTGTCTTAAAATATGCCGAACTGATTTTCAAACTCCGTCCTTTCAAGCCACCGCAGGCTGCTGTACGTATCGAAAACTTGTATACCCTTTGTTGTAGAGTGGCACGCAGTTAGGCCAATGGGTATCTAGCCGGCTTTATTGCCATTGGTAGTACAAATCCATGTGGGCGGGGCTTGAGGAAATTTAGTTGTGTTTTGGGGTAGGAAAATGGCGCTGGTTTCTCCACCATATCAACTTTATCGGATTTTATGTCAACAGCAACGCTATTTTGGGCGATAACCACCACCTCCTTGTTATTCTAAATACTTTTAAGTTGTGACATTTTCATGAATTCTGAACGTAGAGCTTGTTGAAAATAGCTAGCATAGCTAGTTCACTAACGTAACGTACGGTATTTAAACTTGGACGTTTTTTGCTCGTGCACAATCAGATTGGATTGAATACTATACAGCTAACTTAGCTTACGGACTATTTGATTGTCCAGCAGCCAAAGCTTTTATATTCGTTTTTTTAAATGTAACGAAAGTGAGCACCTTTCGCTGATAAGAGCTGGCGTAAATATGTTAACGGTTTTATGCTTTGGTGGCTTTACAATGGTGCTAACCTTTAATGGGGGATAGCTGGTAGCTAATGTGTAGGACTACAAGCCATCTCAAATCTGACACTGACAGAATCCTGGTGTCTGAGTTACATCTTTTAAATTCACGTTGTCTCAAATGTTTCAGTTACTTTTATTAAATATATATATATTTATATTGTGCGAGACAATGAAGTGTATTTTAGTTTAGCAAGGCGGTATAAAATGTTTTTGACTTGGCGCTGTGATAGTAAGCGCAACTGAAATCAACCTCAGCGCTCAATTGACAAGTTGAACGTTATAAATTAAAGTAAACATTAACTGAAATACGTTAGGGTTTTCCACGCATTGAGAATGGAGGATTCACGTCCACGGTATAGCAAACGACTGGTAAGCGCTGCCCTAAGGTAGTGAGAGTATAACAATGTTGGTTTTAGGCACGCACTGTCACGACCAGTGGATCACCGCTCAGTTGACGCTGTGAAACATTTCACATACTGCGAAATTGTATGTATCGTCAAATTTTTATTTTGTGTATTTACACGAGTGATGAGAACGGGAGGGAAATGTAAAGGGACATGGTGTGTGTGTGTAAAGATGTTTTGTAGGATGTGCAAGAAGCGCAATGTGATGGGATTGGCTGATTGGGTGAGCATGTGAACAGAGATGCGGAAACACAAAAGGGAGGAAGGGAGGGAGGGGGGAGGGACTGCGGAGGCCAGAGAAAGACAGAGAAGGACAGACGACCCGATCTTTCATCCTTCCGAGAGGAGAGGAGAGGGGAAGATGGAGAGCGGAGGAGAGTTCCTGCTCTGGCGAGGCGATGGAGGGATGTGGCAGGAGGAGCGGAGTTGGGAGAAGACGGACAAAGAAGGGCAGCGGCGTTGGAGGGGGGATGGAATGGTGGCAGTGAAGGTGCGAGGTGTGCTGCGTCTCTCCTCCCTCAGGATCGAGCCCTTCTGGCAAGGCGAGAAGCCAGGGGAAAGCAGCCGACTGCTGGAGAGAGAGAGAGAGAGAGAGAGAGAGAGAGACCGGTTTAATACCTGTTCCATTCTCTTTCTCTACCTCGGCTTGAAACAGGGCTTCCCTGTGGTGTGATGGTGTGTCTGTTCCGGATATATATATCGTATTGTGGCCGTGTAGTGAACTGTACCATCTGTAGGGTGCAGATAGGGGTCTTGGTGTTGGTGCTGTGGAGGCGGCGTTGTATTGCTTTGTCACTGCGTCCTCTGCATGCTGGCCTGGAGCCCGCTGGAGGACAACCTGAGACTGGCTTGTTGCGCCAGGGCTGCACTGCAACACCACGCTCACACTCTGCGGCTTTTTCTGGCTCCCTTCTCTTTCACTCCCTCTTCCTCCCCTCTGCTTCGCTACCCTGTTTTCATACTGTGCCCCCTCTGTCCGTCACTTCTCTCTCTGTCTGTTTCTCTCTCTCTGTCTCCCTCTCTCTCTGTCTGTTTCTTTCCACTCATCACATGCGAGCAAAGTTCTAGAATCTGAGCTAGTTCTAGCATAGCAAGGTCTAGGGTTACGGTGAGTGTTCAAGCTCCTATAGTACTATGCCTGTTTGTTTCTTACACATCGCACTGAACGTAATCTCTGCATTTGCTGGTTTGGTAGATTGTAAACAACACATTACTTCCTCCTACCCTGAGGTGAGGGCCAGATCCACCATTGTAAGTGGATCTGCATCAGTCAGATGAAGCTCTGCTCTATGATCTTAAACAGTGTAGGTGGTTTTGTGTTGTTGTGTGCTTGAGTTAGATAGAACTGTGAGTTTGTTCGCATCATTTGGTCATTTTCAAATGTCGATGGTTGCCTGTCAGCGCCCCACCCCCCTCCCTTGGGTCAGTGTGTCGCCATGGCAACTCGTTGAAACCAATATTCGTCTCCGTACACGGTGCACAGCGGTCTCGGAGTGGTAACCATGGATACCTACAACCGTGGCTAATCAAAATGGCTTTTAGTTGCGAACCGCCTCGAGCGTATAAGGAAGTTGTACCCAGCGGATGACAAGGTGACAACACCAGGTAGTGTGGTCGCTGCTGTGGTGTTTTGTTATCCAGACACTTCTTGTGAGATCCTGTGTCGTGAGGGACTGGGGCCAATCTGAGGTCCTGGCCGGGCAGATGGAGAGAGGGAGTGTTGGGGGGGTGGATTGGGGGTAGTTGGGTTATGTCAGGGTTACAGGGCTCAGAAGAGGGAGGGATTATCCCTTGTTCATCTGTTGTGCTCTGGGGAGGGGGGGGGGTGAGAGTAGCCTTTTATCTAAATCCAATCCCCCTCTATCATGCCTTTGCCCACCTCAATGTATTGTAGGAAGAGACTTGCAGGGCGCATGCATAGGAGATGTAGCCAGAGAGAGTTGGCGTATGTGATCGTGGTGATCATATGTTGTTTTTGCAGCAGAGGAGGTTTATATCTAGTGAGAGAGTTCTATTGGGAGATTGCTACATACACCTAACAGTAGCCTATTGTGTTCATGTACTCAAAGTAAACAGTGTTATTAACACAGTATATGTTGCAGTCTAGTACTTCCTTCTAAACACTGTAATTTAAAGAACTGTTCTTTGCCATTGACATTCAAAGTAAAACCCCTCTCTCTGTTCTCCCTCTCCCCGATTATTCATCCTCTCTTCTCAGCGGTCAGGGACGCGGCGTCGTTACCACGACGACGGGATCTCGGACGAAGAGATTGACGGGAAGAGGACGTTTGACTTGGAGGAGAAGCTGAACAGCAGCCGCTTCAGCTCAGACAGGGTCAAACGCATGGAGGGCAAAGGTCAGTCCCTGACCACCACACGATCTCAGAACCATCCTCAGCCTCAACTACAGTTTTTAATTTGTGTGTGTCTGTGTTTGTGTGTCTGTCTGTGCGTATGTGTGTGCAGACCTGACGTTTGAGTACATTCAGAGAGGTGGGCTGAGGGATCCCATCATCTTTGAGAAGCCTGATGGTCTTGGAATCAAGTAGGTCTCCTCTACATCTTCTCCTCCTTCATCTCCTCCCCCTCTTCAGTTTCCTCTCCTCTCCCTCTTCTCTATCTCCGTGTCCATCCTCTCCTCCTCCTCCTCCTCCTCTCCTCCATTATCTTCTCCATCCTCCTCCCACTTCAGTCTCCTCCATCCTCTCCTCCCCCCTTCAGTCTCCTCCATCTTCCCTCTCCCTCCTCCTCCACCCTCTCCTCCCCCTGGACTGGTGCAGCACACCTGTATGTTGAGCTCAGCAGGAGGGAGCTGTGACCTGCCTCTTCTTCTTCTTTGTCCAGGATGCCTGATCCAGACTTCAGTGTGAACGACGTCAAGATATATGTTGGTAAGATGGCTTGTGATAAACTCCTCCCCTTGTCTTCCAGGTACTGAAGCCTGATACAGAGCCCCTGTATGTAAACACACCTTTAAGCACTGTACCAGAATTCATCCTTTCCTTTTCTCCTCCGCCTGCCCTTGTCCCCACCCTCTCTCCCTCCCCCCCTGTCCCCACCCACCCTCCCCCCGCCTCCCAGGCAGCAGGCGTATGATAGACGTGATGGACGTCAGCACCCAGAAGGGTATCGAAATGTCCATGGCCCAGTGGAGACGCTACTACGAGACGCCGCCCTCGCAGAGAGACAAGCTGTACAACGTCATCAGCCTGGAGTTCAGCCACACCAAGCTGGAGAACCTGGTCAAGAGGCCTGCTTCGGTGGGGAGCGAACATTAGCATGCTCACACACATTAGCATACTCACACACACACACACACACACACACACACACACACACACACACACTAGTGTACACATACACTCTAGCCAGCTCACACACATACTTGCCTGCATACTCATACTAGCCCGTGCACATATGCACATGCACACATGCACACAGTAAGGAAACGACAGGACGAGCTGCTAGTCTCTTGTGTTCTGGCAGGTGGATCTGATCGACTGGGTGGACAACATGTGGCCGCGGCACCTGAAGGAGAGGCAGAGGGACTCCACCAACTCCATCACAGACATGCAGTACCCCAAAGTTCAGAAGTGAGCCAGCCCTCCCTTCCCGCAAGCACACCCAGTGTCTGACCACACACTCTGGTAGCACGCACTAGATAGAAGTGGCTTCATCTTTGTCTTTTTCTTCCTCCTACCTTTCTCTTCTTCTCCCTCCTCCTTCCTTTTATCTCCCTGCCCTACCCTATTACTCCTCCCCCTCGTCCACTTCCCCCTCCTCTCTCTTCTCCCCCTCCTCCAGGTATTGTCTGATGAGTGTGCAGGGCTGCTTCACAGACTTCCACATCGACTTTGGAGGCACTTCTGTCTGGTACCACATCCTGAGGGGAGGCAAGGTGAGAACTACACCTCCCACAATACACCAGGGCACCGACTGTGGTTGTGATGGGTATCGTGTGAGGTCCTTTTTGTAAGCAGAGGAAATTGCCAATCATTTTGACTTCAGACTGATTGACATTGTAGTCAATCTAATGACTGGTGGTTTGGCCTCTTGTCAGGTGTTCTGGCTGATCCCGCCCACGCCTCAGAACCTGGAGCTCTATGAAAACTGGGTGTTGTCAGGGAAACAAGGAGACATGTTCCTAGGAGACAAGGCCACAGACTGCCAGAGGATTGAGTTGAAGCAGGGATACACCTTCATAATCCCCTCAGGTAGCTACCTCACACACACACACACACACACACACACACACACACACACACACACACACACACACACACTCTACAGACACTTATTCAGTTAGTACTGTGTGTATTAACATCCCGGTGCGTGTGTGTGTGTGGCAGGCTGGATCCATGCCGTCTACACCCCAGTGGACACGCTGGTGTTTGGAGGGAACTTCCTCCACAGCTTCAACATCCCCATGCAGCTCAACATCAGCAGCATTGAGGACAGGACACGGGTGGGGCTCCTAGCTGCTTCTCTGCATGGATACAAGAGTAGTGTTCAGAGAGCAACAGCTAAGGGTTAACATAATCTGTTCAGATGAGGGCAGGATTCAAACTTCACTGGCAGCTCTAGACCTGGCCTGGCTGTGCTAGTTAGCAGGTTACCTCTCTACAGTCCTGGCCTGGCTGTGCTAGTTAGCAGGTTACCTCTCTACAGTCCTAGTCTGGCTGTGCTAGTTAGCAGGTTACCTCTCTACAGTCCTAGCCTGGCTGTGCTAGTTAGCAGGTTACCTCTCTACAGTCCTAGCCTGGCTGTGCTAGTTAGCAGGTTACCTCTACAGTCCTAGCCTGGCTGTGCTAGTTAGCAGGTTACCTCTCTACAGTCCTGGCCTGGCTGTGCTAGTTAGCAGGTTACCTCTCCACAGTGAGTGCTTACTCTGGCGTTGATGGACACTGTCTTCTTTTGATCGCTCAAATACATTTAGCCTTGAAAGCCAACTGTTTGGCTCTGGTGTGTTCAACATGTGTGAGTAGCATGGATGAGTTGGTCTTCATCTATCTGTGTTGTGTCTCCAGGTACCAGCTAAGTTCCGCTACCCGTTTTACTTTGAGATGTGCTGGTACGTGTTGGAGAGATACCTGTTCAGTCTGACCAACACCTCCTACCTCACCCCAGAGTTCCAGAAACATTCCTTAGGCATCGGTCAGTCTCACGCACACGCACACACACACACACACACACACACACACACACACATTGTCTGTGTATTATATTGTTTCTTGTGTCTGCCACTTGCAAGGCTCATCATTTAAAGGAACATACACAACGTTGGGACTTAGTATTCTCATTAACCTTCCCCTTCCATCCGTCCCTCCAGGTCTGAAGAGAGAATCCTGCTCCAGCGAGTCTCTGAATGGCTACACCAAGGAGGAAGAGGATCACGAGGAAGAGGCCGCCGCCCGTCCTAAGCCCGGGGTCAAAGTTCACCTGACGCCGTTCGAGCTGGAGGGGCTGTGGAACCTGCTGGGGAAGCTGGAGTCACTGCCTGCACACAAGCAGTGTGTCCCTGCAGGCATTCACAACGCCCCGGCCCTGCTGCAGCACACCAGGGTGACTAGAGGGGAGGGGGAGGTCGGGGGGAGGGAGGGAGAGGGTGACTAGAGGGGAGGGAGAGGTGGGAGGAGAGGAATCTTGTGGGTTTCTTTTGAGATAAGAACGTGTGTGTGTCTGCGTGGTCCCCAGGCCCTGCTGAAGGAGCATGCCAGCGACATCCCTAAGCTGTCCTACACAGGGACGCCCATCGTCCAGTGGCCCAAGAGGGTGAGAACCACCACAATCACACCCTCACTTTAATAAATGGACGCTTTAGGGACGATCTGCACCACTTCAATGATGAACATCATATTTCTCATGCAGTCATTCCTCTCTCCCTCTACTAAATTTTCCACCCCAGAATGATTTTTGCCTTTCTCTTTTGCTCTCTCTCTTCCTCCCTCCTCCCCCCTCTCCAGCCATCCTGGTACCAGCCCCCACCCCCTCCTCCCCCAGTGGTCCGGCCCAAACTGGCCACCACACCCGTGACCCCTCGACCCCAAAAGCCTGCCTCCTCCATGTCGGTGCTACGCCGTCGGCGTGTCAGGTGTGTGTGTGTCACTACATCGTACACCACATCCGAACCATGACTGCTTTCAGATGCCTGAGACTGTGTGTGTGTGTGTGTGTGTGTGTGTGTGTGTGTGTTGCAGGTGTAAGCGGTGCGAGGCCTGTGTGAGGACGGAGTGTGGAGACTGCAACTTCTGCCGAGACATGAAGAAGTTTGGGGGTCCAGGGAAACTGAAGCAGACCTGCGTACTAAGACAGTGTCTGGCTGTGAGTGCAACTACACACACACACGCGTGTGTGTGAATGTGTGTGCTGAGTGTGTCACCTCTCATCTTAGAGGAAATGACTGATGGAGTAGAAATGTGTGTATATGTTTGATTGTGCGCGTGCCTGTGTGTGCATGTGCGTGTGCGTGCCTGTGTGTGTGTGTGCGCGTGCCTGTGCCTCTAACTGTCTCGTGTGCCCCTAGCCTGGCCTGCCCCTGTCTGCAGTGTGTGAGGTGTGTGGAGAAGGGAACCAGGAGGAGCGAGGCAGACCCGTGTTCTCTCTCACTCTCATGGAGTGTTCCAACTGTGCCCAGATAGCCCACCCTGGCTGCATCACGGTACTACACACACACACACACACACACACACACACAGACACACACACTCACCCCCAAAGCCCAGAAGATGCACATTTTCATGTTTTACTTCTGTCACTACCTATCACTCAATATCCTCTCTCTCTCTCTCTCTCTCTCTCTGTCCAGATCTCAGGAGAAGGGGTGGTAAACAAGGACTTGCCTAGCTGCTGGGAGTGTCCTAAATGTGTGCAGGGCATCACAGACGTGGAGGTAGAACACACGCAGACACACACACACACGCGCGCACACATACTAATGTGCTTGCAAAAACACACAAACACTAACGTACGCATGCACAGACACACACCCAAGCCCTTTCGCTACTGCTTACAGATGGACGCACTCAAACACTCACACCACACACACCCATGCATGGTGGACCTATGAGCTAACAGAGCTGGTTCTTTCCCTGTGGTGTGTGTGCGTGTACGTGTGTGTGCGTCAGTCGTCGGGCAGTGATGATGACAGTGGTGGGTCTCCGGGTGCGGACCCCCTCCTCCCCCAGACTCTGTCCCAGGGCCAGGGGCCCTCGCTGGGGCCAGGGCTGGGCCTGAGACTGGGGTTGGGGCTGGGGGCCGACTCAGGCCTGGGGCTGGTGGTGGCGCCCCCCGGCTGCCAGGGGCTGCTACTGCGGGCGCGCGCCCCGCTGCCGTCTCACAGCAAGAGGGTGAGAGGCTCCGCCTACTGCTGCCGCCTCCCGTCGTTACATCATCATCCCGCGCCACCCGCCTGCCACGCTCATCGCTGCTCTGTCTGACAAGGGGGAGAGAGGGGGACGGGGGACAGAATCAGGATCCATTACCTCTGGCTAGATCTGAGGTGATCAGATGGGTGTGAACAAGATGGCAGACAGTCCAGCCAGGCTGGCAGAGGCCAGAGCAGGGTGGCACTTACAGCCGTCCTGCCCTCCTAGATCGATGCCTCCAGCGTCAGAGCAAAAGGCTTCTCAGGATTGGGGTCGCTCCGTACCCCCTTTTTGAAAAGGCCCCCTTCCCCTCTTCCCTTCCTGGGACAGCAGGGGAGAAACGAAGGAAGAGTGCATCTGGAGAGTGTTGGAACAGGTCCCAGACCTGTATGGCCCTGTCCCCTCAGTCCCGTGCATGTGATGTGTGGGAGAGGAGGGAGCGAGCGAGAAAGAAAGAAGAGATGGGAGGAGAGAGAGGGAGGAGAGAGGGGAGGCTTCTCCATGCTGTCACCGTGGTCTTGGTGTGTGTGTGCGTGTGTGTAGGAGATGCAGACTGTTTCTGGTGGTAATGGTCTGTGTGTTTTCTTCCAGGTTAAAGGAGAGAAGAGCAAGTTGCTGCCTGCTGTAAGTAGCACTGTGTCTGGAACACAGCCTGTCACTCATCTGCCTCCTCCTCCCTCCTCTCACTGCCTCCTCCTCCCTCCTCTCACTGCCTCCTGCTCCCTCCTCTCACTGCCTCCTGCTCCCTCCTCTCATTGCCTCCTCCTCCCTCCTCTCTTGCCTCCTCCTCCCTCCTCTCTCTGCCTCCTCCTCCCTCCTCTCACTTCTTCCTCCTCTCACTGCCTCCTCCTCCCTCCTCTCACTGCCTCCTCCTCTCACTTCTTCCCCCTCTTCTTCTCCCTCTCCCTCCTCCTCTCCAGAAGCGGAAGTCCTCGTCTCTCCTGGACGCTCGCATCGCCAAGATCTACCGCCGCCACCGCCACAGCCGCGAGGATGACGACTCGGCCAGCGACGATGACGACGATGAGGATGGTGGCGACGGCCACCGTCGGAAGATGGCTGTCCACCCCCGAGGAGGGGGCGGGGCTTCCAGGCGGGGCTATGGTGCAAGTAGGCGTGGCATGTGGCGAGGAGGCTCCTCCCACCGTGGGTCAAGAGGAGGTGGAGTTGCCCCCAACCCCGGCCTAAAGATGAGGAGGGGCCTGGGGGGCCGAGGCGAGGGGAGGCGGGGCCGGGGGGTGAGGCTACGCGGCGGGGCTAGGATGCAGAGACGCAGGGATGAGTCAGAGGAGTCGGACGACGACGATGATGATGACGACGATGATGACGATGATGATGACGATGACGACAGCGAGGAGGACCACCGCCACACCGTGGTGCGGCTGGACAAAGACCACCGGCATCGCCGCAGGCGTCGGAGACGGACGGACGACGAGGACGACGATGAGGAGGATGAGGATGACAGCGAGGGGCGAGACTTTGAAGGCGAGGATGAGGAGGAGATGGAGGGCTTGGAGGATGAAGAGGAGGAGGAGGATGAGGACGAGGAGGGCCGCTGGGACTCGGAGCCAGAGCCTCCGGTGCTGCTGGTATCGGACCTGAACGACGACCTTCTGAGCGGTTCCTACCTGACTGTGACCCTGCAGCGACCCCCTCGGGCCAAGCGAAGCTCCGCCTCCATCCTGCCCAAGCTAGAGGCTGCCATGGCGACCAGGACGCCGCCGGGCTTCGTCCAGCGCAAGACACTCTACAAAACCCGCCATAAGAATGGAGCGCTGGTCGCCCCCGGCAACGGCCTGGCCCCGCCCCGGGGGGTGGGCCGGCCCCCGCGGAACCGTGGGAACCCCCACAGCGACGGGGAGCGGGACACAGCGTCACCGTCCTCCTCCTCGTCCCACTCCTCCGCCTCCCCCACCCCTCCCCAGGCCTCCTCTTCCTCCCTCTCTCCTCCCTCCCTCCTGTCGCTGCCCTCCTTCAAGGACGTGGGGAACGAGGGAGGGGGGGAGAAGGAGGTGTGGGTTTCTGTGTTCCGCTACCTGGACCGCAGAGAGCTGTCGGCCTGCATGACCGTCTGCAAGGCCTGGTACAAGTGGTGAGTTGCGTGCACACATGCACACACACCATTATAATGCACTAGTGATGGGCATTAGTTTGATTTCTATCTACCATACTATCCTACTGAAATGTTTGGCTTTTTTCACTTTTTCTTTCCTTTCCTTCTTTACTCAACTCCTTTCCATTCTCTCCTTCCTCTCCATTCTCTGCTCCTTCCTCTCCCTCCCTCCTCCTTCCTTTCCTTCCTTCCTCTCCTTCCTCTCCTCCCCCCTCCTGTAGGAGTTGTGACAAGCGTCTGTGGAGTCACATAGATGTGAGTCGTTGCCGCCCGCTGACAGACCAGGCGGTGGCAGGCATCATCAAGCGGCAGCCTGTCTCCCTGGACCTGTCCTGGACACCACTGTCTAAGAAGCAGCTGGGCCGCATCGTGCACCGCCTGCCTGGTACACACACACACACACATGCTCTCACACTCGCTGTCATACGCACGCTCAAAAACACATGCACGCTTATACACACGCTAATACACACACGCATGCTCACACACAGATGCACACACTCTCACAGGTGTACACGCACATGCTCGAACACACATAGTTCTCTCACACAGTCCTGTGCCTCCACCCCATGCTGCGCCCAGCCTCACTCGTCCTGCATCCCTCAGGTCTGAGAGAGCTGCTGCTGGCAGGCTGCTCCTGGTGGAGTCTGTCAGCCCTGGTCACCCCCAGCCTGCCCTGCCTGAGGCTCCTAGACCTGCGCTGGGCAGAGGGGGTCAAGGATGCCCAGATACGAGACCTGCTCACCCCACCTGGTGAGTGATTGAGTGAGTGAGTGAGTGTGTTCTGACTGCTTCTTGTACACTGTACATTTCAGTCTGTGACGTCTCATCCAGGGACTGACTGTGTGTGTGTGTGTGTGTGTGTGTGTGTGTGCCCCCGTCCCTCAGGCTCTGAGTCCCGTAGTCGTCTGCGTGGCATGGTGGAGCTGCGTGTGGCTGGCCTGGAGATCGGAGACGCCACGCTGCGTCTGCTCCTCCGCCACATGCCCCTGCTGGAGCGGCTGGACCTGGCCCACTGCAGGGACATCAGCGACCAGTCTGTCTGCCTGCTCACCTCAGCAGGCTCACACACGCGTAACACGCTCACGCACATCACCCTCACTGGTACGTACGCTCCCGCATACGTCTGTCTGACTGTTTGGGTGCTTGTCTGTCTCACTGCCTGCCTGTCTGTCTGACTGCCCGTCTGTCTGCAAGTACTTGTTACCTAAAACACATTTCCAAAATATCTAGAATGCATGGTCTTTTGAAATGATTCACTTTTTGTTTTTTTTACATGGTAAATGTGAATGTAAATACATCTGTAGTTAACTCCAGGACATACCCCCTCCCCCTCCCTTCCCTCCCATGTCCCAGGCTGCACCAGGCTGACAGACGCGTGCGTGTCCTACCTGAAGCGCGCCTGCAGCCTGACACTGCTGGACCTGAGGGGTTGCCACGGCGTCAGCCGCAGGGCCTGCGACGCCTTCATCTCAGACCTGGCCCACAGCGCCCTCTACTGCATGACTGAGGACAAGCTCATCCAGAAGATCTCCTAGAGAGAGAGGGAGATAGAGAGAGCAAGAGAGAGAGGGAGGCGACAGCACCCCCCCTCTCTCTACCCCCCCTCAGCCCTTGTCTTGTCCAGGGGAGATCTGCAAGACATCCAGAGAGAGAGAGAGAGAGAGAGAGAGAGAGGGAGGGGGGGGAGGACAGACACGAGTTTCAACTTCTCTCCTCTCTTCATCTGAAACGGAGAGTAAAGAAGCTCTTTCAGCTGGGACACGACAGCAGAGGAGCAGCCAGGAGGACATCCACACTGCCCTGAGAAGAAACTGAGGCAGACAGGAAGGATGGGGACATAGAAGGGGAGGGGTGGGTGAGGGAGGGGGGGTCCCTGAGCACGGAAGGGGGGGGGGTCCCTGACAGGAAGGGGGGGGGGTCCCTGAGCACGGAAGGGGGGGGGTCCCTGAGCAGGAAGGGGGGGGTCCCTGAGCAGGGGCATAAGAGCAAGGAGAGATGGAGGAGTTGCTGCGATGCACTCAGGCAGATATCACAGACGAGTGCTAAACCGACTCAGAACGCTCCCCCCCCCACCCGTTTCAGCTCTGAATGGGATTTATGCTTTATCTTCATGTACTGTCTATTTTGTCATAATTTTCGCCCCCCCCCCTTTTTTTTTTCTTTTACTGTTTTCCTGCTGGCCTCTAAAATTCAGACCAACAGAGCGAGGTCACTCTGACATGGAAGGACGCACGAGGTCCCTCCCCTCCAAGAGCACTGCAGGAGGTAGTTGGAAGGAGAGGAAAGGAGAGGGTAGGTTGTTGGTCGGGCGTAGAGATCAGTGGCATGAAGAGCAAGGGAGAGATGGAGGAGTTGCTGCGATGCACTCAGGCAGATATCACAGACGAGTGCTAAACCGACTCAGAACGCTCCCCCCCCCACCCGTTTCAGCTCTGAATGGGATTTATGCTTTATCTTCATGTACTGTCTATTTTGTCATATTTTTCGCCCCCCCCCCCCCCCCTTTTTTTTTTCTTTTACTGTTTTCCTGCTGGCCTCTAAAATTCAGACCAACCTGTTTAGTCACCTGACCTGTCTGTCAGTAGCCTGTCCTAGGTCCTATCCTGCTGGAGACCTGTCATGGCTTCTCTTGTGTGTGTGTTCAGGGTCAGTGCTCGCTTCCTCCTCATGTTGATGTGGAGGAGGACTGTGTTTCTGGGTGAGTCCTTGTGTTCAGCGCAGGGTTGGAGGCTGTGGTATTCACAGACTCTTGGTTCCTTCGCAACTAGTAGTTTCCCCATTATTATTTTTGTTCTTGTTTTGTTTTTTACAAGGAAAAAAATACTAAATAAAAAAAAAAAAATCTAAAAAATGAGAAATGTGTAGTGATGACCTTGTAAATGAACAATGGGAGGTATAAAACAGATCTTTATTGTTCATCTGTTAGGAAAGTGGCCCAGTGCATCCTGGGACACATTGTTCTGCTTGGCTCCCAGACACACCACACCTCCTCCCGAGCGACCAAATGTAAATATTATGTCCAAGAACAACTGGACCAATAAGAAAGTCGTAAATTAGATATAAAATAATATTGCTAGCAGATATTAGGCTAAATGCTATGCTACATAGTCCATATTGGCTTAATCTTAGCAACAATAGATGAATCTAGTTGTAGTATCCTTCTTGTTCACTTCTCCAAAGCTTATTGGAGGAGGGAATATAAGGCTCCTCCTCTCTGGTCTCCTCCTCCAATCAGTTGCAAAGCGAGGTCCAGATTACAGACATGTAGTTCTAGAAGCTTCCAGGTCAGTCTGAGTGTTCCAGAAACTTCCAAAGTGGGCTGAACGTTCTACAGCAGGTTGAGGTCCGAGCTGAAGGAGAAAGGATTGAGCCTGTAACCGGTTCCGCTGTAGAACTTGTTCTGGAATTCCACCCTGAGAACGTCGGTAAAAAGAGGAGAAGAAGAGAGGTCAGTTTAAACCTGCCTCCTCTATGTCGCTTTGCGTAAAAGCTTCTGTTGTACGAACACATCATCGCACTGTCGTCATTGACTGAGGCGGTGTGTAGGGCTGCACAGCTAAAACAGTCCAATCCAAGCCTCCGTGGAGGAATGTGTGCGTGCGCACCCACCAGTGCAGTCTGAGCGCGTGCAGGAAGGCAGACAGGCCCTCCATGATGAGGAGGATGGAGACGGTGAGGGTGGCGAAGCAGCAGAAGATGGCAGCCAGCATCACAGAGCCCAGGTAGCCCTGCCAGGACAGGGAGATCCTCAACACCATCACCCACAGGACCTCTGACAGCTCTGCAGCCACACAGCAGGGGGGGCAGAAGGGGGGGAGAACCTCAGGAACAGGCACGTACGGGTTTCTTGTGTTGATCGCTGTCTAGGTGTGTGTGTGTGTGTGTGTGTCCTGACAATGTAGAACTTGTGTGTGCATGTGTGTGTACGTGTGTATGTGTGTTCCTCACGTGCGTGAGCCAAGCTGAGGGCCCACAGCCGCAGGTAGGAAGCTGTGTTGGAGATGCAGCCCAGGCAGTACTCGATGGTGTGGATGGCCTGGTGCATGAACACCTCCACGCAGTCAAACACCTGGAGGACAGGGAGGACTTCAACAGCAGCATCTAGCTTTCTCTCATAGCGACTCTCATTCTGTCTGTCTCCCCCTCTCTCTCCTCCCCCCGCCACATACCTCCTCGCCCCAGCCACCTACCTCCTCCCCCCTTTCTCCCTCCTCCAAGTCTCCTTGCAAAGTGTTGATGGAGGTCGTGTCTGTCACCAGAGGTCGCTCTTCTCTCTGAACAACACACACACACACACACACACAGTCAAAAAGGCAAATATGTAAAGCCCAAGAAGGACATGTTGGAACAGTTCAAATCAGAGGCTGTGCACACACTCGCGCACACACACACACATACATACACTCGCGCACACACACGCACACACATACATAACTCGCACACACACGCCGTCTTAGTCATTCACAGGTTAGATTTTCAGCCAAACACATCCTCTTCCTCTTCTCCCCCTCTTGAATGCAAACACGTGTCCTCTTACCACTCTGCGGTTGGCTCTTCTTCTGTGGTGGTAGTAGAGGTACAGTGGTTTCCCTAGCAACAGCACTGGTACCGAGGCCAAAGCTAGAACCACCAGGACCCTCTGGGCTGTCAGCTGGGGGGGGACACACAACACAAACCCTTTAGAAAATATCTGTATTGTCTGTCTCTCACCAATGTAAAAGAAATCATCGAACGTGTTATGAAGTTGCTGAGCTGATGAGGGGTGTGTGCATGCGCGCGTGTGTGAGAGTGTGAGAGAGAGTGTGTGAGAGAGTGTGCGTGTGTGAGAGAGTGTGAGTGTGTGTGAGAGAGTGTGCGTGTGTGAGAGTGTCACCTGTCCGGGGTAGAGGGCCGGGTTGTCAGGGTTGGAAGAGAACAGGAACATGTCTATGAAGTGAATGAGGACGCTGGGCGCTCGGTCAGAGTCATGCGGTCCGAACACCACCCACTTGTACACCACCATGAAGACCAGGTAGCCAAATAGACTCAGCATGAACATCAGCTCTGGTATCAGGATCAGGACCACACTGCTGAGCTGGCCTCGCTGACTGGAGGGAGGGAGAGAGGAAGGGAGAGAGGAAGAGAGAGAGAGGGAGGGGGAAGGAGAGAGGGAGGAGGGAGGGGGAGGAAGAAAGGGAGGGAGGGATAGGTTAGTAGAGAGAAAGCAGATTGCAAGAAAAGCAGGAGAGAAGGGGAAGCGAAAAAGACGGAACATTCTGGAACGTGAGACTAAAGGACGTTAATGTGATGTGATGTTGAAGGTGGCGAGGAGGATAGAGAGGGGACGGACGAGGGAGACTGACGTGTAGTTGAAGAGCGAGAGGCACACGCCAAAGGTCATGTGGATCACCCCGATGATGACCGACATCTTCATCTTGTAGGAGTTGAGGAAGGTCAGGTGGTTGTTGGCCAGACGCCAGATCTACGAGGGGGGTCAAAGGTCACACGTTAGAGAACAAGGACAGGCCAGGTCAAGTCTAACCTGCCATCTGAATTGGTCAGTCTAGCGTTCCGGGGTTCAGAACAGAACCGTACCGGGTCGATGCCGAAGGGGTAGGGACCTCTGAACACACCAGTGATGTTGGGATCCAGACTCAAGAACTGGTTCTCCTTCAGAATCTCATCACTGCCAAGAAGAGATCGGAGTCATAGGAGAAAGTGTGTGTGTGTGTGTGTGTGTGTATATACTGTGGGTATCTGCTGGTGTGTCTGCGTCTACAGTATCAGAGGATGTCCGTGTTGACTTTGTGTGTGTGTGTGTGCGTGTGTGTGTGTGTGTGTGTGTCCACCTCCAGTTCATGGGCTGCAGATGCCAGCCTGAGGGGAAGATCCAGAGGCCCTTGCTGAAGCACTCGTTGTAGACGGCCCCGGTGTACACGGAGAACAGCCCCATGAGCAGCAGAAGGTACCTGCCCCCGAACACCAGCCTCCACATCTGAGGAGGAGGAGGGGGGGAGAAGGTGAGTGGGATGGAAGGGGCAGAAGGGAGTTTAGGGTGAGAAAGTATTACTTGGTTCATGGCTTGTGTGTGTGCGTGTGTGTGTACCTCGTTAGTGTGTGTGTGTATCTTGGGGTCCTTCTCCTGTAGTACCATCCAGAGAGCAGCCAGGGTCATCAGGAGGCCATGGCCCACGTCCCCAAACATCACCGCAAACAGGAAGGGGAAGGTGATGATGGTGTACACCGCTACACACACACACACACACACAGTTACAGCATGCAGGTTGGGGTGTGTGTGTGTGTGTGTGTGTGTGTGTGTGTGTGTGTGTGTGTGTTGTTTTACCTGGGTTGACCTCGCGGTAGCAAGCTATACCGTACGCGTCCACAATGCTCTGAAAGCCGGAAGTGAAGGAGTTGGTGGTGAAGAGCGTCGGAGGGGAGGAGGGGGGAGGCAGGCGGTTGTAGAAGGAGTCTACTGCACTGCCACTCCTCCTCTGGGAGGGGGGAGGAGGGGAAGAGGGGGAGGAACAAAATAGGAGAGAGGGAAAGAGGATTTGAAATGACACAATCATGTTGTGTGCATGTGCATCCATCATTTATTATTTCCTTCCTTCCTGAACTGACCTATACGTCATCCTCTCTCTATCTCTTTCTCTCACCTTCCCACTCCCTCCCTGCATCCCTCCCTCCTCATCCCTTCCCCCTCTCTCCCCGCTTCCCGCCCTCGCTCCCCCCTCCCCCTCTCTCACCGTCCCCTCTATCAAGGCGCTCTGCAGCAGCAGTAGTTTCCTGACAGGACACCAGGCCTCGGCGATCAGACACTTGTCTGTGACGGAGGGACTGCAGAGGTTCAGCACCGTCTGCACAGCCTTGCACTTGGAGACCCGGACCTTCCACTGGGGCAGAGCCGACACGCAGCGGGCCAGCAGCTGCTGCATGTACTGCTCTGTCTGGGTCAGGACCTGAGGGGAGACCAGGGGAGAGTGTGACCTGAGGGCTGTGCCCGTGAGACAAATCAAACATACTCTGTCATCATGTCTATCCCACATTTTCCCTTCCTGTTTGACTCTTCTTTTCTGACCCTCTCTCACCAGTCCGATGTCCACTATCCTGCTCTGCAGGCCATTCAGAATCTGACCCCTCTCTGCAGTGCCTTCTGGGTAAACAAACGTGTTGGTGTGAAAGCTGCCATGGAGAGAGATGAGACCCAACAGAAAAGAAGATCAAGAAATCAGGAATGACAATCTTTCAGGGTTCCCCCACAAAACGTAGTAGTTATACTTTGTTTTCACTCACCAATCACAGATCTTCTTGACTTTCTGACCAATCTGTTCGCCCCAATAGGAGATGAGAAAGACTGTCCACTGGACCATCTCACCCTGTGATTGGTTGAAAAGCAGGAAGTCATCCCTACATGCAATTCCTAAACAAGGAAACTATTGGATCCCTCCTTCTAGCCGTCCCTCCGCACCGTCTCAGGTTGTTCAAGCCTTTCTTCCATCTCCCGAAAATCAACAATGATGTAGCCGCGACATGCTCGCCATAGCAACCGCTCGAACGCTGGCACCTTCCAGGGGTGGACCACTCCCGCCACGAAGCTGTGATCCAGAGAACACCTTTCATATACATGCAGGAACTATGGATCTATTCCATAACGTGTGTGTGTGTGTGTGTGTGTGTGTGTGTGTGTCAGACCTGAGCCTGATGTCCTGTCTGTTGTCCAACAGGGCAGAGGTTTCCAGACTAGAGGGAGGAGCCTGAGGAGAGGAGGAGCTTCGTCACTAAGGTCAGAGGTCAATGGTCGCCGTGTCTTAGCGCTAGGAACAGGCTGGGAATTGCAGTTCCTACCAGTGAAACGGTCAGCGGGTGTGTCTGGATGAGAACCCCGCGGTATTGGGTTAGCTGGGTCAGCTGACTCCTCAGTCGGTCTCTGTTTCTGGAAACCTGGTGAGGCAGACACCAGACATAAACACACATGCTGGCACTTAGCAACTTACAATCAAACACACACAAACACACGCACATACTCGATACATACCTCACACACAAACACACGCACATACTCGATACATACCTCAGACACAAACACACACACACACACATACTCGATACATACCTCACACACAAACACACGCACATACTCGATACATACCTCAGACACAAACACATACATACACACACATCAGCCACTTGGTACCTACATCACACACAGACACAGATCATCACTCACAAGTACTCAACCATCCACAGACACACACAAATACTCCCCACCTCTCGCAGTTCCCTAGCCAGCCTCTCGCTCTCCTCCTCGATGGACAGCAGCTCTCTGGGCTGGGGGGCCGAGGGGAGGGGGCTGGGGGCGGGGAGGGGAACCGTCAGGGATCGGCCAATCTCCTGCTCCAGGAACGCTATAGGATGAGAGAAGGAGACGGAGGGATGGGGTGAGAGGTGAAGGATGAGTGGATGGAGGGAGAGAGAAGGCTTGAAAGGAGAAGATAATGAAAGGAGAGAGGGTACAAGAGGGAGGAACAGATAGGAGGGGGGAAAAGCAGGAGAAAGGAATGAAAGGTGGCATGGAGAGCGAACTCACTGAAGGTTTTCTCCATCTCCTCACAGCGCCTGATCTCGTTCACAAACTTCCTCTGGAAGGAGTTCACGTTGGGGTTGAGCTGAGGAGGAAGGAAGGAAGGAAGGAAGGAAGGAAGGAAGGAAGGAAGGAAGGAAGGAGAGTGGGGATGAAAAGAGAAAGTGGTTACTGATGCTGTGCTCTGTACCCTTCCTTACAGATGGATACATGACATGATGTCTGTGTATGTGTGACACACATCCGTCGTCTAAGCATAACTGCTCTGCAGCCCAGCCAAGAGGCATCCAACCAACATCCTTCATTCCTCCGCATCCAATGAAATGGTGAGAAACTCACGTCTCTGAATTCCACTAATCCCAGCTCCCCGAGCTCGCTCACGCAGTTGTAGGCTGAGCCGGATTGGAGGAAGAGCTGGACGAGACACACCTCCTCGCTACGGAACAGCGCTCCCATGGCGACCTGATGAGCAGAGGATAACCTAAACAATGAAAGAAAGGAATGTGGATGAGATAAAGTGACCAAACTAGTATATGACTATCCTATAACGATGTCATCACCTGGTGTATAGGCAGCAAGCCAAAAAAAACCAGAAGGTTGACAACCTAATAGTGAAAATCAGAGTGCCAAAGAGAGCAAGACAGAGAAGACGGCAGAACCGAGAGAACAAACCACACAAGAGTAAAAAGAGCAGGCGTGTAGCGGAATAGACGGATGCAGCTTAATTATGTTCATGTGACGGAGGAGTGACTGTTAAGACAGTAATTGAGTTACTGGGATGAGGGAACCGCAGGGGCAGAGAAAGAGACGCTTCTCTCTCCCAGTCAGCATGTGATAATGCTGTCACCAATCACAACTGAATCAAAGTCAGGAGTCTTTAGGGGCATATAACACAAGTATTTAGTGTTTGGGATGGGGTGTCCTACACTCAAATCATGTTACTAAATTGTGCAAAGAATACATTCGTGACTCAAATGTCTTCACCTTAGTTGCTAGTTTAGGTGCGCTGTCACTATCACTACAGGTAATGTACAGTAAATTGAGATGAACTGTCGCAGTCTAGACACGCACCTGCATTCTGGTTAGCAGATAACTAGCTAGCGCGCTAGCCGCAAACTAGCAAAACAGCTAGCCACCATCTCTCATGCCTGATGATGAATACGTTATTGGAGAAATACCTGGGCTTGCAGGTTTGCGACCAAGCAAAAAGTAAAAATCTTACCTTTAAATCAACACGCGATCGCTAACGGTTTAGCCGTCTGTTATCCTGCTGATAAGACATAATCAGACCAAACAGCCCGTTACGCATTTCGTCCCTCCAGCCAGTTGATGACAGCTCATGTACCATGCAGACGTAAACAAAGGATCCACTTATCCGTATATTCACGTACTGCGAACTGCTAAAACTAATACCGGGAGCTATTCCGTAGTTAGACGCAACTGTCCCATGCAGGCAGTATGGCTTCGTTGCACACCGGTGTGATACTGTATAGCCTAAGAAGTGTCCTATTTAGGACAGCTGACCTCACACTGTCACACACGCGTAGTCGCGCTTGCATACATTGTAACGGTAATGTTCCTACACGAAGAGACATAAAGGAGAAGACAGATTTATTTCAGCCATTTATTTTAATCCCCAAAATACAGCGGACATCCTTTTCATCTATACACGGATTGAGTAAACACACTTGGTCATTGATAAAGAATAATACAACTAATTGTATGAGTGAGATGTGAGTAATACAATGAAAAAGGTGGGCAAAAGGCAAGATTTAAACTATCACATTTTTCAAATGCAATACAATTAACAACAAATAAATCACACTCGTTTTGTGGAAATGAAAGTGATGAAAAAGCATGATTATAGAAATAGCAGAAATACTAAAGAATATATGGCGAAGAGGGAAAAAAAGCTAGCTGTAAAGATATCTACAACAGTTATGAATTAGAAGACGGACCCAGTGTGTACTTTCTATTGACAAGATTCTTCGTTGGTATACTTTTCAGACAGTTTATGTAGGGTTAGTAGATGTTCAGTCTTATATTGACGGTGCTGGTAATATTTTACAGGATTGTGCTTGTTATGATACAGGCTAATGGTTAATGGTAGTCAGCCTAAATTGAGGCCTGTTCCACGAAGCCTGCTTAAAGCCTCGAAAGAACGCCAAATCAGTCAAGGCTTAATCAGTTCCAATAAAAGCTCATTGTTGTTTGGGAACTCAGCCCCGCTCTTCTTCAGCAGCCTAAGGGGTAGAGCGTGGATGCCTGCGGTCAGACCAGTGTCAGTGTTACAGCAACGTCTGGTTGAGAAACAACAGAGGCTGAGCCACACAGTTCGTCTGCGCCACAACAGGTTAGCTTTGTAGCATACGTTGCCACGGTGACTGAACTTGAAATATGTTGAACTGGCTCCATGGAACCGAATCAACTGGAAATGAGTCACTGATTGACATAAGCCTGGCTTATTCGGTAAACTAGCTTTAGGAAACAGGCCTCTGATCACATAGCAGGTGTATTTACTTTGCGGAAGATGGATATGAGTTTTAGAGCAGATATTCTTTTAGATTCTCTTTTTAGATGGAAATGGTCATCTCGTCTTCTATACATTAGGATTCTATACATCAGGAACACTGAACCCTGTCCCTTCTGATCTGTCCTATCAACATCACTTCCTCGTGAGATTAGCCAATCACAGCGCGAGTGGTTTGACCTCGCCCCCCTGACCTCTACAGACTGTAGAACTTGAGACTCCTGTCCATGGCAGTTGAAGTGAGGAACTGAGCGTGCTCTCCGAATGCCACACCCGTCACCATCCCAGTGTGTTCTGGGTAAAAAATAATAATAATTTAGTTTTTTTAAATCATGAACAGGTGTGTGTTATTCATCTTTTCATCAACATTGGTTGGTTATCTGTTAGCTAAACAAATGTAGTCCACTCAGGCATCAAGAGGTGAGCTTACCTGTGAAGTTGAGGACCTCAGACCACTGCTTGCAAATGTAAACTCTGATGTCAGAGCCTCCAACTGCCAGGTAGGTTCCACTCTGGTCAAACACCAGGGACTTCACCTGAGACGCACACACGCACACGCACACGCACACACGCGGTTAAGGGACAGAATTTCACCATTCTCACCAATAACATACGTGTGTTTACCGGTTTCTATTGGCTGATAAATGAGATTTTTTAATCTCTTGATTGCAGTCAAATTGTCTATCATCAAGCTTAATCGCCCCATTGGTCGCTATGTTTTCTCTCACCTCATAGTTGTTGTCAAGGGCGATGGTTTTGAAGTTCTTCAGTTTTCTCAAATCCCACAGCTTTATGGAGCTGTCCTGGGCGCCTGAAGAAGGAACAAGTTAGACACACCGGCACAGACCAGAAACACACACACAGATGCAGACAGGATAGACACACACACACACACCTGTGGCCAGGTAGTATCCGTTCTCGGAGAAGGCGATGGAGGTGACGGGGCCAGCGTGGCCGGGGAAGTTGGCCACGTTGGTGCGCTCCTTCAGGTCCCAGATCTTGATCTGAGAGTCGGCCGTGCCCGTCCCGAAGATCAGGCCGTCGGGGTGGAACTGAGCACACGTCAGAGCTGGGGGGGGGGGAGGAGGAGGACAGGTGAGGGTTGCTTTAGCAGGGCCAAGGCTGTCACGTGACTTTTAAATCAGTCTGAACAGAGCGACAAGAAGGGGTAGAAGGAGAGGGCTGCAGCTTACCACATCCTGCAGCCTCGTCAGTAACCTTAGTCAGAACACGACCGGTCTGGATGTCAGAGAAGGCCCAGTACTGACGGGGGGGGAGAGAGAGGAAGTCACACGTCAAAATCATCCCAGAAATGTATCCTCGCCCATATAACATGACACATACTGTCACAGTGTTGAGATGTGCGTGTGTGTTACCTGGTCCTCAGAGGAGCTGAGCAGGTAGTCTCCGGTGGCGTGGAGGGACAGCCCTGTCACGCTCGCCTCGTGAGCTCGCACCACCTGGACGCAGTTGCCCCCGGCAACGGACCACACCCGTATGGTGCTGTCTGGAGAAGCTGAGAACACCACGGACTGGAGGGGAGGGGGGGAGTGAGATCAGTGAAGGGGGGAGAGAGAAAGAAATCGGTGAGGGGAAGAGCGATGGGGGATGGTGACGGTGGATGTAAAAATGCATGAGAGTAGGTGTCAGCTCCATCGAGATCCTCACCTGAGAGGGATGGTAGATGACGGAGGTGACCTTCTTGGTGTGTCCCTTCAGTGTGGCGACAATCTGCTCCTCTCTCTTGTCAAACACAACCACGTTCTTATCAGCTCCCCCTGCGGAAGGAGGAGAGATAGATAGATAGATAGACAGATAGATAGAAAAGGACAGTGAGAGACATGATGAAGAGGAAATGTAGCGAGGCAAACTGACAGCAAATTGCGGGTGGTTGTGTCTTACCAGTGAGAACTTTATTGGTGTCAGAGGGACAGAGGTCTAGAGCCAGGATACCAGGAACACTGGCACTGTGAAGGCCCTGGAGGGAGAGAGAGGGGGGGAGAGAGGGGAGGGGGGGAGAGAGGAGGCAAAAGAGTCAGAGGAGATGTATTGCCATGTGCACAGGCCAATTCATTGTCACTCACCGTGAAATTATAGTAATATAATTAACAGCCATGTAGAGGCACACAAAAGGTAATAGCAAAAAGTGTAAAAAATGTCAGCGCAAAATTGGCAAGAGAGGGATTCACCACATCCAGGTAAAGCATGGAAGCGTGCACGCACACGCACGCACGCACGCACGCACGCACGCACGCACACACACACACACACACACACACGCACTCTCTCTCTCTCTTACAGCATGGGTGGCCACTTGTCTGTACTTGGCGAGGTCCTCGGACCGCACCAGCTCCTCTGGGACAGTCTTCCCTCTCTGCAGAAGAAGAGACGCAGGTGAGGGGGCGGACAGTAACACACCACAGGACAGGCTCCTACTGGAGGTTTAAAGGAGCAGCCCGTTTCTGGCTTCTTTGAATGAAAACCCACCTTCTTTCTCTCTGTGGTCAGCACAGTGGCCTTGTCTTGCAGCTGGTGACATTGGAGCGAAAGGAAGGAGAGAAAGACATTTGTTAACATGACATTGAACTAGAGACAATTCTAGAACTGGATCACATTTATTTGTCTTGAGTAAGAGGCCATATGAGCAGGTGTTCTTACCTTCTGGATGATCTCTGCTGTCATGCCCACCTGTTCGTTGATGTCCATAGGTTCCCCTGCACCAGACTGGGAAACAGAGAAGAACAGGTATGTTAGCCTCACTACCTACCATATCAAAAACATCAACTTCACAGGGACGTCTCGGAAATACAATGAAATGGAAGTCATTTGAGATGATAGGAATACAGATTGACAGGTCTTTGAACCAATCACTGACCGTGCTAGAGGGCTGAGCAGAGATGGCCTGGGTGGTGATAAGTCCCGCCTGTGGCTTCAGGGTAGCCAGGGCTACGGAGACACAGAAGGGTCAAACAGGGCAGATGTCAAATAAGAACAGAAAAGCATGCATGTGTGCGTCTCAGCATGCACGTGATGCATTTGTTAGAACTTGAATGTAATAATCCTTGTTTCTCACCCTCCCTGGCAGCGGTGACCTCCTTGGTGAGGCGAGCGATGACCCTGCAGGCGGCATCGTGCTGGTAGAGGGCATGACTCAGCTCCTGTCTCGTGGTCTGCAGCTGCTGCCTCAGGGTGAAGCTGTGGAGCATCACTGCATCCTGGGAGACCGAGGAGGGGAGGGGGGGTTAACACAGCAGGTGTAATTGTGTGTGAGTGTATGTGTGTGTGTGTGAGTGTACGTGTGTGTGTGTGTGTGTGTGTGTGTACAGGAGAGAATGAGTGAGAAAGAAATTTGTGCCTGTATGAATGAGTGATTGACAATGTTTTTAGGGTAGCATTTAATAATGACCATTCCAGAAGTGATACAACTGCACTATCATTGTGCATAGTGAATACAGAGCTAGTGAAATGCAGTTAGCGTCTAACTAATCAAATTGTTCATGCAATTATATGTATGATATTCATCACACCAGACTTACCCATTCATCCTGCAGTGATTTGAGGATAGCTGGGATACTGGTGGCTGAAGGAGCCTTGGGCCTGATAGGGTGGGAGACTAGGCCGGAGACAACAGCGCAGGTTAGTGACGATGTCCAGGGGTTAATCTGATCGTTTTAAATTTGATGACCTGCTATGTCGTAACGCCTCTGATGTTTTGCGACAACACGGTACTGTGCTAGGGTAGAAATTATGGAATCCCCTCGCTTCTAATATTTACCTTTGATGTCAATGAGCTGCTCCTCGGACAGAGGTTGTCCGTTCATAGGATCTGCTCCGTTCTCCGCGATGTACTTCTCAATCAATCGTCGCTCGAACACCTGGTTCGACACCGGGGACACGCACGGATGCTCTGGCACCTCGTTCGAGACTAGTGACAAAAAAAGACAACAGGCGCTAATGATGAGGATGCAAACATGGCTTTTTAACTGGCAAGGCTATGCAAACTGGTTTAATTTACTCGCTAGCTGCAATATCTAACTTCGGTACCGACAAACTCGTCGAAGAAGGAAAAGGCAACTCCATCGATGTAACTTACTTGCACAAACTAGTGACATTTTCCAATATTGTTCGAGTCAACTCGATCAACGTATCAAAACGAAGAAATTTAAGGTTATCTGGTACCCCTTTTATGTTTGATAGCAATGTATTGTACTGTTTCTTTGAATAAATTCTATGCCAATACAAATTCTAATTCATTGACTGTCTTTCCGCATTCAATCCACGCACGTTGTTCCGCGGCTGCGTGCCGGATGTTGGTCAAAGAGTTGCATCTTGGGATAGCAACGGTCCGCCAACTTTCCCGATCCTTCCCTGTAGACATTTATGGGCAGTGATAAAAAAAGTAAAAGGTATTTCAGTAAAATTATAAATGCAAAATAAAGGTTTATTCCATGAATTCAATTTACATACCAACACGTAGGAAGTATAAATCTTATTTTATAATTCGATTATGTATTAATAAATAAACCCGGGTCGGTTTATTTGTAGGATAAATTGTTGTACAAAAAACGCATCAGTTAGATAAATATTTATTCCGAGTATATTTCGACCTCCTACCCTCTGTGAGGTAAATGGGGGAAAGAATCTTTAGTGAGAGGTGCTTTCGACAGGACAGGGCAGGGTTAACTACTGAAACAGCCACCGCCCTCCCTCGAAAATCTATCCACGTTCAGATCGTCTATCCCGCCTCATCATCCCAAAGCTTATTACACCACCTGTATTTTTGAACTGGTTTCAAGGTAGGCTGTGCAAGGTTATTGCAATGACTTAGGCTATTGCGTGGACATGGAATCTATAGCCCACATACAGCAGAGAATCTTAGATATTTTTCCTAATGAGCACATTTTCCATTGATGTTATTGACGTCAGTAGCCAACTCATTGTTAATTAGCTGTTTATTTGTACTGGAAAATGTAGAAAACGTTGCTTTTTAGTGGAAACCCAAGTGTTTTATCCGTGTACTCTGTGCGTGCAAAAGGACATTCCTGTCGGGTTCAGGGGGGAGGGAGGGGGGCTGTGCAACACAGATTGTTGTGCAGCCTACAGGATTTTCTGTCTGTCGCTGTCTAGCAACCAACTATTCTTTGTAGCCTACAATCCGCCTTTCGGCGATGTGATGGACGAACATTTGTACATTTGTTAGTTCTTTTTCCCGTGGTTGCGAGTTAAAGGCTATTTGTCATCTATCTAATAGTGAGTACATGTTTGATGTCTATTTGTCTTTAAATCAATTTTCGAGATGATGCCGTTCTCATGTATGGAGGCGCCGTCAACTGCTCGGTCAACTGCACTGTACAGGGCATAGTAGGCCTTGGCTTCTGCAAGACATCAACAGTTGTCCAAATTCCAGTTATTCAGGTGATAACGGCACGTTCAGTCAACACAAGGTTCGGATTGATTTAAAGAGCAAAACATATTCCTTAAACTGCCGCTTTAAATTGGCTGATTGATTCAATAGGCACGCTTATCTGTCTCGTCTCAATCATTTCTCTTAAGCAAACCCAGTGCAAATATTTGAGCATGCTGCTTAAAGCCACGCTTCAAGCCACGCTTCAAGCGTAGAGGTTATCATCACTGGCTCATTGAGAATGATATTCTTCTTCTTTGATTTAATGGCGGTTGAGAATGATCTCTTGTTCACTGGAGATTTCACGCAACCAGTTTAGGACTTCCTGCCCGGCGCACAGCAAATTCAAGAGAAGGACTGGTTCTTGTGGAAATTGAACTACAGCATGCGTGCTTTAAATACTTTCTTTTCAGCCGACAAGGAGAACGCCTCTGCTTCTGAATGTAAAAATAATAATAAATGACAGGATGAGATGCGTTTTATGCACCCTATGCACGTGAGCTACAGAGGCCCATTTGATAAAGCAACCCCAACTAACTCTAGCACTGCTGGTATGATGAAATACAGTTACCCTTTCTCATCCGCAGATGATGTGGAGTGTGTGGATCCTTGTTGGTTCAGCCCTCAGTGTGGGTGAGTATGTTCTACCTAATTGTTAAGGCATTAACTTCAGAATCGGTTTTATTCGCCATGCAAGACTGTGGCAGGGAAGTGCAAACATAGAACATATATGAAACATAATGCAGGTAGATGAAAATATAATAAAAATCTATTTAAAAATACAAATAAGATAAAAAGTGGACACCAGCTGTATGGATGATGTTAATATAACTATAGTAAGTGGGGTATATATAGTGCAGGGGGAGGGGGGGGGGGTATATACACAGTAGTGCTTGTGACAGCATGTCAAATCCCCAAGCCTTTGTTGGCTCGAATCCCAACCGGGTATTTAACAGCCGTTGGTATAGTTTGAATGCCCGTGGTCTTCTTTGGAACATTTTAATACAACGGAACAAGTTAGAACAAGATGCTAAGAAAAGCCTATCATTCTATGTCTTCCCTCTCCACCCCCTCCGGCCCTCTCTCAGACACTTACACGGTCCACGACATCCACGAACGCCTGTCTCATGGGCGCCAGCTGAAGATCTACCTTCCCAAGAGCGTGGACAAGCTGGAGTTCACTCCGGCGTCCGAGCCAGGGAAGACGTTCGAGTACTGGACCAGCAGGTCTTCGAGAAGACTGCAAAAGGGCTACGTATCGGGCACAGGGAGTGACCGGCGCTGGTACCTGGACAAGGTGACCTTCGAGGACGAGGGCACGTACACGCAAAAGGACTTCTGGAACAAGGAGATCTCCACCTTGAAGGTGGCCGTCACAAGTGAGTGTGCTGCTCTGTATCTGAGGGTAGGGGGCGGGGTTATCGGTGAGTCGAGACTGAAACGAGTGACAGGAGAGAGAGACAGACAGAGAGGGAGGGAGAGAGAGAGAGAGAGACAGAGACAGACAGAGAGAGAGAGAGACAGAGGGAGGGAGAGACACAGAGAGAGAGAGACACAGAGAGAGAGAGACACAGACAGACAGACAGACAGACAGACAGACAGACAGACAGACAGACAGACAGACAGACAGAGAGAGAGAGAGAGAGAGAGAGAGAGAGAGAGAGAGACACACAGAGAGAGAGAGACACACAGAGAGAGAGAGAGACAGAGAGAGAGAGAGACAGAGAGAGAGACAGAGACAGACAGAGACAGACAGAGACAGACAGAGACAGACAGAGACAGACAGACAGAGACAGAGAGAGAGAGAGAGAGAGACAGACAGACAGAGAGAGAGAGAGTAAGAGAGCCAGAAAACACCTCCAAACTTCATGACTTACACAGCTCCCTTGTATTTTTCTCTGTCTCTCTCTCTCTCTCTCTCTCTCTCTGTCTCTGTCTCTCTCTCTCTGTCTCTCTCTCTCTGTGTCTCTGTCTCTTCCCCTTCCTGCTCCCCCTCCCACACACACCTACAGCCAGGCGTGACTACATCAAATGCGTGGCGGGCGGGTCTCTCTACATTTCCCTGGAGGGCATCTCCCTAAACGACGCCACTCTGAGCTTCTCAGGGGAGGCCGCCAACGCCACGCTGGTCCGAGATGGCGCTCCGGTGGCCCGCGATCTGCCCAGCTACTTCGACCGCGTCAGAACCCACTCGGCCAAAATCGAGGTCACCAATGTGAACACGACAGATGTGGGTTATTACACACTGAGGGACCGTAGGGACAGGGAGGTGTCTGTGATACGGATGGAGCTCACAGGTATGTACTGTTCGCTGCTATGGAGCAACTGTAAGATTGTCATGGTGTCACAATAGGGCTACTATGGAGTGATTGTAGGGTTGCCATGGTGTCACAATAGGGCTACTCTGGAGTGAAAACAGGGTTGCAAAGAAGTCTTTATAGAGTTCCTATCATGTCTGTATGGATTCACTATAGGGCTACGATGGAGTCACTATAGGGCTACGATGGAGTCACTATAGAGTTAGTATCGAGTCAGTATGGAGTCAGTGTAGAGTTAGTATGGAGTCGGTATAGTCAGTATGGAGTCAGTGTAGAGTTAGTATGGAGTCAGTATGGAGTCAGTATAGTTAGTATGGAGTCAGTATATAGTTAGTATTGAGTCTGTATGGAGTCTGTATGGAGTCTGTATGGAGTCTGTATGGAGTCTGTATGGAGTCTGTATGCAGTCAGTATAGAGTTTGTATGGAATCTGTATGGAGTCAGTATAGTTAGTATGGAGTCTGTATAGTTAGTATGGAGTCAGTATAGAGTTTGTATGGAGTCAGTATAGTTAGTATGGAGTCAGTATAGAGTCATTATAGAGTTAGTGTGGAGTCAGTATAGAGTCATTATAGAGTTAGTATGGAGTCAGTATAGTCTGTATGGAGTCAGTATAGTCAGTATAGAGTTAGTAAGGAGTCAGTATAGAGTCATTATAGAGTTAGTGTGGAGTCAGTATAGTCAGTATATAGTCAGTATGGAGTCTCTGAAGAGCAGGTCTAGTCCTTCTGTTATGGGGGAGGCCCAGAGGAGTGGCAGGTAGAAAATAGACAGCGACTGACAGAGGACATTTGAACTCAACTTGGACACAGGCCAAGCCTATTTTTAGTCTCCCTCCTCTCCCCCCTCAATCCACTGTGACTTTATTGTAAATCTCAACAAAGTTTTTAATACGTAATGGTAGAAGTAATCCATCAAATCACACACTACTCCAAACGTCTTCTAGAAACAGTTTCTTAGGTAGATTGAAAGTATCGTTCTAGTGGGCTATCCTTTAAAACATTATATGGGCTGCAGTTAACGGAAACCAATGTATTCAAACTGTACTTTGTAGTTTCCAAGCCGTCTGTCTTGTTTTGCTAGCAGGCACAGCAAGTAAAAGAAGAAATTACATGTTTGAAAAGAATTGAGAATGTTTGTTCCAGAAATACTGTCAGCATATTCAGACAAATCCACACATTGAGGTTTTGTCACAAAGTCACGCAGTTGAGTCTGTCCATTTTCACATGAAGCTGGCACCCTCTGTATGTTCTCTCATACCTCCCCCAGTCCCTGTTCTTTAGCCCCTCTCTCTCCTACCCACACCCCCCCCCCCCCCCCCCCCACCCTCCCGGCTCACATTGTTCAAACGGATGTGTGCTTTATTAGATTAAACACTTGTACTGTTCTTCCCCTCCTGTTACTCACACCTCTCACAAATATTCACTGTAATTCCCCTCTCTCTGTCTCTCTCTCTCTCTCTGTCTCTCTCTGTCTCTCTCTCTCTGTGTCTCTCTGTGTCTCTCTGTGTCTCTCTCTGTCTCTCTCTCTCTGTGTCTCTCTCCGTCTCTCTCTTCCTTCCTTCCTTGCTTCCTCCCTCCCCTCCTTGCTTCCTTCCTTTCTTGCTTCCTCCTTTCCTTCTTTCCTTCCATCCGTTCTTCATCCTTCTCCCCAGATCACCATGACATAGAGGGGAACCCTCTCATGGCTCTCCTGCTCCTCCTGGGGATCCCAGCAGGAATCTGCTGCTGCTGCAGGAAGAAGATTTTCAAACGCAAGCCTGCCGCCGCCACCACCACCATCCAGACCCAAGGATCCCCTGAGAATGTCCACCCACCGCCCGCCTATGGAGCACCCGCAGGGGGGGTTTCTGTTGGACCTGGCGGCCCAGTAAGAGAGTTGCTGTGGGTGGAAAAGTCATCTGTGTGTGTGTGTGTTTGCACGCACACAGGTATCTTATGTTATTTCTAATTGCAATGTTCTGTTACAGGTGTACTACCACAACACAGGCCCCACCCAAGACCCGAACATGGTAGGTTTACGAAAGTTTGTAAGTTCACTTTTGTTGTGAGTACCGTAGTGCTTTTAGTACAGTATGACTCTGAGGCGTGTGTGTTTGTATCCAGGGGTACCCGGGTATGGCACCAACCGTCCATCCACCCCCGAATCCTGGCCCACCTGGACCCCAGTGGAACGGTCCGCCTCCAGTGAGTCTCTGTCCACGTCTCACTTTCTCTCTCTTCTTTCTCTCTTCTTCTAAAACTCCTCATGTTCTTTTTTTGTGTGTGTGTGTTTTTTTTCCCAGGCCATGAATCCAGTCTACCCCCCCCAGGATCCGCTGTACCCTCCCGCCCAGCCCCCCCAGTGGAATGGTCCACCCGCCAGCCCTGGGGCCCCTATGGTACGACAGCCCAACCTTGTTTGTACTTATGTACCATCTAATACCCTACAATTGTACTACTGTATTCAACTCGACCCTACTTTAATGTGCCCTGTTCTACTTTACTGTCTACCACTCTACCCTACTCTACCCAACCCCTCTATATTCTGCTAATTTAAAAATACTCCTCTTTGATTGGCTGTTTTACGATGTTCCATTGATTTACTTTGAGTATGAGACATTCTAACGCCACTCCATATTCTGTTCTAACTAAGCAGTACTACCCTGGAGCACACATGGTATGTTAACGCCACGCACATGTGTCTTGTTGTTAGTCCTCCTCACATGTCTTTAGTGGGTGCGTGTTTAGTGCTTATTTTAGCGTTTCTCAAACACGTCTGTGGGCAGGCACCAGTCCCTAGTGAAACACCTGTTGGTCCATAGAATGTCTTTTTTGTGAGTGTGTTTGAGTGCTTAGCTGGCCATCATCTGTGTTTCACCCATACAGCACAGTACCAGAACTTATGGAAATGCTTCTGGTGTTAATGGTGACTAAGGTTGTGTGTGTGTGTCTGTGCGTGTGCAGGGCTATGCTCCAGTGATGTACAGCGCCCCGCCCCCTACAGTTGGTGAACCAGCGAAGACATCACCTACTGATCCTCTCCTCGCTCATCCTCCACCTCTCCAGGTACACACATACCGATACATACACACACACACACCGACACATACACACACATCCAGACACCCAGACTCAAACACACACACACATCTAGACACACAGACATACATCCAGACGCCCAGACACACACACACACATCCATACACGCGCACACCCAGACACACACACATCCAGACGCCCAGACACACGCACACCCAGACACACGCACATCCAGACACACCTATCCGGAAACCCAGACACACACACACATCCAGACACACACCTATCCAGACACCCAGACACACACACATCCAGACACACACCTATCCGGACACCCAGACACACACACACATCAACTGACCAGAGTGCCCCTTCTCCCCACTCCACAGGATGTGCCTCCATCCTCCTTCCAGCCCCCCGTCCCCTCTCCGGCAGCCCCTGAGTCCCTGACCTCCACAGACGTTGCTTATCAGTTTGAGGTTGATAAAGGAAAAAGCTCCTTTCTGTAGGCGTTTGGAGGTGAGCCAAGCCCTTCCTGCTATGACCGTCCCAATGCCCTTATATACATCTCCTTTCCTCAACTTCCTGGCCTTGAGTTCTTTGTCCATGGTATGGATGCAGACGTCACCTTCAAAACCTTCTACAGAAGGAAAGGAGGACAGGAAGGTGTTTTAGAGTATTAGGACAGACATTGAAGGAATGTAACTGGCAGGTGCCAGGTGTTTCATATGAGCAGACTTGGAAGGCTTTGGAGAGAGATCTAGTGAGGGGCGTCTTGGTTAGTAAATGTGTAGCCTTACATTTTGTATCACATTCTTTTTAAAAACTTGTCGTCCGACGGCGTCAGAACACGTCGAAACCTTCCAACTGCCTTTTTATGATCATGTGATCACCAGACCAGAAAGGGGGGGGTGGGGACAACCACCAAATCATCCATTTTAGCATTTGATCAAATCCAATCACTCATCCAATCAGAACACACACTGGTGACAGTCTGTCCACTCAGGACTCGCCAAGACTTACTTTCAGCCAATACAACAGCTACTTTCTGTTCATACAATAAGAAAGACAATGAGAACATGTGACTAGGATCATCATGTCTTCTATCACATTTTGTCTATGTCTACATTATGCATGTGCCACGCCTTACTGATCGTACTGTTGACATGTAAATAGGGTGTGCATTATCTAATAGGTCATTAAACTTCAGGCAGCTTTATGAAAGAGCTCGTGGAAAGTTGCTATCGGAGTTGTTGCTCTAATGCGTGGGCACTGTGGTCGGTTGACAACAAAACTGGTGTCCATATCCTATTCTGGATACACAAACAGACCACAGAACGGACTCTTCACTTCACACGGGTCCATCGGTCAAGCTGGCTGTCAATCCAAAATCACCATTGAATTCAGTTATTCTGTAATCATAGACCTTTATAATAATGACTATTTGTTTACAGACAGAGTAGTCGTCTCTACCGCCAATCCGTCTCGGATGAACCTCAAGCCAGGCAACTTCAGTAACTATGTTTCACATGCACACAGATCTCAGTAATAGGAGCAGTCGTAGCCTGAAGTGGTTGAGACAGTAGTGCCTCTTAATCTCCAGTGTTTGGTAACACGTACAAGACGCTCAAATGACCGGGGGCCAGGACAGGAAAGGAGGGGAGGAGGGAGTCTGTTTCATCCTCAAACCAGCATCTTCAGCGGGAGTGCAGAAGGGTTATATGCAGGTGAAACGCAAAGATGAGGAGGGTCTGGAATAATCTGAACGGGGAGAGATTGCGGTGAAGTGTTGAATGAACAATGTAGGCTATGCGGTAGGGCCCTGTCAAAGTGTCATTTCTGGAGGGCCAGTCGGTGAGAGGTGACGGAGTGCCCGTGTGCCGACGTTCCTGTTGCCGCGGAGACTATCCAAGATCAAAAGGCACTTGCTATTCTTCAAGGAAATCAGCGTTCTACCTCTCAAACTCAAACACTTCACTCTCCTTATGGTCTCATGCTTTGTGGGGGTGCGCTTCCCTCTCCTGTATCACAGGGATTGGATATATGGAAGTGTGAACTGCACCTAGCGCCTGCCATTTTGCATAGACCCAACTCATACTTTCAGGTACTTCAGTGATGCAAAACAACTGAAGTTAAACCAAATAAACTGCTTTATTTTTTATTCTATTTTTACTCATTATATATACAATATACACAGTATATACATGCGTATCGTGATATTTCTCTACCAATCCATCTGTTGACTGTTTCGCACAACAATACTTTGTCTCCATGGCAACGCTGTACTTATGAAGTAATTTTCTGGTGTCTTCATCAGAGGATTGTGGCTCCTTAATGCAGTCTTGAATACTCATTGTTTGACCTCTATTAAACTGCTTAACAACCACTTTTTATTTATTTTCGTGAACTTAGTTCATGTTAGTTAATGAAGTTAATGTACTGTATAAATTGCCAACCTTGTAGTACTTAGGAAGTATGTACTGTTTGTGTTTATGAACATGTCTTGCCTTGTATGTCATTGTTACCGGGGTCTAAAAGGGCAGTTTCACAGATGCAGCAGACCTGGGTGGGGTTTAAATAGCTAACTGGGGTGTGTTTGATTTCGCTCCTCTTGCATGCAGTTAGCACTTTTACACCTTATCCACTGTTTCAACTGTGCCTTGTAGACTAAATCAAACACACACTGTAATACAAACTGTGCCCAGGTCTAGTGGTATAATGGAGTGATTTTTAACTGTCTATATTCCTAAAGAATGTTCCATTCATTTTTATTCTGTATATCAATAGCATCCATACACTTTAGAAGATACATATCCACCTCAATAAAGAGTAGAACCCAAATCTATGGTGTCGACAGTATCTGTCAATAATGCCTTGTTCACACTTTACAAATCACCAGTAACTTTATTTTGTATTACAGAACATTAAGAATAGTGAAAAAAGTGGCCTCTATCCTCCTCTGCAATATCACATTCCCTCTCCATCTCCCTCCCCTGTTCAGTGGTCTGTCTCAGCGTCTCAGTCGCGCAAGATAAGGCCGAACGGCCCCAAAGATCCCGTTCAGGTTCAGCAGCGACAAGACCCGCCTTTGTGTGTACATAACCAATCGTAGAGCCTTGGACTGCAGCCAGTAGCCAATTGGGGCCAGCAAAGCCCACAGGCCAATATGGACCACTCTCTCAGGGGTGATGTTCTCGAAATGCAAGTCAACTAAGGCACAGGGAAAAGGAGGGAGTGAAAAATGAGAAATTAGTTGAACGAAAGACAAGATCACTTTAATTTCCACAATACATTTAGAATGTCTCCCTTGTTTCTGTACTGTTCACCATGTTCCCTTTCCTCAAACAAACGGTGTAATATTCTAAACATGACAAAAACATAGATCTGAGTAGGTAACGCACATACGGATAGATGACCGCATTCAGCGGAAGAGTTTTTCGAGGACTCTAGATTTGGGGTTAGGGTATAGGGTAGATTTGGGGTCAGGGTATAGGGTAGATTTGGGGTCAGGATATAGGGTAGATTTGGGGTCAGGATATAGGGTAGATTTGGGGTCAGGATATAGGGTAGATTTGGGGTCAGGATATAGGGTAGATTTGGGGTCAGGATATAGGGTAGATTTGGGGTCAGGATATAGGGTAGATTTGGGGTCAGGATATAGGGTAGATTTGGGGTCAGGGTATAGGGTAGATTTGGGGTTATGGTATAGGGTAGGTTTGGGGTTAGGGTATAGGGTAGATTTGGGGTTAGGGTATAGGGGTCAGGGTATAGGGTAGGTTTGGGGTTAGGGTATAGGGTAGATTTGGGGTCAGGATATAGGGTAGATTTGGGGTCAGGGTATAGGGTAGATTTGGGGTACGACAGGGCAGACTGCATATCTCCAAGGTCAGGTTGGAATACACCTTTTCACATTCTGATCTCTAGCTCCTGATAATGGAATACTGATGCTGTGTTAAATAACTTGGCAGACTGGTTTATCTGTGTGTGAAAAGTGTTTGGGTAAGTTTGTCACAAAGGTGTCAATCACCATCTTAACTTGCATGACCTAACTTCCTGTTGGCTATCAGGTATCACAGGTGATGTTGACGGATGGGATGTTATGTTTAATGTGTGTACCCTCCACTCCTGCCGCCTGGAGAACTTGTTTCAGGTACTGTAACATCACATTCAGCACAGGGACCAGCCCCCCAGCCAGGGTCCACACCACCTTAGACAAGCTCTGGAGAGGGGAGGAAGCAGGGAGACCAATGATTGAGTTATAATGGGTACTATGGCAGAGGTACAACAACGTTAACCATGGGATCCATCACATATCACATACATGAACCTTTAATTGTAAAAGAGGACTCAAAATGTGTTTTTTATGAAACCGATAAGTGTTGTCAAAAGGTGGCATTGCAGCCGGAAATACTTACCTGTACCACACTACCTGATGCATGTATATACTGAGGGTTTTTCCTACTAAAAGAACAGCTGCTGATAATTCTGTTTAGTTTTTTTTGTTGTTACAAATGACTTTCTTACCTTTTGTATAGCCTTTAGCATCCGTACACCGACAAGGTGCTCAACATACCCGTCTACTTCCTCAGACAAATCGGTGAGTGTTTCCCATAGACCATCCAACCATCCAGAGTACGTGGACGATTTCTCAAAAGAAGGATAGGCAGAAGTAAACATGAACAGTAAACTAAACAAAACGCAAAATTCGCGTAGGAAATTCAACCTTTTCGGTTTCACGTCACTACAGGTCAAGCAGTTGTAACCCATTTTGAGAGTAGCGTACGAAGTTTTGAGAGCGTAATTGTAAGAAAAAAGAAGAAATGATAAACAACGGAAAAAGACCATAAAACAGTGAAAATTTTAAAGAAGTCCAAAGGGTTACTGATCTGTGTCTGTAGCCCACACTTAAGTTTTCCCTTTCACTTCAGTGGAAAACCAACGTCCGTGAACACAACCTGAAACATGCGCAAACATGCACTTCATTATTTTCATTCGCAATACCCACGAAGCCGTTGTAATTCAATGATGGAACTAAAGGAAGCCCGTCTCGGCACTCTTCTCACTCCTAATGCCTTTGGCTCCCCTTTCTGGACGTTCTCTTTCAGCACTTGCTTTCTGTCAAACAACTTATCAGCGTTGATGTCAGTTGTGACGCTCACGGTCAGGTCCCTCAGGTTCTTATTTTTTGTGTGTGTGTTTTTCTCCCCAAGGGGGGGGGGGGCCCTTTTGTAATTATTCCCCCCAGGGGTCTTTTAAACCCCCCCCCCCCCCCCAGGATCCGAGTACCCTTCCCGCCAACCCCCCCAGTGGAATGGTCCACCCGCCAGCCCTGGGGCCCCTATGGTACGACAGCCCAACCTTGTTTGTACTTATGTACCATCTAATACCCTACAATTGTACTACTGTATTCAACTCTACCCTACTTTAACTTTAATGTGCCCTGTTCTACTTTACTGTCTACCACTCTACCCTACTCTACCCAACCCCTCTATATTCTGCTATTTAAAAAACACTCCTCTTTGATTGGCTGTTTTACGATGTTCCATTGATTTACTTTGAGTATGAGACATTCTAACGCCACTCCATATTCTGTTCTAACTAAGCAGTACTACCCTGGAGCACACATGGTATGTTAACGCCACGCACATGTGTCTTGTTGTTAGTCCTCCTCACATGTCTTTAGTGGGTGCGTGTTTAGTGCTTATTTTAGCGTTTCTCAAACACGTCTGTGGGCAGGCACCAGTCCCTAGTGAAACACCTGTTGATCCATAGAATGTCTTTTTTTGTGAGTGTGTTTGAGTGCTTAGCTGGCCATCATCTGTGTTTCACCCATACAGCACAGTACCAGAACTTATGGAAATGCTTCTGGTTTTAATGGTGACTAAGGTTGTGTGTGTGTCTGTTGCGTGTGCAGGGCTATGCTCCAGTGGTGTACAGCGCCCCGCCCCCTACAGTTGGTGAACCAGCGAAGACATCACCTACTGATCCTCTCCTCGCTCATCCTCCACCTGTCCAGGTACACACTTACCGATACATACACACACACACCGACACATACACACACATCCAGACACCCAGACTCAAACACACACAAACATCAACACAAACATTACATCCAGACACACACCCCCAGACACACGCACACCCCAGAACAACACGCACACCCGAGACACTACGCACATCAGACACACGCACACCCATACACACGCAACACACAGACACACTGTACACCCAGACACACCACACCCAGACACACACAACACCCCAGTACACCCACGGACCACACCCAGACACACGCACACCCAGACACACGTACACAGACACACACGTACACATACATACACACTCATGTACACGCATCCACAGACACATTAACTTGTTGTCAAACACACGCACATCCACACACACGCACATCCAGACACACGCAATCCAGACCACACGCACACCCAGACACACGCACACCCAGACACACGCACATCCAGACACATCCCACAAGACATCCAGATCTCAATGAATAGAGAACCAGTCGAGCCTGAAGTAGTTGAGAACAGTAGTGCCTTCTTATCTCCACGGTGTTTTGGTAACAACGTTACAAGACGCTCGAAATGACCGGGGGACAGGACAGGAAAGGAGGGGAGAGTGATTGATTTCGCTCCTCTTGCATGCAGTTAGCACTTTTACACCTTATCCACTGTTTCAACTGTGCCTTGTAGACTAAATCAAACACACACTGTAATTCAAACTGTGCCCAGGTCTAGTGGTACAATTGAGTAATTTTTAACTGCCTATATTCCTAAAGAATGTTCCATTCATTTTTATTCTGTATATCAATAGCATCCATACACTTTAGAAGATACATATCCACCTCAATAAAGAGTAGAACCCAAATCTATGATGTCGACAGTATCTGTCAATAATGCCTTGTTCACACTTTACAAATCACCAGTAACTTTATTTTGTATTACAGAACATTAAGAATAGTGAAAAAAGTGGCCTTTATCCTCCTCTGCAATATCACATTCCCTCTCCATCTCCCTCCCCTGTTCAGTGGTCTGTCTCAGCGTCTCAGTCGCGCAAGATAAGGCCGAACGGCCCCAAAGATCCCGTTCAGGTTCAGCAGCGACAAGACCCGCCTTTGTGTGAACATAACCAATCGTAGAGCCTTGGACTGCAGCCAGTAGCCAATTGGGGCCAGCAAAGCCCACAGGCCAATATGGACCACTCTCTCAGGGGTGATGTTCTCGAAATGCAAGTCAACTAAGGCACAGGGAAAAGGAGGGAGTGAAAAATGAGAAATTAGTTGAACGAAAGACAAGATCACTTTAATTTCCACAATACATTTAGAATGTCTCCCTTGTTTCTGTACTGTTCACCATGTTCCCTTTCCTCAAACAGACGGTGTAATATTCTAAACATGACAAAAACATAGATCTGAGTAGGTAACGCACATACGGATAGATGACCGCATTCAGCGGAAGAGTTTTTCGAGGACTCTAGATTTGGGGTTAGGGTATAGGGTAGATTTGGGGTCAGGGTGTAGGGTAGATTTGGGGTTAAGGTATAGGGGAGATTTGGGGTCAGGGTATAGGGTAGATTTGGGGTCAGGGTATAGGGTAGATTTGGGGTCAGGGTATAGGGTAGATTTGGGGTTAGGGTATAGGGTAGATTTGGGGTCAGGGTATAGGGTAGTTTTGGGGTCAGGGTATAGGGTAGATTTGGGGTCAGGATATAGGGTAGATTTGGGGTCAGGATATAGGGTAGATTTGGGGTCAGGATATAGGGTAGATTTGGGGTCAGGATATAGGGTAGATTTGGGGTCAGGGATACTAGGCGGCTAGATTTTGGGTTAGGGTATAGGGTAGATTTGGGGTACGACAGGGTAGACTGCATATCTCCAAGGTCAGGTTGGAATACACCTTTTCACATTCTGATCTTTAGCTCCTGATAATGGAATACTGATGCTGTGTTAAATAACTTGGCAGACTGGTTTATCTGTGTGTGAAAAGTGTTTGGGTAAGTTTGTCACAAAGGTGTCAATCACCATCTTAACTTGCATGACCTAACTTCCTGTTGGCTATCGGGTATCACAGGTGATGTTGACAGATGGGATGTTATATTTAATGTGTGTACCCTCCACTCCTGCCGCCTGGAGAACTTGTTTCAGGTACTGTAACATCACATTCAGCACAGGGACCAGCCCCCCAGCCAGGGTCCACACCACCTGAGACAAGCTCTGGAGAGGGGAGGAAGCAGGGAGACCAATGATTGAGTTATAATGGGTACTATGGCAGAGGTACAACAACGTTGTGATGGGATCCATCACATATCACATACATGAACCCTTAAATGTAAAAGAGGACTCAAAATGTGTTTTTTATGAAACCAATAAGTGTTGTCAAAAGGTGGCATTGCAGCCGGAAATACTTACCTGTACCGCACTACCTGATGCATGTATATACTGAGGGTTTTTCCTACTAAAAGAACAGCTGCTGATAATTCTGTTTAGTTTTTTTGTTGTTACAAATGACTTTCTTACCTTTTGTATAGCCTTTAGCATCCGTACACCGACAAGGTGCTCAACATACCCGTCTACTTCCTCAGACAAATCGGTGAGTGTTTCCCATAGACCATCCAACCATCCAGAGTACGTGGACGATTTCTCAAAAGAAGGATAGGCAGAAGTAAACATGAACAGTAAACTAAACAAAACGCAAAATTCGCGTAGGAAATTCAACCTTTTCGGTTTCACGTCACTACAGGTCAAGCAGTTGTAACCCATTTTGAGAGTAGAGTACGAAGTTTTGAGAGCGTAATTGTAAGAAAAAAGAAGAAATGATAAACAACGGAAAAAGACCATAAAACAGTGAAAATTTTAAAGAAGTCCAAAGGGTTACTGATCTGTGTCTGTAGCCCACACTTAAGTTTTCCCTTTCACTTCAGTGGAAAACCAACGTCCGTGAACACAACCTGAAACATGCGCAAACATGCACTTCATTATTTTCATTCGCAATACCCACGAAGCCGTTGTAATTCAATGATGGAACTAAAGGAAGCCCGTCTCGGCACTCATCTCACTCCTAATGCCTTTGGCTCCCCTTTCTGGACGTTCTCTTTCAGCACTTGCTTTCTGTCAAACAACTTATCAGCGTTGATGTCAGTTGGCACGCTCACGGTCAGGTCCCTCAGGTTCTTTTTTTGTGTGTGTGTTTTTTCTCCCAGGCCCTGAAACCAGTCTACCCCCCCCCCCCCCCCCCCCCAGGTTCGATGTACACCGCTCCCGCCCAGCCCCCCCAGTGGAATGGTCCACCCGCCATCCCTGGGGCCCCTATGGTACAACGGCCCAACCTTGTTTCTACTTATGTACCATCTAATACCCTACAATTGTACTACTGTATTCAACTCTACCCCACTTTAATGTGCCCTGTTCTACTTTACTGTCTACCACTCTACCCTACTCTACCCAACCACTCTATATTCTGCTCATTTATTTTAGCATTTCTCAAACACGTCTGTGGGCAGGCACCAGTCCCTAGTGAAACACCTGTTGGTCCATAGAATGTCTTTTTTTGTGAGTGTATGTTTGAGTGCTTAGCTGGCCATCATCTGTGTTTCACCCATACAGCACAGTACCAGAACTTATGGAAATGCTTCTGGTTTTAATGGTGACTAAGGTTGTGTGTGTGAGTCTGTGCGTGTGCAGGGCTATGCTCCAGTGATGTACAGCGCCCCGCCTCCTACAGTTGGTGAACCAGCGAAGACATCACCTACTGATCATCTTCTCGCTTATCCTCCACCTGTCCAGGTACACACTTACCGATACATACACACACACACCGACACATACCACACACATCCAGACACCCAGACTCAAACACACACAAACATCTAGACACACAGACATATATCCAGACGCCCAGACACACGCACACCCAGACACGTACATCCAGACACACGCACACCCAGACACACGCACACCCAGACACACGCACACCCAGACACACGTACACCCAGACACACGCACACCCAGACACACGCACATCCAGACACACGCACATCCAGACACACGCACACCCAGACACACGCACACCCAGACACACGCACATCCAGACACACGCACACCCAGACACACGCACACCCAGACACACGCACACCCAGACACACGCACATCCAGACACATCCAGATCTCAATAATAGGAGCAGTCGTAGCCTGAAGTGGTTGAGACAGTAGTGCCTCTTAAGTCTCCAGTGTTTGGTAACACGTACAAGATGCTCAAATGACCGGGGGCCAGGACAGGAAAGGAGGGGAGAGTCTGATTGATTTCGCTCCTCTTGCATGCAGTTAGCACTTTTACACCTTATCCACTGTTTCAACTGTGCCTTGTAGACTAAATCAAACACACACTGTAATTCAAACTGTGCCCAGGTCTAGTGGTACAATGGAGTAATTTTTAACTGTCTATATTCCTAAAGAATGTTCCATTCATTTTTATTCTGTATATCAATAGCATCCATACACTTTAGAAGATACATATCCACCTCAATAAAGAGTAGAACCCAAATCTATGGTGTCGACAGTATCTGTCAATAATGCCTTGTTCACACTTTACAAATCACCAGTAACTTTATTTTGTATTACAGAACATTAAGAATAGTGAAAAAAGTGGCCTCTATCCTCCTCTGCAATATCACATTCCCTCTCCATCTCCCTCCCCTGTTCAATCCCTCACTCCTCTATCCTCCTCCGCTCCATCTCTCTCACTCGTCTTTCCAAAACTCTCACTTGTTCCTCCAGATGGGCAGCCTTCTCCACTGCAGAGCCCGCCCCCGGCTGTCCAATGCCCAATAAGATGGAGAGGCACCCCAGTCCAGCCAATCGCAGAGCAGTGGTCTGTGTCTCAGCGTCTCTGTCGCTCAGGATAAGGCCAAACAGCCCCAAGATCACACTCAGTTTCAGCAGCCACAAGACCCGCCTTAGTGTGGACACAACCAATCGTAGAGCCATGGACAGCAGCCAGTAGCCAATGAGGGCCAGCAAAGCCCACTGGCCAATATGGACCACACTCTCAGGGGTGATGTGCTCGAAATGCAAGTCAACTAAGGCACAGGGAAAAGGAGGGAGTGAAAAATGAGAAATTAGTTGAACAAAAGACAAGATCAGTTTAATTTCCACAATACATTTAGAATGTCTCCCTTGTTTCTGTACTGTTTACCATGTTCCCTTTCCTCGAACAGACGGTGTAATATTCTAAACATGACAAAAACATAGATCTGAGTAGGTAACGCACATACGGATAGATGACCGCATTCAGCGGAAGAGTTTTTCGAGGACTCTAGATTTTGGGTTAGGGTATAGGGTAGATTTAGGGTCAGGGTGTAGGGTAGATTTGGGGTCAGGGTATAGGGTAGATTTGGGGTTAGGGTATAGGGTAGATTTGGGGTTAGGGTATAGGGGTCAGGGTATAGGGTAGATTTGGGATCAGGGTATAGGGTAGATTTGGGGTTAGGGTATAGGGTAGATTTGGGATCAGGGTATAGGGTATTTTTGGGGTCAGGGTATAGGGTAGATTTGGGATCAGGGTATAGGGTATTTTTGGGGTCAGGGTATAGGGTAGATTTGGGATCAGGGTATAGGGTATTTTTGGGGTCAGGGTATAGGGTAGATTTGGGATCAGGGTATAGGGTATTTTTGGGGTCAGGGTATAGGGTAGATTTGGGGTCAGGGTATAGGGTAGATTTGGGGTTAGGGTATAGGGTAGATTTAGGGTCAGGGTGTAGGGTAGATTTGGGGCTACGCACAGCGTGTATGTAAGCTGCAATCTCCAAGGTCCAGGTTGCGAATACACCTCCCTTCTCACATTCTGAATCTTTAGCCTCCTGATAATGGAATACTTGATGCTGTGCTAAATAACTGGACAGACTGCGTTCCATCTGTGTGAATGTGAAAAGTGTTTGGGTAAGTTTGTCACAAAGGTGTCAATGACCATCTTAACTTGCATGACCTAACTTCCTGTTGGCTATCGGGTATCACAGGTGATGTTGACAGATGGGATGTTATATTTAATGTGTGTACCCTCCACTCCTGCCGCCCGGAGAAGTTGTGTCAGGTGCTGTGACGTCACATTCAGCACAGAGACCAGTCCCCCAGCCAGGGTCCACACCACCTGAGACAAGCTCTGGAGAGGGGAGGAAGCAGGGCGACCAATGATTGAGTTATCATGGGTACTACGGCAGAGGTACAACGACGTTAACCATGGGATCCGTCACATATCGCATCCATGAACCCATAAATGTAAAAGAGGACTCAAAATGTGTTTTTTATGAAACCGATAAGTGTTGTCAAAAGGTGGCATTGCACCCGGAAATACTTACCTGTACCTTAACTGATGCATGAGTGTTTTTCTTACTAAAAGAACAGCTGCTGATAATTCAGATAATTCTGTTTTGTTTTTTTGTTACAAACGACTTTCTTACCTTTTGTACAGCCTTTAGCATCCGTGCACCGACAAGGTGCTCAACATACCCGTGTACTTCCTCAGACAAATCGGTGAGTGTTTCCCATAGACCAACCGCCCGTCCAGAATACGTGGACGATTTCTCAAAAGTAGTATGGGCAGAAGTAAACATGAACAGTAAACTAAACAAAACGCAAAATTCGCGTAGGAAATTCAACCTTTTCGGTTTCACGTCACTGCAAGTCAAGCAGTTGTAACCCATTTTGAGAGTAGCGTACGAAGTTTTGAGAGCGTAATTGTAAGAAAAAAGAAGAAATGATAAACAACGGGGAAAGACCATAAAACAGTGAAAATTTTAAAGAAGTCCAAAGGGTTACTGATCTGTGTCTGTAGACCAGACCTAAGTTTTCCTTTCACTTGAGTGGAAAACCAACGTCAGTGAACACAATCGGCATTAGGCTGCCACCCACAGTCTGGAAGAGGAAAGTGAAAATTTGAATCGTTTTCTAAGCTTTAAGCTGGTGTAGGCCAATTTTGCGAAGCTAGTTTTCTAAGCTTCCATTTAAAATGAATAAGACCACAATATCCCAACCCCTCCCTTCAAAGCCACTCTCACAAAGCACATGAACTACTGAAGACTGGTTAGTCCATGACAGAGAGAAGGGGAGAGAGAACATGCTAATGTTAGCGCTCACTGCCATCAAGCAAGTATGTAATTATTGGGAAACTAGTGTTTTAATATAAAGCTGGTGAACTATAAACAGCTGGCTGCGGTAATGTTTGCGTCACAGTTAACAGTCAAGTACAGGAGCAGAGTGCGTTCAGATAAACAACAGGTGGTCTGTCCAATCATTTGTCTCCGAAAGTTCTTAATGATTGTGTTTATAACAGTCCTGCGACGGCTACAGATGTAATGATTTCATATTACAGTCAAACCTTTTGGTGTATTGGTTGCTATGAAGATGTAAAGTTTAAGTTTTCAAATATGCCTAAAAGCGCTCCTCAATAACATTACCTTCAACCATCAACACCCTGAAGCATATTTTTTCAGAAGTATATGCAAGCCAGCATTCTTTGCAATCTTATTCACAACCCTCTCTGTGCTGTAAGATGACAAAAGACTACTAAATGCAAACATGTGCAGCTGCTGTTCCTAATAAAAAGAAAAAGTCAAAAACAAGCAGCGTAAGTTGCCAGCAATGCTTAGTGTTCTGTGTGTTGTTGCAGGTCTTCATCTTCCTTTTATTGAGAGAGAAAAAAAAGGTCTACAAGCTGTAACAGGCTGTCTGTGTCAGATGAGTTTGTGTCAGGATCCAAGAACAGTGTTCTTGTGGTGACTGCATGAAAGAATCCGTGTCTCCATTGCATGAAGTCTGGACTTCATCAAAAATCTAGAATAAAGAGGGGATTCAGTGAAGAAATCAGGGAAAATTGGAATAGGTCAGCGGGTCAACTGCTGAATGCTGCTGCGATTCCCATACTGTTCCGCCCTGTTCTGTTCATATCCCCCCTGTTCCTCCTTTTTCTTCTTGGAATAGTATACCTCCCTCGTGGACGCCAAAAGCTTACGATTGGCCATTGGCGAACGCCTTTACACAAATTCAACCTCTTTGGAATTCACTGAGGGGAGTCGAGTACGGCGTGCCAAATCTAAACAGGAAGGAGGAGTAATCAGGGTGTTGGGCCTCTTATCTGAGATTCACTCTGAAAAATCAGACGTTTCTGCGACCACTCTTGATGTATTCTCCGTTTATTTGAAAGAAAATATAAATGTACAAAAAATATGATGTGTATTGATCAGTTACACACAAAAATATATAAAAACAAGGTGTTAATGTTTAATCACATGGCTTAATAACAAATATTGTGTGTTTGTAGACAAAGGTGATAATAATGCTCATATGGGACCTTGGCACATAAGCAGTCTATAGGTCAATAACAATCAAAGTTCAAGGCTGAGGTTGGAGTCGTCATCATCATCTGCATTTGGATGCCGGCAGTGTCATGGAAATGTTCCAAAGCCTTTACGTGTCCTTGAGCTGTGATTGGTCAATTAAAGTCAGAGAGCACGGAGTCTGTTGGAGTCTCAGGCACAGTTTGACTGAGAGACTGGAGTGGAGAGGGAGAGAGAGAGAGAGAGAGAGAGAGAGAGGGAGAGAGAGAGAGAGAGGGAGAGAGGGAGAGAGGGAGAGAGAGAGACATTTAGATCCCCTTTCCTCTTGGATGGCAAGCAAACACAATGATCTGAGTTGTGTTTTGTTACAGCAGTAACTTTCCCTATCTCTTACGCTGTAATGCCGTCCGATGTTCCTTCTCTCCCTGAAGAGGTTGACGAACAGGATGCAGGAGATGGTGGTCTGGATGATGGTGAAGAGTAGAAGTGATGACTTTATGCCCCCGCTCAGTCCCTGGGAGGGAACCAAGGAGAGAACACAAAACTAAAACAGGTGTAACCATGACAACAACAAAATTCCTGCCTTTTGGGGGGGGGGGGCGTCGCGTTAACCCATTGACCTACGACCCCAACCTTACCTGACTGTGTGCCTGAGCTGTACATTCGCTGTCGTGGTCGTCCTTCTCTGGGCATGTTATTTGTTTATTGATGCTGATGTCCACTATGTAGAAGATGAGGGCTAAGACAGCCAATAAGATGGCTGCACTGGTCATCAGCAAACACACTCCTACCTGGACACAGAGGAGGGAGGGGTCAAATATAAGGGGAGGGGGTCAAAGGTTAAGATCGAGAAAGACAAATAAGAGGCAACGGTAAGTTTCCGACTCACTATCTTCATGTTTGTGTGTTTGTCCATCCTTATGGCGACGGCCCCAGCTGCTATAAACTAATGACATCAAAACAAGTGATCAGAGAGCATCATCATATACATTGGTATTAAGAAGACAAGGGAGATATTGTGTGTGTGTGTGTGCGTGCGTGTTACCGTCAGACCGCTCCACCAGGGCACACCAAAGTTCACACATTCTGTGAACTCAGTGAGGAGGAGGGGTATGGAGTAGACCATCACAACCATTCCCAAAATGACTTGTGTGACCTGAAACATGCACAAACATGCACTTCATTATTTTCACTCGCAATACCCACGAAGCCGTTGTAATTCAATGATGGAGCTAGAGGAAGCCCGTCTCGGCACTCATCTCACTCCTAATGCCTTCGGCTCCCCTTTCTGGACGCTCTCTTTCAGCACTTGCTTTCTGTCAAACAACTTATCAGCGTTGATGTCAGTTGTGACGCTCACGGTCAGGTCCCTCGAGACCGTCACAGCCATTCGTACCGGAGTTCTGTTTATTATAACATAATTATTTCCTGCGATGCACACTCTGACTGGTGACACTAAGTTTTAGGGTTCAGCTAGGCCTTGGTGTGTTTTTCTTGATTACAAGAGGAATCTCGATCGAAGACCAATCTGAATTCACTTAGTTATCCTTGGCAGTTTAAACAATATTGTTCTATTTGTACATTTTCACAGACAGCCGTTTGGTAAACATTAAACTTTAATCACCAGGTCATGGCCAACGCAATACGGATCTGTTGTGGAGAATTAAACTTACCTTTCTTCTCAAGAGTAAAAAATCACAAAAATCGTTGAAATGGTCCAAATGCCTGAAAGTTGTACTTTCAAAAGCGAACTGTGATAGATTTCGCAATCCAGTCAAGTCCGTATGTCTTTTTTGTGGGTCTCCGCCTGCTTTTTGGCATCCTTATAATGTTAGTATAATAGGGATGTTTGGTTTTTCACACTGCTTTGGGGGAGAGTACAAAGGAGTCGATAAGTGGCCCCGCATTGCACGGCGGTTGACACAAAACGAACGTCCTTGTATTGTAGCGTCCCCTCCCATTCAGAATTGAAGACCTCACAACTTTGGGGGGAAGAAATGGCTATTCCACTATAAACCTTTAGTGGTCGTTACAAAGAGTACATTGAACTTTTATTTCAGCCTTCGCAGTCACATTCCACTCTCAGGAGATACCGTCAACAGTTACAGGTAGGATTAATCACAATTCATAACGGAACGATAATGAATACTAAAACAAAAGTTATTACTGCGTTATCTTCAGAATACAAATAGAGAGTTTGCTTAATATGTGTAGTCTTTCTTTGAACAAATAAACACTTCAGGAATGAGCGATTTGATTCATGCCGCAGTATCAGTTTAGTTTTACTGGACTCGTATGTAAATGGAAATCCGATCATCATCGTCACCTTAGGTCTGCGATTAAACATTATTTTCGGTACTCTAAAAACTTTAATATAAACTAGAATGTTGTCAATTGTAGATGAAAGTTATAAACTAATTTGGAGTACGGGTTATTCTTTGTCAATAACACCCCCACCACCACCCCGCCTCCTTCTGTCCTGTACTCCCTCTCCCTCTTGTCGTCCCTGTCTTCTGTCCTTCCCATCTTCTGTTTTCCTCCATCTTTCGCTCCTCCTCCTTTCTCCTCCCTCACATCCGTTTCTCGTGAAGCTGCATTCCAATATTTCCCAGGGAATGCAGACACATGGTTTTCATTAAGAAACCCCCCCCTGTCAACAACAGCCACAAAGTTTCGTTTTCTAGAACCAGGGCACCGATCCAGCCCTGGATATGAGGAAATTAATCTTGACTTTTGCAGTCAAAGACATAAGTAGATGCACAGCGTCTGCTAATGCAGCATCTTCATCAGTGGTGACTGACGTCAGACCTGTTTCTCTCTTGCTTCTCTCGTCTGTGTCCCACCTCCAGTCTCCCCTCCGCCCTCTGCCTCTAGCCTCTCTTCTCCGGGATCATGGCGTCGGGGCAACCAGCTGGCCTCAGGCTGCAACGTCTTTTCGTGCATTTCGATCCTGAGGCTGCTGGCGTAAGACACACATGCGCACGCACACGAATAGGCACGCGCACACACAGACCTGGATCGTGGCCATAATAGCTGAATTTCTATGTTACGTCACACCTGAACGTACCAAGCGGTACCTAACTTAATTACGTAGACTAGTGACTGCCAATTAGATTCTAAGGTGCAGTTCTGTATGTGTCCACCAGGTGGTGACGATCCTGTTGGGACTATTCCAGGTGCTGCTGTCTGTGCCACTCTACCACATGCCCATCAGCCTGCCAGAACATGGTTTCTTGGCCCCACTCTGCATCGGTTCTGTGGTGAGCTCCTGATAGGTTGGAAGCCATGTTCGGACCATCATTTCCTGTGGTCTATGAGGTCTTTGAATGGGTTCACCTCAAATCGTAATTTACTCTTAGGATAAGTAGAATTGTTACTCCCGCCCTCTTTCAGACAGTCTTCTGCCTGCCTGAGACGCTTACTCTTTCTTTCTCGTCTCTTTCACTGTTAGATTGTGGTGGCAGGAGCATTTGTTGTCGCCAACGAGAAAAGCCCCACCAGACAGCTGGTAAGATTGTGACGAAAAATGTCATCCCGATTTTCTGACCGATTTTTTAAAGCCTGCTATATATCGCTTCTCGTCTCTCCTCTCCTGGTCCCTCCCCACATTTCTCCTCGACTTCCTCTTTTATTCCCTCTTTGATATTGTTCGTAAAAAGGACTATGATACTTTTTTTATTTTTTAAAGTCCTCTCCCCTTCACAGTTAAAAGGATGCGCCTACAGTAACATAGCCGGCCTGTTGGGGGCGCTGCTGGCATTCTGTGTGTATGTGGTCTCCATTGTGTCTCTGGTGCCGGAGCCCGAGGACTGTACAGCTTCGGAAGTCAGGAATTCAGCTGCCTGTCCCTCGGAATTCCTTGAAGTAAGTGTAGTGTGCGTGTTTAAGAAGTACGCGTGTTCGTTTGATAGACAGAACGAAGAACCACCAGACAAATGAATGTATTCGTCCTTAAAAACAGCTTTAGAGAGCTAAACCAACGCCTAATCAGAAAGCATTATGTTTAAAATGAGCTAGTTCAACTGTTTTTATTCCACTTGTGGCGGGAGTTTTTTTTTTTGACGTGTCCTGAATCTCTCTTCCAGTCGTTCTTTACTGCGGTGAACTTTCTGCTGATTATCTACAACATTGGCGCTCTGGTCCTTCATTTGCTCCTCTCCGTCTCCAGTTGCAAAGCACTTATGGGTGGCTGAGTTTAGAATCATACACATACGATGCACAAATGCAATCACTCAGACACACACACACACACACACACACACACACACACACACACACACACACACACACACACCAAAAAGTGACGTTGTGACAAAACCTAATACGCGTCCCAAGTAAAGATATTTTTAAATGGTAAAACAGACTTGATTGGTTATATCTAGGGCACAGAGCAAGTATCATGATGCAGACTCATAATTGTGAAAGATATGTATCTAGTTTCCAAATATAAGAATTTAACTATGATAGACGCACCAAACACATACTAAACAACAGAAATAAAAGTAGCCCAACTATTGCATATAAACCTGTGAGTTGAATGCCTGATCACGCTAAACATCACTTGCTTAAGACCATTTATTTTAAAAGAAACGTAAAGGTTTCACAAAGACACATTGTTGCTCCAACTACGGACATAAAGTTACGTGTATTTGCAATCTCGCATAGTTTGATCCAGATACGTGGAGCTGGCTGTGCACAAACTGGGCGATACCGTTTTTTTCTGTTCCGAAAGTCACTTTTCGTCACCACACCTCTACGCATAATACATTTACATAATTAGGCTACTCCTTTTTATACATTCGACTCTATTCTCATGAAAAAATGACATGACAGTACACTCTCTTTGTGGTTTATATACATTACAATTACTTGCATAATAAACGATTTGAAATGAAGGAAATGTGTTTTTGGATTTCTACTTCTTGTGTTAAAAGGCCGTAAAGGTTAGAGCTATCGTAGCGAAATTATGTAGGCGTATTTTTTCCAATTTTATGTGTTTTTTTCTATGAATTTGTCCTCCACTCATAAGTCTTTAAAATTTCTAGAGCCTTGTAAAGTCTCTTTCACAAAAAGTCGTGTTATAAAGCTGAGAACATGACAAATATTTGCCATTGACACAAATTTTCCAATGTTCGGTTGTCAGGTTCCTCCCTTCTGGCGTTTCGGCAGTTACAGAGTTCTATCACATAGGGGTTTCCCTTGCAATCAGCTGAGCCAGGGATCATACCATTATACCAGGACATAGGTAAATCACTAAGGTTGTAATTTAGTCAATGTAATAATTTCTCCATCGGGTCAGGAAATTAACAAACGTCCTGTTATATTATCGTTCATAAAGTGACGTAGTAAATTGTCAATATTTTCGAAAGTCGTCGTGTTGACCATAAACCTGACCACCCCCTCGAGGTGATAGAGTGAGTCATTCTCAAAATGGCAGAGATTCTGTCAGTATGAAGTGAAACTTTCCTATTTTTAGCGCTTAAAACCTCTTTAATTTCACTCGGTTTTGATGAATATTGTCGAGGACACATCGATATAAATCGCCGTTGATAATAACAGCATCTATCTTCAGTCCACACGACCGACTAATATCGTTGGATAAGGATTTTAATCGCGAAAGGCTGGCTTCCCTCGGAAGTTGACGCTAGCCAGTGCCTGTCATCATAGCCAAACCGATTGTTGTTGTCATTTGCACACGGGACCGTGTGACTAGACCATTGACTACTCGCTTAGTTAGTTGACTAAACTAGTTTCCTTGGATAGTGATCATCAGATTTTCTTCTTTTAAGAATTGACTTGCGTCTCACCTGGTTCAGGTCAGGGCTTTCGTCGCCACCTGTCACCAGTCGCTGGTTGATGCCAGTCAATGTGTGCACTGTCGCAACCTATTTGATTTGCTAGCACCACGTAAGTACCTTATTAAAGTTTATATATTGGATATATAATTCATTTTCGAATCTAATTTGATTCGGCGTACAATGTGTTCCTGACTCATTAAGAACTGATGGCAAACCAGTTAGCTTTGCGATAGGAGTCTCGCTAACAAGATAACGTCTTCATGGGTGAACTTACTAGCTAGGAATCATATTTTCTTGTTATATCAGTGTCTTGTCTTGCATAAAAAGTAACATAAAATCAAGGAATTTAGTAACATGGTGGGCAATTAAATCTGTAAACACATTATTGATTCATTCTATATTGTTATTCTCTATTTGGGTGGCTTAATCTGTTTGGTCATTGTCAAATCGCATTTTGACATCCAGTGTTTTGCCCTTTTCATGTGACTGACAGCTGACCTGGCAAATCAATGGACAAGCTGCAGGACCTCAGCCAATCCGAGCTCGAGGAGCTGCTGGACAACGCAGATCGGTTGGAGTCCATGGCATTGGAATCAGATGAGGTAACAGACACACTTTCATTACTGTTCCCTCTGTCAGTATTAAGTAGGGTTACAATAGGAGCCTCTTACACTCAAATGACTCATCTGTGAGGATTCTCACTCCATCTCTTTCCCTCCTTCACTCTCTCTCCTTCTCCCTTCTACTCTCCCTATCTCCATCCTTCTGCTCTCCCTCTCCCTTCTGCTCTCCCTCCCTCCCTCCTATCTCCCTCTCTCCTCACTCCCTCCCTCTCCTCCCTCCCCCCCTCCCTCCCTCCCACCCTCCTACCCTCCTATCTCCCCCCCTCCCTCCTATCTCCCTCCCTCCTATCTCTCTCCCCCAGATCCAGAACATTCAGCTGGAGAGGGAGATGGCTCTCGCCTCAAACCGCAGCCTGGCTGAGCAGAACCTGGACGTGAAGCCTCGTCTGGAGAAGCAGAGGGAGAGGCTAGTGGAGAGCTACTCCCACCTGGAGACCGTCAGAGACGCCTACAGACAGCACTGCAGCCTCAGAGGTGAGGAGAGGCGGAGAGGGAAAGGGATCGAGAGATCGACCAAGGGATGTATAGAGGGATAGGACATAGAAGTGGGTGGGGGGATGGAGGAATGGATGGCAGGGTGGGTGGGACCATGCTGTGGAGAGGAGATAGAGATGGATGGAGAGATGTGTGGATGGGAGGTGAGAGGCAGATTAAAGCATGAATGTGAATAGAGGGGGATGGAACTGTGTGTGTGGTGTGTGTGTGGTGTGTGTGTGTGGTGTGTGTGTGTGGTGTGTGTGTGTGTGTGTGGTGTGTGTGTGTGGGGGGGAGACATACTTAGTTCATATAGAGTTGTTTTTTTAACAAGCGCACACAGACAGTACTGTCCGGACTGTCAGGTCTCCTTGGAGATGGCTGTGTCAGCTCCAGTTCCACCACCATAAGCGCTTTAACAGGAAACAGCCCATGGCGTTCGTGAGCGCGCCTGCGTGTGTGTGTGTGTGTGTGTGTGCGTGCGTGTGTGTGTGTGTGCCGCATGCGTTTTTCCCGGCACAAAATCTTGACAGAGACGAAATTCCTGGCGCTACACTGCTGTGTGTGGGAGGTGAAATCATTTGTTCTCTCTAAAGCAAGTGAACTCTCTCTAGTTCTTCCTCCTCGCTCTCCATGTCGTTCTCTGTCCTCTGTGTATTCCTACTTTCCCATCTCTGTTTTTGTTCCTTCTGCTGCCTTCCTTGCATCCTCGTCTCCCTTTTCTCACGCTCCCTCACGACTTTGTCCGCTTTCATCTGTCGCGTCTCTTTCTAACGCCTCCGCCTCCTCGTCTCTACGGTTACCATCGCCTCATGTCTCCCCTTATCCTCCTTTCGTCTCTCCCCTTTTTATCCCCTCGCTGTCTCTTCCCCATCTTCTACCCATCCATGCCATCCCCTCTCCTGCTGACTCCTCCCATCAACACTAACCTCCTCCATCTCTCTATCTCTCCAGACGGGATTGTGGGCCAGGTGTCTCCAGAGGGGCTGTTCACCAGACTGCAGACAGAGGGCGCCAACACTGAGGCAGAGTCTGAGGTGCCGTGTACATGTCGTGCATTTCTCTACATGTCAGCCGTCTCTCTCTCTCTCTCTCTCTCTCTCTCTCTCTCTCTCTCTCTCTCTCTCTCTCTTTGTCTTTGTTTGGGGCCTCATCGTGAAGAGCTTAGTGGGATTTTACAGAACGACCAACATGGAAGCATATTGGTCACGTTTATACATGGATTCTTGTAATGCCTTCATCTAATGAGACATGCAAAAATGTCTATCTTTAGTGCACTCTCCATCCTCCTCTTCGTTGTCTCATTTTTTTCCGTTTTGCGTCTCCTTCCTCCTTATCCCAGGCACTGGCAGATGAGTTCCTGGACGGCTCTCTTCCCCTGGACACCTTCCTGGAGCGCTTTCTCTCCCTCCGGTCTCTGGCTCACAAAAGAAGAGTGCGGATAGAGAAGCTGCAGGACATCCTCCGACAGAGGAGTGAAAACGCCGCCTCCGACTCCACCCAGGGCGCCATGACATCATCGCAAGCATCAGCCAATCAGGACCCCTCAACGCCATCGCCATGGAATAACCAAACGCATCATCAGCCAGCACCGGCCCCGGGTTCCCAGCCGGCCAATCACAGCAGCTTCCAGAATGCCACGCCGAATGTCGGTGCAGGCGTCGCCCTCCCTTACACCCCTTATCCCGTCTCCCCTCCAAACCCAGCCCCCTCTGCCGCCTCTGGCGGTCCAGGCCAAGGCCCGGCCAATCCCCCAGCTCAATTTCCTCCTTACCCCAGCCCCGGCTCACCCTTCACCCCTGCGGCCGGCTATGCCGCGCGGCCTGGCTTCGGGCCCTCTGCCTGCCCCTACCCCGCCCAGCCCACCTTTCCCGGCCCAGCGTTCAGGCAGTACGGCCCCCCTAACGCCGGCCCCTACCCCTCAGCCTACCCCTACGGAGGGGGGTACAGCTACCCCTCTGGTCCTGGCCTGCCCAACACTCAGTCCCCCACAGGGAGGCCCATGTATCGGCCTGGATACGGAGTACCCCAACCCTACTCCTGAATCTCCTCATCTCCTTCCTCCTCCTCTCGTCTCCTCCCTTCCGATTGTCCTTTCATCCTCCTCTCACTTTATGGCAACAAGCTGTTTGTTCAAGAGCTTTATGGCTCTTTTTATGGCTTTTCTTTTTATTTGAACACTCGACTCACGTCTCACACGCTCCATCTCCTTTCGATCTTTGGTGCGCTCTTCTCCCCCTCCTCTCACCCCCCCCCCCCTTGTGTGTGTGCTTGTTCATGAAGCTCTAAAGCAATCTGTCGGACCTTATTTAACACATAGGTCACATGGCACAATTCCTACGTCGTGTGTCTTCCACAGACATGAGAAGCGAGGAGAGTGCACGTGTAACGTATTTCCACATGCACATCCTTTTCTTCAACACACACACACACGCCCCTATTACATGGCCTCTAGATGGCCCCTGGACACATTATTAGACCCATCATGACACTGAGATGTTAGCTCCTTCATAACTCAGTGGTTCGGGCCCCTGCTTTGTGTTTTGGCGTTCAGAAGCCCGGGGGCATTCTGACGATCTTACGTGAACCCGTCAGCAAGACAAGGAGACTTGCCCTGCTCTTCTTTCTGTTGCTTTTCTTTCCCCCCCCCCCTTCATTCTTTTTTCTTCTTCTACTTCTGTGTTTCGTCCCCCCTTGTTCACCCCTCATCTCAATCTTGTTTGTGGTGCGTGAGGTTTCCTGGCGATGGTGGAGGGAGATGTTCTCTTAAGCGTGGGGCGTGACGGACTGCTGCGTGTGTGTGTGCGTGCGTGTGTCGACGTTTGCTCACTGTACTCCTCCTCCATCAACCCTCACTCCTCTCTCTCTCTCTCTTTCTTCTTGCCCCTCCCTGTTCACTCCCTCCCCCCTCTCCCTACCTCCCCCCCCACAATCTGCTTGTTGAAACGAACTGATGCTTGACAATGATAACGAGAAAGATATTTTTTATTTCTATAAGTTCATTATCATATATGAGAATATAAGTGATTTGTATAGAACGATAACAACAGAACCTGATACTACTACATGTGCTTGCAACAAGGGAAAAGTTTATCATGTGGACATATCTTCCTGCTCCAGTGAGCACAGGGGCCAAGTGCTGTCTGGAATCGCCTCAGGGATCTCAGTTTGGTGATATGTGCTCGATTGGTCTTGTCTGGCTGGATAAAATCAAAAGGCTGTTACCAAAAATGCTCAGACAGACCCCATCCACCGGACCCAGCCAGCCAGCCAAGCAAGCCAGACAGACCTGAGCAATCGCTATAGAAAATCTTGAGAGGATTTCAAACATGACTTGTGCCTAGGAGGGTTTAGATGGGGCGGGGGGGGGGGGGGGGGGGTCATGGGTCACGGGAGGGTTGGCATTGGGGCTGAAGGGTGAGTACCAAGCTACTTAAGGCCTTGACCACATTTGACTCCCCATTGTCTCTCCAGGGTGAGTGCACCTCGCTGACATGGTAGCTGTGCTCCTCCATCTCTTTCTATGCAGACTCCTCCCAAGACGGGGATGGGATCACTGAGCATGTGTTACGTTACGTAATGCAAACGCACTGTTACTACCACGAGGTCACCGCCCTGTACAGACCATGGAGGCCTTATGTAGCGCCTATGTAGGGTCCCTTTTTATCCGCTTGACTAGTCGGTCAGACTGGACACCAGTGCAATCCCACTACAACAATCCCTAGTGCTGGTCCTGGTATCCACCGACCTGTAGGATCGCAGCACTGCTGGTTCTCACCAGGCTAAGCTAATCAATCACCGATTCATCCATGACTCACGATCAGTCACTCAAATCTAGTCATCATGTGTTGGTGGCACCCCCCCCCCCCCCCCCGCCCCCTTTATATTAAACGTCGACACCAAGTGCACTAAGTGGTACCGAACCTGCTACACCGCCAAGGAACATGCCACCCAATCGGAGAGCTTGTTTTAACCACGAGACGGAACTCTCTGGCCAATCAGTGCCCTTAATTGATTGATCATTAGCTACTTGTGAGCTGTTGGTAAACTATCAGGTAATTTGACATTGAGCCAGCAGTGCTGATGGTCTGAGGGGGGAGGGGGGAGGGGGGGCTATCATAATCTAGTAACCAGAGGGAAATCTACCTGTGTTGGAGAAGCACAAGGGAGTTGTTTTAGCATTAATATGGAAGAAAAGACACCAGTTGGGTTGTTCTGGAGGTGGAAACCCTCATTGGGACGAAGATATTTCTGACTGTAGCTTGTTCAACCGTTTACTTTCAATTTCTTTGATGGTTTTGGGTGTGAATATTAAACACTGAAGTTGATTTAAGAATAACTGTGTCCTGGCTCCTGTTTTGGACGTTCGTCTCTCTTTGGCTCCCTCTCTTCCTCGATGAATGTTTCCCCCCTGTCCGAGTGCACCAGTGGATTCATCTGTGAGGTGATCCTAATGTGAGGAGATTCTGCAGTGAGGTGATCCTGCTGTGAGGTGATCCTGCTGTGAGATGATCCTGCTGTGAGATGATCCCAATGTGAGGTGATCCTGCTGTGAGGTGATCCTGCTGTGAGGTGATCCTAATGTGTGGTGATCCTGCTGTGAGATGATCCTGCTGTGAGATGATCCTGCTGTGAGATGATCCCAATGTGAGGTGATCCTGTTGTGAGGTGATCCTACTGTGAGGTGATCCTGCTGGGAGGTGATCCTAATGTGTGGTGATCCTGCTGTGAGGTGATCCTGCTGTGAGGTGATCCTGCTGGGAGGTGATCCTGCTGTGAGGTGATCCTGCTGGGAGGTGATCCTAATGTGTGGTGATCCTGCTGTGAGGTGATCCTGCTGTGAGGTGATCCTGCTGTGAGGTGATTCTACCGCTCGATCTCAAACCTTGAGGTGGAGTTGCCAGTACGGACAGAGAGAACTATGTAACAGAGAGAGAGATGCAGGAAGGAGGAGGAATGTGACGGAGCTTTCCCCACATCGTTGGCTCCGTAAAACCCAAAGCGACAGATGAGAGAAACCGAGAGTGAGCGAGGGAGGCGAAAGTGTTGGGCGGCGAATGAAGAGACAGTAAGAATGAGTAAGAGTAAAGCGAGCGAATGACTGGGTTGTACAACGCAGACCTCAGGCCTGGTGTCTTGGAAAAATACGCCTTGTTCCGTTCTGAACGTTAGGTCACGACCTGCGGGCCTGGCGTGTCTGGTGACTTAAACACCTGTGTGCGCCGACCCCACGGTCCTGAGTGGAGGTTATGACCCTTTATGAGGGCATAGGAATAATAGGTGCACGTACAAAAAAAAATCGACCTCTCTTGTCTCCTCCCACTTCTTTTTTTTTCTTCTCTCTTTTCTCTTTCTTGCTTTGAAGAGAGGAAGTTTGCACGTTTGCAAAAATAGAGCACCGATGGAGTGATGCACTGTGAGGAAAGAGAAGAAAGAAACCAGGGGTGGGGGGGTGGGGGGGGGGAAGAGGGCGGGGGGGGAAGGAGAAAGAAGACAGCCAGATCGACTTCATCACCTCTTCAGTCTCCCCGTCTCGTCCGTGGCGTGTGTACGTCCTCGTAGATCTCTCACCGGGCCCTCAGAAGCGCGTCTCTTTTCAGAATGGACGTGAGGCTGGCGTCGACTCTCCTGGCTCTCTGTCTGGCTCTCTGCCTGACCTGCTGTGGTAAGACAGGAATCCTTCTTCACCTTGTGTCTGGGCAACGCCGTGGGCCTGGGATCTAAACCAGACCCACGACACAGAGACCTTTCCTATTAGACGATGTTCTGAGACTGGTTTCCTAGCTAGGGTTGATGCATTGAGATTAGAATGAGTCTTCGTTACTGTATAACTCAACACTTTGACACCTCATTCACAAGTCTCAATGACTTGATGACTGGGATCCATCCAAAGATGTTGTTTATTTTAAAGAGTTGTTTACGTGTCACTGAAAATATAAACACATTCATAGTTTTTTGGTAAATGACCAACAATGATCAAGGCAATTAGTAGCTTTTATTAATGTAATGGATGGTGTCATGTGTTGTCATGGTGTCAAATGTGTTGTTTTCTGACTCCTAAGGTCCAGACACCAGTTTCCTCCCACCGGTGTCCTAATTCAAATGTAGGAAGGTTTTCATAATCACCCTGCTGACTGAGATCATGTGTTTTGCACTGAATGCAGGAACATTTGATGTTTAAAAACTGTTAGACAAGATTTTGTTTTTTTTAAACATGTCAAATGTAATTCAAATACAATCAGAAAGTCCCCAAATCTGAACTGTTCAGTGATGGCAAACTCCTTCATCCTCTGTCTTCCTCCTCCCCTCCTCCCCACCCCTCCCCCCCCCCTCCCCCCGCCACCTCTTCTGGTTTAGAGCTGGTGTGGGTTACTGTAATTTGTTAGATTAACCGTCAGATTAGAGGAGGAGTTTTAGTCAAATCCTGGTCCAATCCTGACCCTTGCCATGGATGTGCAAGCTGTCAAATGACATTGGCCAATGCCTGGACATGCTGTTTGGCTGGTTAACTGACTGGTTAATTGGCTGGCCGGCTGGCTGGCTGATTATCAAGACCCAGGTGTCCATAACTGCATGTCATGGACATTGTTGGAATTCTGACTCACTGTGCAATGACAAATGACCTACTTACATGTGGGGCGATAATGTATTGAGTGAATCGTGTTAATTTTCTCTCTCTCTTTTTCTCTCTCTCTCTCTCCCTCTGTCTCTCTCGCTCTCTCGCTGCCTCTCTCTTTCGCTCCCTCTCTCTCCCTCTCTCTCTCTCCCAGCAGAAGCTAATCCAGTGACATCAAACACCTTCACGTCCATTGACAAATCTCCCTCCCCCAGCTTCAACCCAAGCCCCTCAAGCTCCACCAGATGTCCCTGTGACTCCGCTCCCCCTTGCACCCCCCCCAGGCCCCCGGCCACACCCCCCACGCTGGCTATCCTGCAGCTCACATGGCCTAAACCATGCGATGGCCAAGTGAACCTGTCTACGCTTAGTAGACAGTATGAATCCCTGCCTTTCTGCCTGAGCAGTTGGGATCTGATGTTCCACCCCTGGAGAAGGGTGTGTCAGAGACCCGGCTGTACAGGGACCCCTGAGTGGACCAACAAAACCATCGTTTCTGGGCTTGAGGTTCTGAAGAATGGCACGTTACTCAAAAGAAGATGCCAAATACTGACGGTCCACTGCAAAGGTGTGTGCGTGTGTCTCCGTCGTGTGTCTCTGTGCAATGTTTGTATGATTGGAAACATGAAATGGTTTAATGTCTGAAGTTGCATTAACTCCAAATCTGCTTTCCAAGTTGAGTATGTTTAGTTGAGCAGATCTTTGTTTCCTCCTCTTCCTCATGGTCCTCCTCTTCCTCCTCTTCCTCATGGTCCTCCTCCTCTTCCTCCTGGTCCTCCTCCTCCTCTTCCTCCTCTTCCTTATCTTTACCCAGCCGCCCCAGTGGAGCCAGACCTGAGAGGACAGCTGATGGTCTACAAGGTGTTGACCGCCCTGCTGTGTGTGCTGTTTCTGCTGCTCCTGGTGGCCCGATTCGGACAGCCGTCCCTCCGGGTACTGCAGAAGAGACGTGAGTCCTCACTTCCTCACCCCCTCCCCTCTCTCCCGTCCTGCCCTGTTCTCCTCACCCCCTCCCCTCTCTCCCGTCCTGCCCTGTTCTCCTCACCCGCTCCCCTCACATGGCACACATCTCGATCAGGGTACAGTATGTTTACTGGAAGGCTTGTTTTGTTGGAGGGACTGTCTGTGACTGCTACATGGGCTGGGTGTGTTTTGTGCTGCAGTGTCAGACAGGAGACAGAGTAGATGGATCGGACCCACACAGAGTCAGAGTGGTAAGACTCACACACACACACGCTTGCACATGTACACATACACACACTCACGCTCGCGCATGCACACTCACTCACACACACATACACACACTCACACTCGCGCATGCACACTCACTCACACACACTTACACACACTCACACTCCCGCATGCACCCTCACTCACACACACATACACAAACATACACACACTCATACTCGCGCATGCAAACTCACTCACACACATACTCACGCTCGCGCATGCACACTCACTCACACACATACACACACTCACGCTCCCGCATGCACACACACATACACTCACGCACACATACACACACTCACACTTGCATATCCACACTCACTCACTCACATACACACACTCACTCATACACACACCCTCACGCTCGCGCATGCACACTCACTCACACACACATACACTCTCATTCACATACACACACTCCCACTCCCGCATGCACACTCACACTGACTCACACACACATACACAAACATACACACACTCTCACTCACACACATACTCACACTCATGCATGCACACTCACTCACGCATGCACACTCACTCACGCACACATACACACACTCACACTTGCGTATGCACACTCACTCACATACACAAACTCACTCATACACACACTCACTCATACACACATACACACGTTCGCGCATGCACACTCACTCACACACACACTCCCGCATGCACACTCACTCACACACACATACACTCTCATTCACATACACACACTCACACTCGCGCATGCACACTCACTCACACACACACACACACATACACACACTCACACTGACTCACACACACATACACAAACATACACAAACATACACACACTCATATTCGCGCATGCACACTCACTCACACACATACTCACACTCGCGCATGCACACTCACTCACACACACATACACACACACACGCTCTCTCTATCACACACACACACACTCTCTCTATCACACACACACACTCTCTCTCTCTATCACACACACACACTCTCTCTATCACACACACACACACACTCTCTCTCTATCACACACACACACTCTCTCTCTCTATCACACACACACTCTCTCTATCACACACACACACTCTATCACACACACACTCTCTCTCTCTATCACACACACACACACACACTCTCTCTATCACACACTCTCTCTATCACACACACACACACTCTATCACACACACACACTCTCTCTATCACACACACACTCTCTCTCTCTATCACACACACACACTCTCTCTCTATCACACACACACACTCTCTCTCTCTATCACACACACACACTCTCTATCACACACACACACTCTATCACACACACACTCTCTCTCTCTATCACACACACACTCACGCACCCGATCTCTTGGTTTACTCTTCTCTCCTAGTATCCTATCACAGAGGGAAGAATACTGTACAGACCAGTGACGAGAGCAAGAGGTCATCTTTCCCTGGTAAGACGCATGCGCACACACACACACACACACACACACACACACACACACACACACACACTCTGGTTATCTAAAACTCTTTCCTCACTCACTCACTCTTTCACACACTCACTCACACACTTATTTTTTGCCCTGTTTCGGCTCTCATTCAATCAGCTCTGGAGAGACTGACGGTGAACTACAGCCGAGAGCCTTCGTCCAATAGGAACAGCGACTACGATTCAAACAACTAACGCCCTCTTCATCTTTTTCCTCGTTCACTTATGTTGAAAAACATCCACTGTGAAATCATGTTGCCAAGCATGTTTTGGTTTTTGTTGACTAAATATCGAATCGAATAATCCAAATAAATCTCAGTGAATAAAGTTTTTCAAAGAAAAAGATTTTCAGCTTCATCCGAACAGGTGAATTGGAAATGAGGACAGACAGAATGAGTTGGAGCAAAAAGGAAGAGAGAGAGAGGGAGAGAGAAGGGTAAGGAAGAGAGAGGGAGGGAGAGAGAAGGGTAAGCAAGAGGAGGGAAAGGTGCTTTTTACACCGTGAATGATTTCTGCAGCTTTGTGGCTTCCTGTACCGTTGTCACCAACTTCCTGTTTGTGTTATTTCTGTCACTCCCCCATCCCCTTTCCGTCTCTTTCATCCACTCTCTTCCCTTCTTATGTATCCCCCTTTCAGCTTCAATCAAGCTCCATCCCACCTGTATTTTGCTCTCTTTATCTTTCTCCCTCTCTTTCTTTTTCTCCCTGTCTCTCTCTACCTCTCATTCTCTCTCTCTCTCTCTCTGTCTCTCTGTCTCTCTCTTTCTGTCTCTCTGTCTCTCTCTTTCTGTCTCTCTCCCTCTGTCTCTCTCTGTCTCTCACTCTGTCTGTTTCCCTCCATCGTACACTTCCCCTCCCAGCCTATCTCACCTACCTTCTATGTGTGTTACTCCTCTCTCTCATTGCCATATTCATAATCCCTCCTTTTTACCTTCCTCCTTTTCAGCCATTGTCATGTTGACATTTCCCTCATTTCTGTATTGTGACCAGGAGACAGGAGTCAGGTCTTGTGTCTGGGGGCCCTGGGTGTAGGAGGAGGATGATGGGGAAGGAGCGGAGGGTTCTAGAAGGGAGGGGGTGTCAGGTGTTATGGTCCCAGCGTCTAATGATTAGTCACCATTGTTCAATCATCTGAGACTCACCCAAACTGGAGGAAATTGTGTGTGTGTATGTCTACCGTGAGACTGATGCGTGGAGAGATGGGTAGATAGACCATGGTAGTCACCGATATAGGAAAACATCCTGTGTATATGAGTTGTCAGTTCTGTGTGCGTGTGTGTGTGTGTGTTTGCACCTGAGCCCATGTGCAAGGACCCAGGATTGATTTTGATCTTAGGGGAGACATATTTGCTGGCAAAATTCAATTTCTTCTTTGTCATGATTTCAAAATAAAAGTTCTAAATGTACAGATTTTGACTTTTGTCGTTTCTGGATAGGCTAATGTTCTGGGTGAGACACATGCAGCATTTTGCAATATTGAAGGGGACACACGTCTCCCCCCATCCTCTCTAGTTCCTATGCTAATGGTGTGTGTTTGTAACATGTCTGTGTTTGTAACGTGTGTGTGTTTTTAACATGTGTGTGCGTTTGTGATGTGTGTGTGTGTGCGTTTGTGACTTGTGTGTGCGTTTGTAACATATGTGTGTGTGTGTGTGTGTATGTGTGTGTGAGAGAGAGAGAGATTGAGACATAGAGAGAGAGAGAGAGAGAGAGAGAGAGAGAGAGGGTGTATTCTCCTCTGTCAGGTCACTGTGAAGGATTATAACTGGGTTGAGATTGTCCCATCAGCAGAACAATGACGAGCCAGAGCAGATTACATTGTCAGATTACCCAAGGGGGGAGAGATGGAAATGGAGAGATATAGAAGGGGGGGAGAGAGGAAAGAGGAGATCATATTTAAGAACTGCTCTTCATGGGTATTATCATTGATCACATAAACGCACCACGTGAAAGATATCCCCAGACACACCAAAAGGGCTACGCTCGCTTCAATGAATTGAGCACGTTTGAATTCCGTGAACACGCATGTCGGGTTATTTATAACCTGGTAGACGAAATAAGAGAGGGATGAGAGGAGGAGGAGGAGGAGGGGGGAGGACAGAACTGTGGAGATGTAAGAAGACGACAGGTGCAAGACTGGGAAGAGGTGGGGGTGGGTGGAGGGGTTGGAGAAACAGAGAGAAAGAGGCCATGGGTATTTCCCAGAAGGAAGCACTTTGTAGACCTAACGTGTATGTAACAGCGTGTGTGAGCGATTTTGTGAGCGCGTTGCTTTGTCATTTTTAATGCTATAGGTTTTACACTAAGCCCTAGTGTCGGGTACATTGTCTCTAAGCCCCTTCTGGTAGCCTATCCTGCCTATCACTCTAGTGAAGTGTGTCACGGAGAGAGGGGATAAAACAAGGAGAATTAAACGAATCCCACTCCTGCTTGTCCCAACTCTTCCTCTCCCCCCGGCTCCCCCTCTCTTTTCTTTGGCTCTTCGTCTTCTCCCTTCTCCTCTTCCTCCTTTAATCTACTTTAAAAGGTATTTCCACTCATCCTCTCTTCTCTTCGTCGAGCCAACCGAAGCAACGCCTGTGTCAACATTCCAACGTGGCGTTGCGGATGCGTTGTCAGAAGCTGAGCTTATGGAACGCGTAGGTGAGAATGTCTGCCAGCATCAACCACCCCCCCTCCTCCCCTCCCTCCCCCCCCCCCCCCCCCCCCCCCCCCCCACCTATGAACATAGCTTTCAGCAGGGGAGGGGAGGATGGAGAGAGACTGAAGACAAGAGGGATTGTGGGCGGGTTGGATGAGGGGAACAGAGGGGCAGCATCTCACGCAGATCTGTCGCTTAATCAGCATGAAAGGAGAGAGGGGCGGAGAGAGAGGTTACATCTGCATGGTCAGGTGTGGATGAGTCTCCTCTGAAGTGAACACATCTCATACAAACATGTATCAGCCCACGTACCTGTGATCGTGTGTGCGAGCGACTGCATATGAGGGTACTCCCCCAAAACTGGCCTGGCCTGTCCAGCAGAGTTTAAAAAGGTTTGATTGACATTAAAGGGGTGGCAGAGTGGTTTCTATTGCGCGATGCCCTGTGTTTTGCACTAATCCTGGAAATTAAACATTAGCAGCTTAGTACTCAACCCTGCCATCTGAGCTTGGGGGGGAGCTGGGGTGAAGCTGGGGAGGGGGGGGTGGAGATGGACAGGGAGAGAGGGGTGGAGATGGACAGGGAGAGAGGGGTGGAGATGGACAGGGAGAGAGGGATGGAGAGACCAGTGCTGTTAAAACCCTGAGGTGGACACATCAAGGAAAAGAGGGCAGAAGATGAAGGATTGACGCGAGCAAGGGGGAGGGACGCTGGAGAGCGAAAGTGCGAGAGAGCGAGAAGGGATTATTTACCATTTTAAATGAAATAAATCCTTATTGTGTGAATCTGGCACACGCGGAAAGACAGAAAGGGCGAGGGAGGAAAAGAAGCAGCAGCAAAAACACATAACCCACAGATCAAAGATAGAGATAGAGAGAGAGACTGAGAGAGAGACAGACAGAGAGAGAGACACTGAGAGAGAGAGAGACTCAGAGAGAGACTCAGAGAGAGAGACAGAGACACCAAGAGACAGAGAGAGAGAGACAGAGAGAGAGAGACACATAGAGACACAGAGAGAGAGACAGAGACACAGAGAGATAGAGACACAGAGAGAGTGAGACAAAGTAGAAAGCTCAACAGCTGACAGGAAGACAAAGAGTCTGAGCTGTGGGTCGCTTCAGCGTCAGATTCAGAGTCCGCGGTCTGGACAAGCCCTGGACAACAGCAGGGGACAGAGAGGACGATCACACTGGAAGGGAGGACGAGTGGAGAGGAGGAGGGGAAAATGGCATGGAAATAAAGAGTGGCCACAGGTGCAAAGAAAAGAGAGAGTAAAAGAGTGAGAGAGAGAGAGAGAGAGAGAGAGAGAGAGAGAGAGAGAGAGAGAAAGAAGCCTCAGGGTGGTATTATTTTGCGGTCGTCAAACAACAATGAGAGGACGGCGTCTGCCAGGTGAGTCCAGTCAGTGAAGCTAGATCTGAATTGACAAGACTTGCTGTGTGTGTGTGTGAGTGTGTATGTATGTATGTATGTATGTGTGTGTGTGTGTGTGTGTGTGTGTGTAGATTTCTCAGCACTGAGCCCTGCAGAGCCACTGTGCCAGCTGTGTGTATGTGAGTCCATGAGAGAGTTTACATGTGTGTGTGTGCGTGCGTGTGTGTACGTGTGCGCGTGCTGTGTGCGTGTGTGCATATGCTTCTACACACCATGTGTGCAGGTGTGGCAGAGGGCAAACTAAATGACGTAAAAACCTGAATAATTTCACGTGAGACTTACCTTATGTAAGTTTTTTTTTGTTTTTTTTCGAAACCTAGTTGGTGTTTTCTGCCGTTGAGAAGAAGTCACACGCTGGCAGGTAGCTTGCAGGCCGCAATACAGTCTGAGGACGCAGAAAAGATGCTGATGTGACCATGAAGCAAACTAAAGGATTCGAAACGCCATGGCCTAGTTCGCAGTAGGATCAAAAACAACAACAAGGACTGTCTGGGAGTCTGATTTTTTACAACTGCCCGCCTATGTTCCACAGCCCTGAGTAGGTTATAAGCATTTCAGGCGCTGACGTATTGGGCCGCCAGCCAGGGGCGCAGTGATGGGTGTGGACAGCAGTCCTGGTGCATCATGGGAAAGGCTGGGGGTGGTGGGATTGCTGCTGTGTTGGCTGCTGGTCGTAGGTGAGTTGGCTGAACTTTCATTACTACTGAATGTAAAAGGTGATTTGTTAACTTTTCTGTTTATCTTTGCGGGTGTTTATTCGTTGAGGGAAGGAGGTCAGGTAACATTGATCTCTCCTCTCTTTTCCCCTCTTTGTTTCCAGTCCACACCTCACAGGCCCAGCCCTCCCCTCCTCTCTCCCTGCCCGCCCAGATCTCTGTACCTCCTCCCTGGAGCTACCTGCCGCTCTCTCAGGCTGACCTGGGCCCCCTCTTCTCCAACTCCAGCCCCTTCTCCTTCTCCCAGAGCCTCCTCCTGCTGCCTCCGGCCGGGCCAGCCTCCAAGCCGGGGGCCAGGGCTTCGTTCGGGCCTTACTCAGTCACACAGGTAAGGATGGTGCTAGAGACAGAGGGTCTTGTAAAATTGTACTTGATGGTTCTTTGAAATTCGTTGCATTATTTCTCTCTCTCCATCAGCTGGTCTCTGACCCCATCGTTCCCCTCTCCCCTCCGTTGTCCGCGTCGCTGCTGTCAGAGCACGTGGAGCGAGAGAAAGACGAGGGAGGGCAGGAGAGGCTGAGGGTGCGGGCTCTGTTCCAGGTCCGGGGAGACCCTGGCCGAGGCACCTGCGTCACCCTCCATGCCTTCAAGGAGACGGAGGAGCACAAGGCCTCCTGTATCACACAGGTGCCGATGGGGTGGGGGTGTGTGGGAGTGTGTGTGTGACGGTGATGTTGTAGATGTTTTAAGCCAATGGATTTCCCTGAATTTCACTCACCAGTTCTCTGTCTCCTCTCCTCCAGGCTCCCCTGGGTCTGTGTGTGGTCACTCTGACGCTGCCTAAAGACTGGTTCCAGACTGACCAGGCCAGCCAGCCGTACCTCGGTCCCCTCGGCCGCTCCCGACACACACACCGCCACCACCGGCAACGCAACCGGCACGGTCGTCGCCGTGACAACCTCGCCGCCTTCCCCGCGGCGCTCAGATTCAACCACGGCCACGCCCCCGATCGGGTCCAGCTCTACTATTCGTTGTTCGGCACGGTGGCCGAATTGAATGCTGTACCCCCTAAGTGTGTGGAGGACAAAGAGGCAGAGGAGCAGAGACAGTTGTTCTATATAACAGCTGTCACCCTGAGGGAGGGGGGCACAGAGGGCAGGGATGATGTCACACAGGGCAACAAGAACAAGGAGGAAGTAGGCTGTCTGGACCAACAGGAAGTAGAGGAGCTACGCATAGATTCCAATGTCCTAATTCGCTACCGCAGGGGGCCTGCTCGCCTCGGTCAGCCTATTGGATTGGCAGTGAATTTGAGGTCGAATTTCAGCGCAGAGTTTGTGGTCATTCGGTGAGTCGATCTTAATGGTGTGTCAATAATTCATCGGCATTGATTCTTCTGGACTATAAATATGTGTGTGTGTGTCTGTGTGTGGCAGGCTGAAGGTGAGGAAGGGTCTGGTGTCTTTGGTGGCCCAGCGATCCTTGACCTCTGACCTCTGGGCTGTGACCCTGGAGAGAACCCAGGGTTCCAAACACGACGTCGTCTCTATCGTCTGCCACAAAGTTGGACGCCACCAAGATGGCCTCAGGTAGACCTCTGTCACATGACCCTCCCGTCACACGGCACAGTGCTTCACGTCGAACAACGCAAACATTCAAACTCTTCTCCTTCGCCTCGCCTTCTCCCTCCTCCCCTCACGCCATCTGTTATCCTACCACTCCCTTCTTTCCTCTCCTCGCTGTCACCTGGTCTCCTTCGTTCCTCCTCCTCCCCCTCGTTCCCCCTTGCTCCACCAAAGTGCTGTCCACCCAAGTCCCTCGTCCCTCCACCAGGTGGCGTGTCTCTCTGTGGATGGCTTGAGACGAAGCTTTGACGTTGCCATGACGGTGTCAGCCAGTTGGTGGGTGGAGTACTCGGGCCGTAATAACCCTCCTCCGCCACATGGGGGTGTAGTGAGCAGCTTCTCCTTCACAGACAGAGACGTGGCTGGCATCGTTCCGGTCACCGAGGTGAGGGTAGCTTGTTTCGTCAAGACAGGGTCACCCCACAGGGATCCTGTGGAGGAGTTTCTATTCTTAAACAGAGGGGGTTGCCATTGCAGGTAGACTTTCTTTGCTAATACCGACTGACGTGAATGTACTGTTCTACCTGTGTTACCTTACAGACCAACACCATCATAAACACAGCCATCTTGACCAGCGAGTCTGTGTCACTACCTGTTATTGTACTGGCCGTGGGGCATGATGGAAAAGTATCAGACGTTACGTCTGCAGTGAAGTGCCAGTCGTCCGATGAAGACATCGTCAAGGTCGAGAACGCACACGCAGACACGCACTTACGAACGCATACTCTTCATCTCCGAAACTGACCCGGAGTCCTCTGTCTCTCTCCGTGTGATCGACAGGTGTCAAGCGATTGCGCCCGCGTCTTTGTTGACGGTAGCGAATCGGGCATGGGCAGCACGTACGTGGGGGTGAAGTTTCTTCTGGGCACGCTCCGTGGGTCGCTGTACCTGGCGGTGTGGGCGCCCGTGGTTCCTCTACGTCTGTCTCTGTCCGACCCCAGGCTCAATGCCATCGACGGCTGGAGCCAGTACACAGACAACGGGTTAGTGGGTTTAAGTTTAGCCTGTTTCTGGAACATTCTGGCAGTTAGGATTCAAATTTTGACAGTTGGCCAGGGGAGGGATACTGGTTTCTGTATGTTACATACAATCAACGCAGTGTTGAATGGACATTTATGAACTAGTGAGGTGGTAAGAGAGAAAGAGAGTGACAGAGAGCTGGGTTGCTCACACCCCAGCGATTGGGAAAAACAGATTTTTAAACAGCAGCACCGGAGATTTCATCCTCTTCAATCCTGCGTGTGTAAATCCATGTAATACATCAGTTCAAAATGTTAGCGTGAGCACATGCACAAAGACTGAAGAAGGGACTTTGGCAGATCATGTGATAATATCTTAGACACATCTGTCCTGCAAGAGAGATTAGACCAGATTCCTTGGTCTGTAATCTGTCCTGATCCTAGACCTTTATTTGTAGAAGACAAGAGCTTTGAGACAGATTCTGACCTCCTGGTCTATCTAGTGAGGGATTGGCTTCCTCTATTTCCCTGAAGAGTTTAGAACAGCTTTTTTTTTTTTTTTTTGACGTACTTGATTAATTTTAGTTAAAACTGCCCAGTTCTGAGATAACATGCAAACAGACTTGCAGCATAAGTATGTGTGTGTACGTATGTGTGTGTCCAGATGTTTCCCAGTGTTCCAGAGGTCCACTGTTCAGGTTCTGACCCAGTTCGTTGCCCAGGACAACCAGAGTCAGATGACATACCTTCTGGGCTCCCCCGATTGGATGGTGGATGTGACCGATATTGTTCGTAATTGGTTGCGGGTGGAAAACCCACAGATCGCTGCTCTTGACAAACACAACAATCTGATTGGCCTGCAGCCAGGAGAAACCATGCTTCATGTGAGTCATCGCTAGTCTGTCATTTGACCACAAGTGCTCGTGTTATGTCTCAACATTTTTCTGGTTAGACGTTATTACTCACATCAGTGAAATGTCTTCCCATCTCAGGTAATCTCTAGCCAATGGGATGGTGTCCTGGGCAGCTGTGATGTCACGGTGACCTCTGAGCCTGTGACTCCAGGTGACCTGTCAGTGCAAGTTGTGAGCGGCTTGGGAATGTCCATCCAGCCCAGCCCTGCCCACCCGTCGGTTGTCACGGCGACAGTGACGGCCTACAACATTCTATACGACCCTGGGCAGGTCAGTGTTGGTCGTTTGGTGTGTTTTTAGTCACTTGAGTATGTTTGTCCTAACTTTCTCTTTCACTCTCTTCTTCTTCCATTCCCTCCCTCCACCCTCTCTACCTCTCTCCCCTTTACTCTAACCAGGAAGCATCCATAAGCATCTGGCTCCAGTTCAGTGACGACAACGCCTCTCTGCTCTCTGCTTTTAGGGGCGTGCCCTTTTACCTGCGTCTCTCCTCATTGGCTGAGTCTGTGGTCGCCGTGACGTCTGGCCCTTCACAGCACATTGTTGCTCAAGGAGATGGGGGCGGGCCCTTGCTGCAAGCGGAACTTCTGGTCTCTACCTGTGATCCAATTGTGTCCAACTCCATCGTTGAAAGTGACTCCCCAAAGTCTAGGGAAGGGGGAGGGACACGGAGGTTAGCCAGAGGCTCTGGTTGGATAAGAGTCAACCTAGACTCTGACCTACAGCCAACAGGGAGCGAGGAGTCTGAATTTGGGTTTGATGTGTCTGACATGCTAGTGGAGTCCATTGGAGATGTATACGCCAACTTTGGGAGCGACAACATCGTCAACGGCAACGTCACCGGCGAGGGGTCACCCGATGACTCCTCCCTCTTCCACCACCAAGCTGGCGGAGGCATGATGGGAAGGAACGGACTGGAACGGGCAGCGCTCACGCCCAATCATGAGGAGAACGCTGTCTACCTGTCCCCCGGCATGGGGGAGGGGACGAGGGACGAGAAGGACAGACGAGGAGAGCGAGAACTAGAGGTGGGTTTAGGAGCCATCCTCTCTCTCATCTGCCTCACCACACTCCTTTTCCTGGTGAACTGCCTGCCTTGCGCCCTGAGAGAGAGGAGGAGGAGGAAAGGGATGGAGGTAGATGGAGGCGTGATGGAGGGAGTGGTGGTAGAGGAGGTGGAGGAGGAGGTGGAGGAGGAGGAGACGGAGGAGGAGGAGGAGAAAATGGGGATGAAAAATGAAGAAGAAAGGGAGGGGCAGAAGAAAGAAATGGAAGAGAAAGAGAGGAATATGTTTTGAGGCTTGTCTATCTCGTGCAAAAGGGCGTTCACTATTAAGCTTGTCAATGACATCCTGTGCATCCATCAATCTTTAGATCTTAAACCTTTCAGATGTATCCTGTCATTGTTTCCAGCCATTATAACATAACTCCTCTAAGCACGGAAGTGTCTCGAATGGTTTTATCTGGTAGAGCAGATTTACAAAGGTTGTATATATGTTTAGATTGACATGACTCAGACACTAGGCTGGGTGGGGAGTTTGCAGTCCCACAGCTGAAGCTGGAATTGTATGTCCACCATAACACACTTTTGTAGTAGGTAACTTTGAGAAATAGCTATTGATGTAAAAAGTATTTCGCGAATCCTTGTCTTATTTCAACACCATGTTTGCTATTTTACAAATTCGAAAAGTGAATTTCCATTATTTAAATACTTTCTGTACAATTTATTTCTTTGTCAATTCATTTCAAGAGTGAATGCCTGTAATTCTGTATATGGTGACAGTTTATTTTGGGCAATTTTATGTCTTACTAACCTACAAACATTTGCAAAGAAAATACAAAATATGAAAAATGTGTTTGTTGAATAAAAAAAAGAAAGATTACATTTGAACCCTAACCCTAAAAATAATATTTACCTTGTCTCATTCGAAAGCAGACGGATGTGGAAAAGTACAATCTTCACTGGAGAAGCAAAGATGGGCCTACTCATGTTTTTAAAAAATACCTAGGAGTTTAGTTGAACTGGAGCCCATAGCTAGAAGGGATAGGATCTTATGGAGCCTAACTAAAGAAGAAATAATCGTATGGGGCCTAGCTGGAGGAAATGTGGACGCCAAAGGAAAATGGGTTTCAAGAGTTGTATCGATCTATCTAGACAAATTATTCCATACCTTTCGTATACTTAAAAGTATGACAGGTTTGGTCGTCCATAACTTCCCACCAGGTTTATAGTTACGGATAAGCAGTCGAGTGGAGTAGTTTTTAGCGATCGAGGGGGAGAAATCTGGGCAGAGCAGTAAAACGCTAGCGAAGGTGAGTATCGGTGGAAACAGTCCACTCGCTAGCTGCACTTGGTAGCGCACCTACCCGATGGAGAGTGTTCCCTGCTAGGCGTCTTGGTAGCGTACCTACCCTATGGAGAGTGTTCCCTGCTAGGCGTCTTGGTAGCGTACCTACCCTATGGAGAGTGTTCCCTGCTAGGCGTCTTGGTAGCGCACCTACCCGATGGAGAGTGTTCCCTGCTAGGCGTCTTGGTAGCGCACCTACCCTATGGAGAGTGTTCCCTGCTAGGCGTCTTGGTAGCGCACCTACCCTATGGAGAGTGTTCCCTGCTAGGCGTCATTCTGTCGTGTTCCTCGCAGCCAGCGGTCCGGCGCTAGACCCCAATGAACAGTGTGGTCGTTTGGCTACTTAAGTTCATTTAAATTCAGCGTTTGAGGTTTACATGATATGGTGCGTGTTGTTCGTGTTGTCGGGATCGGGGTCGTTAGATTCCGTAAGGGCAAAGAGCGCTTGTTTTCTGTTGGTGTGCAAGCCCAATAGTATTAGATTGAGGCTTTTTATATGAATAAGAACACATTATTTAGTAAAATTATCAAATGAAACAGGTTTTTCGCACTATAAACACGTGTTGGTGGGTCTTCTTCCATGTCTATCAAACTCAAGCTGTAGAAAACCAAAAAGATTTATCACGTTGACTGAGAAACCTTTAGAATATTACAGTAATGTAACGTAATGAAGCGCTTTTAAATTTAAGCATTCATATTTTTCTGGTGCTTCTATGATCATTACTCCCATCCAAACATAAATATGTGCATAAACAGGCACACAACGTGAATAAGAAAATGAGTCTTGAAGTACAATAAGAATATTATGTTCACAGTATAGATCAGACATAAACATCTCACACAGTAGCATTCCAATCTTTTCCATTTATTGTCTACATCACATAACATATAATGTTATTTAAGTTTATGTTAAAAATAAAATATATATCAAGTCATACATAATTATTTTGATACACTTATATAATACACAATAAAACAATCATACATAGCCTGTATTTGATGCTGACATTTATATACAATATACATTTTCAGTTCAAATCAAATATCTCATGTAATCATACTTATGTATCTATGTATCTAATTATACTTTAAATAACCAATAGAAACAATACATTTTCTATGATCATGTATGTTTAATTCACAAGTAAAATCTAGAGTTCAGGACCTCTTGTCTTCTCAGAGCAAAAGTGTTTCTTAAAATGTACTGAATGACTGAAGCTCTTCCCACACTGGTCACAGTGGTAGAGCTTCTCTCCTGAGTGAACACGCTGGTGTGTCTGTAAGTGTCCTGACTGACTGAAGCTCTTCCCACACTGGTCACAGTGGTAGGGCTTCTCTCCTGAGTGAACACGCTGGTGTTTCTGTAAGTCTCCTGACTGACTGAAGCTCTTCCCACACTGGTCACAGTGGTAGGGCTTCTCTCCTGAGTGAACACGCTGGTGTTTCTGTAAGGTTTCTGACCGACTGAAGCTCTTCCCACACTGGTCACAGTGGTAGGGCTTCTCTCCTGAGTGAACACGCTGGTGTGTCTGTAAGGTTCCTGAATGACTGAAGCTCTTCCCACACTGGTCACAGTGGTAGGGCTTCTCTCCTGAGTGAACACGCTGGTGTCTCTGTAAGTTTCCTGAATCACTGAAGCTCTTCCCACACTGGTCACAGTGGTAGGGCTTCTCTCCTGAGTGAACACGCTGGTGTCTCTGTAAGCTTCCTGACCGACTGAAGGTCTTCCCACACTGGTCAAAGTGGTGATGTTTAGCCTTTCCCGTGTCCATGCTTTCCTGGGTAGGGACTGGGAGGAGGGAGGAAGTGGTGATGGGGCGTGGTCGAGAGGAGGACAAAGTCTCTGGTCTGATCTCTCCGCTCCTCAGCAGAGAGACGTACAGGTCGTGGTGGCACCTCTTGATGTGCTTGTGGAGGTAGATCTGGGCGGTGAAGGAGAGAGGACACTGGGAGCAGGAAAACACCTGAGTCTGGGACGACTCTATCCTTGATCCTGGAAGAGAAAATATAAAACATGAAATACAATTAAATATAAACAGCAACGTTATAAAATGACATTCTTTGGTAAGCGAAGCAAACAGGTTGCAATCCTGGTGTGAGGGTTTAATGGTTAGAGGTAGGGATGGAAGACAGACACTACTATTAGAATGTGCTGTTGATATTAAAATCAATGGTCTTGCATATCAGTCTTCTGGTTTCAAATGGAGATAAGGTCAATAATATTGTAGGTTAAGAACATCTCCAGTCAGTGATTTGTGTGGCTCAATGTTACAAGTCCCTCCAATCTTCCGATTGGAAGAGGGAATTGGAGGAGAGAAATTAGGGAGGAGAGAGAAGGAGAGTGGGAAGAGGAGACAGGAGAAGACATAAGAGAAAGAAGAGCAGCAATCTGTCAGGAGAGGAGAAATGGAAAGGAGGAAACTAAGAGGAGGTACCTCTGGTGGAGCTCTTATTGTCCCAGAGGTAGTCAAAGGAGATGCCCAGGTCTCTGGCGTACTCCTCTCCGTACCAGACCAGCAACTCCTCCCCCGGCGCCAGCGACCGGCAACAGCGGTACAGGATGGCTCCTCGATGCTGAAACGCCACCATGTTCTGTTCCTCCTCATTACGAGCACAGTTCACATATCTGAGGGGATGGGAAGATGAGAAGAGGATAGGAGAAGGGGATGGAAGGAGGAGGAGGGGTGGGAGGAGGGCATGGGAGGAGGAGGGGATGGAAGGAGGAGGAGGGAATAGGAGGAAGGAGGGATATGAGGTAGAGGGGAAGGAGGTGATGGAAGGAGGAGGGGGGTGGGAGGGAGGGATAAGAGGTAGAGGGGGAGGAGGGGATGGAAGGAGGAGGGGGTGGGAGGGAGGGATATGAGGTAGAGGGGGATCAGAACATGAAATGCTGAAACAAAGTATAAGAGTCAAAAGAAGTTGAAGGAGTTGGGATAGTGAGAACAGTCAAACTGATTCTGTGAGTTTTTTTGTCACCTCATCCAGTTGGAGTGAGTCTCTCTCTTGGCATCAATATACTCATCAAAGTGTCTGCTCTTGTAAATCTGGAAATCACACACTGCTTTTGCTTTTGGGAACTGTCTGTCAAGGAATCTTTTTCAGTAAAAACAAATCTTTCTGATCTTGGTTGCTCAACTTCATATTAAAACGTTCAACCCCACCCCGCCCTCCTCACCACCCAGGAATATCCACTCTCGATGGCCTCTTCCTTCTCTTTTACATCTCCCTCGTAGGGGCCGAAGTGGGTTCCCTTGGCGATGCCCCCCCCACAGTTGAACACCCCCAGCCCGGCCCTGGGGATGTTTGACCTCCTGACCTCCAGGCCGGGCGGCAGGGTGAGTCTAGCCCGGTCTGTCAGCCCCAGGGCTGCAGGGGTGTCAGGGACGAACAAGGGGGCACCGTGGAGATCACACTCCTCGATGAAGAACAAATTGCACTCCTCACAGTCTGGAGGAGAGAGGCAGTACCTTTACAAATATCATAGACGTATGAAGGGAGAAGAGGAGAGAGAGAAAGGAAAAGATAAAGAGGGAAGGAAAAATAGAAGGTATCTATCTGACAGAGTTGGTGTCTATCTGACAGAGTTAGTGTCTATCTTACAGATTTAGTGTCTATATGACAGAGGTAGTGTCTGTCTTACAGAGGTAGTGTCTATATGACAGAGTTAGTGTCTATCTGACAGAGTTAGTGTCTATCTTACAGAGTTAGTGTCTATCTGACAGAGTTAGTGTCTATCTTACAGAGTTAGTGTCTATATGACAGAGTTAGTGTATATCTTACAGAGGTAGTGGTCATCTTTGGGCTCCTCCTGCTCAGTGTAGTTGATCCTGGGTCTCTCTCTCAGGGTCCTGCCTCTGGAGAACCGGATCTTCTCTGCTGCTCTGCTCCTCCTCACACACTCTGCCTTAGATAGAACTGGTACACACACACACACACATTATCCTCAGCCCAACTCCTTCTAACATGCAAACACAGAAATCACATAGAGACACACACACACACACTAGCGTATATCACCTGAAGTTGACAGATCACATTTCTCCTTGGGGGCCTCTGGGCCTTCCGCCCCCCCTCCCTGATTGCTGCCTCCACCCGTACCCTGGTCCTCTGTCAGAGAGAGCATGTGTGTTGGGGGGCTGGTGTCTCTGAGGAAGGCCAGATCCTCCTCACTCAGCATCTCTTCCAGGGGGGGTAGAGTCCCCTTGCTGGGTCCTGCTACCTCACCATTGGGGGGCTGGAGGGGAGTGATGGACAGAGAGAGACAGAGCATGAGAGACGGCTATGTAGACAGGACATACAGTAATATACTATATTATAATGGATTCAACTTTCCCATTATTTTGTTATTATTGCACTATTGCATTGTGTGTGTACATATCACCTGGGGTGCGGGTGTGTGTGTGGGAGCAGGTCTCTGAGGTGCAGGTGTGTGTGTGGGAGCAGGTCTCTGGGGTGCAGCTGGTCTCCTAGGAGGGGGTCTGAAGGTCCGTGGGGCTTGGAACACACACACAACAGAACACTGAAGCTTTCCTCCATCACAATACAGTCAAATAGTTACTCTCTTGATTCCTTCTGGTGATGAGGATGTATTTGTACTTCACTAGTGTAGGATTATAGTATTACGACAATACTACTACAGTACTATAACAGCTACAACAGTTAAGTATTCTGTGTGTGGACACACTCTATTGATGTAACAATAGCAGTACTTAAAGCAGTATTGCAGTGATGCAGGATTAGCGCTCCTATAGTCCTCTACCAGACACTACTACAGTACTATACCAGCAGTATCCTCACCTGGAGGGGGTCTCTCCATGCGAGGGGTCCACTCCTCCTCTTCTTCAGAGTCGCTGGGTGCAGGGAGGAAGGCCAGGACCTTGGCCCTGCCACGACGCATGAAGGCTGGAGCTGTGGAGTTTAGACCTGTACAAGTGCATGGTGGATACAAATAGTGTTGTTGGTGACTTATCAAGGGAGGACATATTCTGCAACCCATTCCTCAGTCCAGCCTTACAATCAGGTGTTTCCTTGAGATACACCTTACTGCGGAGCGGAACGATATTTCTCAGGCGCGCAACGGTAATGTTCATTAAGTCAATGTAACTTTGACCCATGAAAATCCTACTGCTGACATGTTACCATATGAGACACTGAGAAGGTACGTACCTATGGTCAGCATAGCCAGATGGTTTCGCTTCATGTTTTTAAAGCGGATTTTCTCCCATTCCTCCAACCTGGACCACTCCATTTTGGAGAAGTGCTTCTTCAGGTCTTCGTACTCGTCCTGTCAGATCACATCCAGTTCAGACAAAAATGACGAACAAACTCGGAATTCGGGCTTCCAAACACATAACCAGTTTAACTTAGATGACTAGTCATGATGATCCATGGCCAGCTAGCCAACGCTAACCTCACCTCTTCTGAAGAACTCATATTGTCCTTGGTCGTCTGTTCCGCTGCTGGAGTTCAACAAGATAAAGTCGGCGTTTAGCTCTAGCTAGTTGGCGACCACTTCCCTTTTAAGACTATATTACTATATTTAGTTATGAATTATATTGTCTAACTATACCACATTTGTATCAAGCGAAGGCACTGGCCAGTTAATCCATGTATTGTAAATAACCATATTATCTACATAATTAGCTGGCAACTCTGAAGCTGCAGTAGTGATACTGGCAGTTAGCTCTAACGTCTTTCAGGCAGCTAGCATAGTACCACCGTCGATTTGTTAACTTTATCTAACCTGACAATGCGACATTCACTTCTCAATATACGAATTTATATAATATTAATTTTATCTTACTAAGGTTAAGTACTTTACGTGCGAATAAACTTGATAAAATCAGCCAAATGTAAGTATCTTCTGTTAATGTCTCCTGAGGAAAATCGGTCTGAAGTGAACTACCCTCTGGAGCGCGAGACCTCCTTCATTGGCGCCAAGTTTTAACGGCGGGAAGTCTCAGCGAATGGGTGAGACTTTAGAACCTTGGAACCACTGACAGAGCAGATGACCGCGAGGGCTGCCTGTCACTGACAGGGGTGATGACCGCGAGGGCTGCCCTTCACTGACAGAGCAGATGACCGCGAGGGCTGCCCGTCATTGACAGGGGTGATAACCGCGAGGGCGGCCTGTCACAGGTCCATGATGAAGGCTGAGAAGCTGAACAGCATGAAAGTAGGGAAAGGTGATAAATATATATGGACCTTGTTGAACATCTCCTGTGGGACACTGTAAACATGGTCAAAATGTGAAACACAAACCATTGCCAAATCTGGTGCTCCTTTACATCAAACTACTTTGTTCCAGATCAACATCACGTCTTCTGACATGAAATATTGTTCCTAAGTACTTGAAAACACGCAACAGTGTAATAAGACATTGGTTCCACCTCGTGGACAAAGAGCAACACTGCAAGCTGGCAATACTGACGGCGTTGACCTGGAGTTGTAGGACTGAGCACTTTAAGCACTACTGCTACCTGTTTTAGTGTTTTAGGAAAAGGGTGTCAGACTTTTTTCTGACAATAGTTTGACAGGAAAATTTACTTAAATACAGTAACAAAGTATTTGTAGTCTACTTGGTTACTTCAAATCTGCGCAACAGTGTAACAGTTTTGTTTACAATACACTATATATACACACCAACAATTTTGTACATCTCTCATATATGGCCATGGGTGATAAGGAATGTCTCAGTCATGTCGACATCGCAAGCTAACTCTGTGTCATTGCGTTCGCCGTTCCTGTTGTCTTCTGCTGTCTTGTAGCTTCGTTGCTATGAAGCTCCTTGTTGCTTCATAGAATAGCATAATCTACGTTCCTTATACGCGATTGTAAGAACGATCGTTTTTTATTGTATCAATAGTATGATTTATATACGTTTTTTTCATTGGACGTTCAACAAGCAGAGTGGCGCAGCGGAAGCGTGCTGGGCCCATAACCCAGAGGTCGATGGATCGAAACCATCCTCTGCTAGACTCTTTTTCATCAACGCGTTGACAACAAACCTCCATGGTGACTATTCATTTAACACAACTTTGAATGCTGAACATAAGAAATATTTAAATTACAAAGTCTATCTGTCGCTTTATTAGGTTGAACAGTGCACCTGTTTGCGCAATTTTATATTTGACGTTGTATAGCACTGTTTAGAAAGATTTCCAACTGTACACACAAATTACTGTATATATTTAATATTCCTATTAGTTTATCATACGCATGTTTTACATTGTAAATTAATAGTAAACTGTGTGATTGTATTTAGCAACTGTCTTGGTTCAAAAACATTTACCGCCCAACGTGGGGCTCGAACCCACGACCCTGAGATTAAGAGTCTCATGCTCTATCATCAGGCTGGAAACCCAGACTGCCTGGAGCTTAGCCGAGGACTTTGCTTTGCCGGGCGGGATGATGATATAATTAATATCGTTTTTTGACTCAGAATATAATCAGATATATGATATGATTGTGAGAATGTATATTTATATATACAGGAAATCATAGTATATTATATATTTTGACTTAGAATCAGCCAATTAATAGTTCATAATTAATATATATTAAATATTAATAGTATAAACATATAACTATATGATTGTAGTGGTCTGAAAAGTTTATAAAACATAGTTGATTGAACAGTATGTGGTTTAGCTCTTTGGGTACCATACTAGCCGACATAATCATAAATATTATATATATATTACTAAAAAATAGTAAATTACTATAGTAGTATCTATATATGATATGCTATTGATTAATATATATATATACGTTATATATATATTCTTAAGACATATAGGACACCTATAAAATTAATATTATATATACGTATTAGTGATAGGCGTTTCTAAAAGTATATCAATATTAGATTAGCGGTAATTATATTTGTAGTTTTAATATTATATTCTGGGTATTCATTAATATATAGAGAACTATGAGGGCTATATATTTTTACGATTTGCTTTATATGCTGTGAGATCTGTGAATTCTATATAATTATAGCTACCTATATCACCCCACTTAATTTTTATAGGAGTGGTATAGTAAGTATATATATATATATTATGTCTGCATTGGTACCCAGGCTAAACCAACATACTGTCAAGTCAACTATTTTTACCTTAGACAAAAGAGCTTGCTACAGTACCTACCATAGAGCATGTACATTTATTAAGCTAAATGGGTCAGCATGTTCAAAGTATAAACAAAATAACTTTATTATCTATACATTTTCCCAGTAATATTTGGAGTCGCATTGCATATTGTTGTCCAGGTATGGAAAGTTCACAGCATTGAAACTCTGCAATGAATTCTTTAGCCAAAGCTAAAGTTTTGAATCTAATGTGTCCTACACCATCCCTCCTGCTCCATCTCCTGCTCCTCCGCCTCCACATGCCGATGACTGCTGATGGGTCCGGAGGTTGCAAGTCCAGGCGAAGCGTTTCCCACATCCTGAGCAGCTGAAGGGTTTCTCCCCTGTGTGGACTCTCTGGTGCTTCTTCAGGTTCCCCGCCTCCGAGAACATCTTCCCGCAGGTGGCACAGCGGAACGGTTTCTCCCCCGTGTGGACGCGCCGGTGAGCCTCGAGGTTCGACAGGCCGGTGAACGCCTTCCCGCATGCGCGGCAAACGAAGCTCCGCCGCCTCCCATCCCCGGTCACCGCCGTGCCCGCGAGGTTACCGGCCAGGTTATGCTGGGAGTTGAACGTAGCTCGTTGGGAAGCAAGCGCGGTCTCCATGTTAGCCAAACCATTAACAGACGCTGCTGTCGTCGTCCCCCTGACCTGTACCCCAGCCTGGGGGAGCAACGGTTCTATACTGGCAGCCCCCCTGGTGGATGAGGCGCCATGAGGCTGAGTCACCCGCACCCTGTTGTTATGACGACGCTGCTGCAGTTGAGTCTCTTCGGCTCTCATCATGGCCGCCCTGCTCCAGGGAGAGTGACCCAGGACGTTCACGCTGACGGGGCCGGCTGCCGACCACTGAGCTCCAAGATGACCTGAGACAGATGCTTCCAGACCGGCTGCCTGTCCTCCTCCTGACCTCATGACCCCTGAGGAGAAACGGGAGCGACCCCGGGGCTGATCCTGGGGACGGGTCTCAGAAACTACGATGACACTGTCTGGGTCCGTGTCAGCTGAATCTTCTGTGTAGGAACAGGAGGGCCTACCAGGGGGCGACGAGGAGGCTCCAGAGTCGGGGGCCCAGGATGTGAAGAAGGTGTCCAGCTCAAACAGGGAGAACTCTGGGTTTGGGGAGGTGCTGTACTTCTGGTTGGCTGGCGTGCCGTCTGGCGCCCCCCTGTGGAGAGCTGCAGCACTGCTGCTTGGAGCAGTAGAAGGTGGTAGGGTGGTGGAGATTCCTCCAGTTCCCCTCTCTGAAGTCACAGTCTTGTCATCTTCCACCTTCAGAGCGGTCCCCTCTGGAAGTAGAGGCTGTCAGAGGAGAGGAGAGCATGAGCAATATATCTCATAAATCCAGAGTTTCTTTACTTACATACTGTTTATTATTCAATTTCCTGTAGCATGTAGTCTGTGTGTGCATGTATGTGTGACTGAGGTGATAAAATTGTGTCACAGTTTAAGAAGTTGAAATGTCCTGAAATAGAATGATATAAATATAACAAACCACATTCAATCACTTGCTTGTTGGTAAAGGAACGCTTTAATCCTCTTATCGAGTATATACATTGCCAGGACATGTTTCAACATCTCACTGAAAACTGAGACACAATACTTTCCTCCTCAACTAACAAGACGTTCATCTACATGAATTTGAATATATTGTTAAGCCTTATGCTGATGTATTTGTACTTCTGGCAGACATGATGTAAAAATTCTTGAGGCTTTAGATATACACAAGTGAATCATATCCTAAATAAAATGTGTTTCATACAAACTAAAACATTTATAAATAGATAAAAAGATAATAAATATGATCCCACAGTACCATAACCTACCCTCTGCATTGAACACCCAAGCCTTTGCATTAAATCACCCGCTAAAACAACCAACCCAAAATTCCTATTTAAAACCCGTCTAAACTACCCAATGATTACACCCGTGAATCACTCTGGCCACTCCTATTTTCTTGAATCCTGTGGGTAAATGGATCCATGTTGTGAGTTCTAGAACCCTCTGGGGCTCTGGCCCTATGTGCTGGGTTCTAGAACCCTCTGGGAGACTGGCCCCATATTCGGAGTTCCAGAACCCGTTCCAGAACCCGTTCCAGAACCCTCTGGGGTACTGGGCTGTGCTCACATGGCCGGCTGTTGTGTCTCCTCCTGGACGGGGTGGTGGCGTTTCTGGTGTTTCTTCAGATTGCTGGGGTCGGCAAATCGCTCGGGGCAGAGCGGGCACTGGTAGGGCCTCTGGCCAGTGTGGACATTCATGTGGATCTTCAGGTTCCACACCTGGGAGAAGTGCTTCCCGCAGACAACGCAGCCGTACGGCCGCTCCCCCGTGTGGGTTCTCAGGTGAGGTTCTAGGTTGGCGGGGGCGGAGAACCCTTTGCCACAGAACTTACACAGATGCAGCCTCTTTCGCTCCGCTTTCTTCCTACCGTTCGTGTACCTGTCCTGACCCTGACCCTGACCCTGGGACGACCCCTCCATGTGTTCACCAAAGCCCCCCAAACCTTGTGACCCCCCCCTGACTGACATGACATTGGAGAAGCCTCCAGAATGTTCGGTGGCAAAGTCCCGCATGCCTGATGGGAAGGGATGAGGCAAGGAGGACAGACCAGGCACTACAACACAATCGTCAAGACAACTGTCTCCATTTGTCCACATCTGATTGGCTGATGAGGTGTCATACGACTGCGCACTGCCATAGCTGACCTCTGACAAGCCCTGCCTGGTCCCTTGAGGTTCTCCAAGCTGACTGGCCAGAGCCAAGCTGTCATCCAATGGTATTGCTCCTTGGTAGTCATCCTTGTTGGATTCCACCAATCCTAATGAAACAAAACAAGTTTCTATTAACAAGTTGGTTATAGATTCTTAACATGACCTTAAACATAAGTGTAAACTTAAAACTAATCATAGGATTTCTATACATAACCTAGAATAAGATAGCCTAGAATAACAACTTAAAGTGTAAAGAAATTAAGGCAACTATTTTTACATTTAATTTCAACCTAAATAATCTGATTCATGATGCACTGTGATTTGATTACAATTATATTTAATTCATCTTGTGTTATTACATTTAATACTTTTAGCAAATGCTTTAATACAAACATTATGTTTTCAGTTTGTTGTTTTAAAACCTTTTCTTTTGAGCCTTCATCAATCAAAGAAGGCTTCCTAGCATGTAAATACCGTAGTAACAGTGATCGGAAAGTGAGTAACTGTGTGTAAGATCTGAGCTCATCCACTCACCCTCCTGTTTGCTGCTACAAACTCCCAGACATGGAGACCGTAGACCCTCCTCCAGATCCTCCACCTTGACCAGCAACACATCTGGCTCCTCCCCCTCCACCACACCTGCAGGCTGGAGCACAGAAGGACATATGGCTGAGCTCAAGCCAGTTCAAGAACGATTAGGGGTAAGGGTTTCCGTTAAAAAAGGTTTTCTTTCCCCAAAAAATCCCCACCCCAAAAATTCTTATATATTTTTTTTACATTCCATTTTTTAAATCCATCATAGCATTGTTCATAACATAAAGATATAACATTTAAAAAGATACAAATGTAAAAAAATTTTTTTTTTACACATTTCTGCAATGTACATAGGCTCTGTGTTTTACTAAGCTGAACCCTGTTGATTTGAAGATCAATACAGGACACGGTTTTGGGTTTCGATTTCAGTCAATTATCAAGTCCATAAAAGAACACGAACATCAGTTAGAGAAGAACTAGAAATATATTTTCACTTCTTAACAAAAGGTCAACATCCAGAATTGAAGGTATGCATTTTATTTATTGCAATTGTATATGGTAAAAATATTAAATACAAACCAACTGTGAAACATGTCAAGTACTGTACACACACAATGAATAAATTGTTTATATTGTGTAGGGGATTATTAATTTGGGATTTAGTACCATGCATTATTTCCAACAATATGATCTGAACATCGGAATCTATATATTTACCCAGTCTGAAGGCAATATGTTCATACTATGGGCTGTTTTTAATGCTTGTAAGTTATTTGGGGGGGGGTCTCTGCCTTATTTGATAGTGACAGTTTGAGAGAGACTAGATTTCCAAAGAAATTAGAGAGGTGTTGACATGCACCAAAGGGAGTAGGCTGGAATCAAACCTAAATTGCTGAGGCAAGGTGTTACACACTATTGGTATGCCAAAGGGATCCGTAATGTTCCTCATACATTACACTCAGGTAAACCCTTACAAACACACAAGCAGTGTCCTTAAACCTTAGCGAAGAGAAAAAAAAGTCAGATCGCTTGCTGGCTACCAGGAGCTCTAGGGTTGCCTAGGGGTTGAACTTTGAGATATGGAGATGTTTGCATATGCTGGAAGACAAAAGACCCACTAGTACAACTTAATCCTAATAAGACTTTTATTGTGATTTTTTTTCCACCCCACTCCCAATCCAGCCCACTTAGGAGAAGCAGGCCATGTCCTCTGTGTACACATCTGGGTGGTTTCTCTGCTGGTGCGTTCTGAGGTTACGTATCCAAGCGAAGCCCTTCCCACACAACTGACAGCTGAAGGGTTTCTCCCCTGTGTGGACCCTCTGGTGCTTCTTCAGGTTGCCCGCCTCAGAGAACATCTTCCCGCAGGTGGCGCAGCGGAATGGTTTCTCTCCTGTGTGGACACGTTGGTGGATCTCCACCTTCTTGGGCCGGTTAAAGGCCTTACCGCAGAAGTTGCAGATAAAGAGCTTCTCTCTGGTGCTTGTTCTGTGGAGAGTCTTCATCGCTCCTCCTGCTCCCTCTCCCTTGAAGGGGAAGCCGGAGAAATTGCCGCCGCGCCCCCAACCGTTCACATCGGACGTCGACGGCAACGCAGAGTCATCGGACCTCTCCAGAGAGTGAGGAGGATGAGGGACGGCAGGCACGTTCCCATGGTTACCGTGAGTTCTGATTTGTTCCGGAATCTCCCGACCATCCCAGTCCAGAAGCTCTTCCCCTTCCTCAGAGTCCACGTCAATAACTTCCTGTTTTCGCCGCCGGCTCGCAATGCCCGAACCCGGAAGTGTTTGAAACAACCCCCCGTCCCCAGACGAAGCCCCGCCTCCAGCCTCGTAAGAACAAGATGGCCGCCCATCACCCTCCTCCTCCTCATTAAAGAATGCCCCCACCAGTGAGCCCTCACTCTCGTCAAACACATTGAACGCGGCGTTGGGATTGGTCAGTGGTCCTGAGGGGGCAGAGCCCTCTGCGATTTCAGAGTCATTGTCAGTTTTAAGGAGAGTTGAGGATCCACTGACCTCCAGTCCTCTGTCTCTGTGGCTGGCCTGGCTCCGGCTCCGGGATGCTGGGTGGGACTGCTGGGGCTGGGGGAGGGGGTCTGAGGTCTGGATGGAGGCTGACATGGAGTTCTGAGGGCTGGGCCGGGTTCCACCACGAGGACCACACTCCACCACTCCTGCAGGGAGGAGACAGAGTAGTGTTATTATAGTGATTAGTATAATGACTACTACAACTATTACACTCCCACCCCCACACACACACACACTCTCCCTGACTCACCATCCTCTCCGATGAGCTGGACTTGGTCTGGGTCATCCATCCTCTCCTCCTTCACCATTAGGGTATCTGACTCCATCAGCTGCACAACTACTGTCTACAGATTTAAGGAACATCACAAATATTTATACTCATAACACACCACCTTGAGAGCAACGACAACAGTGATCATATTGGTATGGGTTCAAACTGAGGTTGCAGAGGTGACTAATTAATTGTACGGGACCCGTTCGTGATAATCGATGCTGGCTGCTGACTTCTATGTAATTAATAATACATATTTGTAGACATTGATCTACCTACCTCATCTCGGATTGGTTCGTTATGCATCGGGTTGCTGATTGGATTGCTGGTTGACGAACCGTCCGGCCACAACCCCATGTTCATCTGTCTGTCAAAAACACTGCCTAAAAACACAAAAACATAAAGTCGATTATCGGAACAAAGAATAATATCGCACGTTATGTTATTAATCAAGCTTTAAAGTCCCGGCTCTTGAAATAAATCGATCGAAAGAAGTGTGTAAATGTCGATGCACAGCAAGGAGCAAGCTTACCAGTGGATGTCGACGATCCACGGTATTTATCGTTGATGTTGAAGTGGGATCTACTGTTGGGACGGCTGTTCATGGCGCTCTCGCGCAGCCTCCTCTCGGCGCTTCCTCGGGCCATCTTCAACTCCAGTAAATGCAATTTCCTCTTGAGAGCTTTGTTTTCCCTTTGGCATTGAGACATTTGCAAACTTACGACAGCGTAATCGTCGTCCACCAGTTTGCAGATCTCTGCCACGGCGGCGTTCGCCAAGACCTCCATGATTGAGGCTAGCTGGGTTTGGAATGCGATACGGGTCGACATTGTGATCGACTGGTAAGCTCGATGCGTTACAAAACCTATTTCCTCTATCACCACAAATTATTACCTATTAAGAGATAACAATATAACGAACAGTGTAAAAACATAAAAGCTGGTAAAAAGGTTTGCCCATATATTAAACTGCTTCTTAGAAACAGTCACGAGCTCGCTAGCGAACTAGCTTCGACCATTGCATCCTTTCCGGTGTTCAGGAGAATTCAGTTCCCCCTTTCTTGCGCATGCGCGATTTTCTGTTGTTGCTTGGTTGAGCTGAATGTAATTTATATAATCGCATGTGTTATCTTATAGTGCTCTGCCTACTTTCCATAAGCATAAGGAACATTCATTGATGTGGGTTAGATCGTTTGCATTCAAATATAGTCTTTAATGTATAGTATACTAAGTTGCATTGCTCAATCGGTAGTCGCTATTTTCAAAGTAAATAACAGCTGGTGCTATATATCCAGTGTAGCCTACTGTAGAATCGCTACTGTAATTGACAGTGCTAAGGTATCCCAATTTGAACTGAAAATGACTAGTTCTTCTTGAGTATTGTTTTGTTCGAACAGTTGTTTATGTTTTTGGTTCATTTTTTATGGATTCTGTTATTGTGTGTGTGTGTGTGTGTGTGTAGTTTTTAACACACAACCTTACACTTAGTTGCAGGCACAATGAAACGATTGCCCTGTACGATAAGTATGCCTGTTGGTACATAATTTTAGGATGCAGATCTTTCATCCATTATTTTACAGTGATCGCGATGTGTAAAACCTTGCACCTGTACATCAGTCTTTTGCAGTTGTTCACTGACAACACAGAGGGATGAGTTTTCCCTGGATGCCTGAGTAAGGTGGTGTCCCTCATCCCACCTTTATATTACAGTCTGGCTATTTCTAAAGCAATACTGTGACGCTGGTAGTGTATGTTACTGTGATAATTATGTAGAACAAGTGTCATCTACACACTCGTCTTTTACACTGTGAACACAGAGGAGCAGAGTTCCCCTAGAGGGCCCAAGCAAAGTGTTCCCTCTCCCTTTTATATTACAGTCTGGTGATTTTGGAAACAATACAGTGATCATTATGTGGGGACCAGATTTCCCTTGAGGCCAAAGGAAAGTGGTTTGCCCCATCTTAAGGTAAGAGTCACCATCAGTGTCACATCAGTCTTTGACACTGCAGTTCCCCTCTGTAAATAACCGTCGGACTGCATTATATTTTTCGGTGTACTATTATAGAAAGTTGTACAGATTTACCCACATGTACCAACTTGGGCTGTGTCCACTCATGTCAATGAGCTATAAATGGCAGAATGAATGTGTTTTTGTCCACTTGTATCCAATGACAAAACAATTATCATAAGATGAATGACATTACATAATGACTGAATCCAACAGTTTAATACATCTCTGACAATCACAAGTTGAAATCAGAAACCTGTTCAATAACCCAGATACAGTAGATAAACAGCAGAGACAGACAGTGAAGTGACTACTATAGCCTTCTGTGGTCTCATTGTGTAAAACCCTCTTAGAACAACTAGTCCAGTGGTTCCCAACCCCCCCCCCCCCCCCCCCACCTAGGTCTTCTGGGATCAACTGTCCTGCATGTTCTAGATGTTTCCCTGCTCCAACACACCTCATTCTAATGAATGGTCCGAAACTGGCTTCCACAGAGCTGGATAACGACCCATTCATTAGAATGAGGTGTGTTGGAGCAGGGAAACATCTAGAACATGCAGGACAGGTGATCCCTGAAGACCAGGGTTGGGAACCACTGGACTAGTGGAACCCTATAATACACGGTTTACTCGAATGACTTGAGACTAACTGGAAAGTCCTGTTTCGATTGATTTACTTTTACTTGACAAAATACATCTTCTTATAGGCTACACATATGTATTGAAAATCGTGTTTCCTTAACGACTGATTGATTCAGCCAATTATTTAAAAAAAACAAGGTCTTCTTTGAAGCGAGCAACGATGAGTCAGCAGCATTTCAAGACAAGGTCTAAAGACTTTGCTCTCCCAGCCAACAACCACACCTAGCAGCCGCAGGACCTGGATCTGCAGAGGGAGCACATTCACTAAACAGCAATCACACACACACACACACACACATACACACGCTGCTGAAAATGACCAATACATGTCGATCGATGAATCAGCTCCATCAGACAGAATAAATACAAGTGTTGTAAAAACCAATACTTTTACTGACACAGATTCAAATGGATGCATTTGCCCCCCCATGTACCCCTGTCGAATTCCCTGCTTGGCCCTGAGCACTGTGCACCCCCCTGTGACGTATGAGGTTGCTGAGGAAGGAGAAACTCTTCCAGCACTGTTTACACCTGAACGGCTTTTCCTTGGTGTGGACTGTCTGATGTTTCTTTACGTAGCCCGCCTCTGCAAAGCGTTTCCCACAGGTGGGACAGCTGTAGGGGCGCTCTCTGTCAGTCTTTCCCCTGCCCTCCACTCTTTCAGGGTGTTGGGAGAAGGAGGAGGGTGCCATCGGACTGGCGTGGTGGTCTGTTCGCGAGACAACACTGGTTGTTGTTGTGTGCAGGGTGTTGGGATGGAAGAAGGTGTTGAAGGCTGGGCCCCGTTGATGTTTCTGGTGTGGTCTGACACCGTGCGGGGGTGAGAGGTAGGCGTGCTGCCCAGGATCTGGCCCAATCTGAAGCCCATATATGGCTCCAGAACCAGACTGAGACTCAAAGGCTAGGCTTCCAGGGCCTAGCCCAGAACCAGCTCTTGCCCCAGGTCCAGGCCTTACCCCGGTTCCTAAACTAGCTCCTGCTCCCTGTCTCCTCTGGCCCCATGTGCTAGACATCCCTGGTGCCGGTCCTGGGTGGCTGAGTACTGCCCCCCCTGTCCAGTTGCTGCTTTCTGTAGGATGGAGACACTGCCCAGTTGGATCCAGATCTGGCCCCTGTCCTGGGTCTGTCTCGTGGTAGTAGTGCATCAGATCCTGATGGTGAGAAGTCCAAGCTCTGGTGCTGGTTTCTAAGCTTGCGTCTCCATCAGCAGCTGCATGTGGAAATCAGAGAAAAATGGGAAATGGGCAACTGACATGGGATGTGGTTTTAAAGCTTTACTTTTTCCTTACTTTTTCTCAGGTCTGTATCATCGCTCTCATGGTTGACAGCGTCTTCCGTCTCTTGTTCCTCATCTTTCCTCTCCAGCTTGACAGGGCACTCATCCGTTCTCGCTTCATCCGAATCGAACAGCTGTAGCAATGTAGAAGAAGAAGAAAGCAATGTCACAGTTACACCATGTCTTGCTAATGTTATATCACCTTACATGAGGTGTCTGTGTTTGAAGGTTCATATCTTTGGTGTCCGTCAGTACCTGTGCGAGTCTGTCTGAGCCCGTTGGGAGGGGAGGCGATGGAGTTGGACAACGGTCAGTCATCTCCTGCTTGATCTGGGACTGGTTAGAGCTGCTAGCTGAGGCCTCCGTATCTGCAGACTGATGAAAAGATAGAATACTTCCTTGTGCTGCGATATGGAAAGCCAGGGTAGAGGACTGAAGAAGGGAACAGCTCATACCAAATCAGGATAACAACAATGAAAATGACAGACGGATTAAAATATGTTTGGTTATTGTTTTAAACCCCATGTTTGGTAGATAAGAACGGAGTATAGACCTCTTCAACGATTTTGACTGTGATGACATCCTGGGTGGAAGAGTCTGGCCCCTCACTGGCCGGAGCCAACTGCTCTTTGATCCTCCAGGCGCCTTGTTTCTCCGGTTTCCCTACATTCCGAAGATGGCCAGAAAGGTTCCCTCCACCTGACACAGACAAATTGTACGTGTGAAGGGCGGGGTTATTTAAATGAACAAATGAAAAATAAAACTTCTACTTCAGCACACCTCTTGATACGGCTGCTGCTTTGAATTTGTCGAGTAGCCTGACGCTGACTCCGGGACGATTCGCGAGGACGCGCTCTCTCATCGTCCTTTCTGCGCGTTCCCGGGCCATCTTCAATTCCAGCGTCTGTAGTTTTCTTTTCAAGACTCGATTCTCTCTCTGACTTTGGGTAATTTCTAGACGAATGACCGCATAGTCTTCGTCTACTAATTTACAAATCTCAGCAACCGCTGCGTTCGCTAGCACCTCCATGATGGAGGCTATTTGAGTATGAAAAGCCATCGAGTTGGTCATTGTCGGCGTTCAATCGTGCCTTGCCAGCGGAAAACGAGCTAACCACATGACATTCGAACCTTCTCCACAGAATTATTCGCTTGGAGTGTCTGGCGTTGGTCTAAACCGCTCTCAAAATCCGCCCAGATCGTTTTGGTGGATGGCAAAAAGAAAACAGTGTTTACTTCCGGCTGTTTTTAGTGAAGAACGATGTAATTGGTTAGCATGCTGAGAGGCGTGGTTTTGTTCGTTGCATACAAACCAACTTTCTATACATTTAATAATTTTCTTTGTGTTTTAATCATAATGTTATAATAATAAACTAACCTATATAAATGTAAACAATAACGAAAGCCTAAATAGACCATACATTTATGCATTTTATTGACTCCGTTTTCCTGTGATAAGGAGCTTTCAATTAGTTTTCTTAATATATTCGTGGCATATGCAAGTCACCTTGATTTGTTTAGGTTGCAGCGCAGGTAGAAATGTACGTAGCATTCCAGCCCGGAAAATCCAGTTCATCTCGCGAGTCCCGTTATTATTGAAGAGCTTTAGGGCATGTCTTTTGAAAACGATTTGAGAGCCAAAATATCCAATGTCTTTTCATTTACATTGACAGCAAATATGCAATAGCACTATATGAAAATGTTAATCGTATAATTTTTCTTTGTCATATATCCTGAAATATTGGCAAAGTTGAAAAATTAAAATGCAATGGGGAAAACCTTCGTTTTAATTAAATTAACTTTACGTTTCTATAGTATAAGTAGTTTCTATATCTGAAACTACCTTGTTTGGAATATCATATTAAAAGTTGTAAAGAGACGCCATTGCAAAATTATACAATAAGTTTTTTAATGGTATGGTTTGATAGCTCTTTAAAAAATGGGACGCACTCCAGGTGGGGATTGTCGACTATTGATGACGTATTAATTTACCGTAATACATTTTCATTGTAATAAAAACGCGGTTCATTCGTGCCTTGCCAATATCGTCGGAGTCAACTAATTTAATCTTGACAAGAACCAGGCATTATCATGTCAAATGTAAATATTACACAAGGTTTAATAACCGTACACTATTCACATCCTCTAATATCTTCCGATATTCTAAAAGGCAAATTGTACCAACTGTGTAGCCTAGAGCTACAAGTAGTCTAATACTTTCCATACATACATAAACGGCTTACAAACACATTTCTGACATTACGGTTCTACTGACCTAAATAAAGAATTAGTGTTTAAGGGAGATATTATCACCATATAGCAAACAACACACACTCTCCTGTGAGCTGATAGCTTGTCAAACACTGCATCTGCTACAAAGGTTATTTGAGTCCAGACCCATGGCACTTGATACACAGAACTTTCCAGACTTTTTCCACTAACCTCATTTTGTTCATGAAAGCAATAACACAGACGATGATAACCATCCCTCCTTCTGTCTCTTCCTTGCCCGTCCTACACGAATCTGACAAACCAGCCCTGTGTCCATTACAAGGAAATGACTTTAAAGCATTTGCGTCATTGAGGCGACTTTGATTTACGTCATAATTGGCACTGCAATGCCAATTGGTTCCAAGTCAAGCATTCAATCGCATCTGAAAGTAGAAACGGACCCAGGTCAGCATGATACTCCATAACCGGAACTCACCGCTGCCAACCCCAACTTCTCTTTCTTCTTTGAAACAAAACACCCCCCCCCCCTCCCCCCCAAAAAGACCAGTCCTTGCTTTCCTTCTCTACAGCCCACACTGAGACTGCTGCCTGTGCCTTCGCACGCTGCACAACTGGCTGAAGGACTGGCCACAGCGAGCGCAGCTGTATGGTTTCTCCTGCGTGTGGACAGTGCGGTGCCTCTTCAGGTGGCTGGAGGAGATGAAGCTCTTTCCGCACAGTGAACAGTGGTAGCGTCGCTCCCCGGAGTGAATGAGAAGGTGCACCCGCAGGTTGTTGGGCTGAGCGAAGCCCTTTCCACAGTGCTGGCAGCTATAGGGCCTCTCACCTGTGTGGGATCTCTGGTGCACCTCCAGGCTGGCCATGCTGGGGAACACCCGACCACAGAAGTTGCACACCATTGGCTCCTTGGCCGAGCTGTTCTTGCAAGGCCGCCTTTGATTGGCTAAGGAATTGGTCGGGAGGTCAAAATTGGGAAAAGCAGCCATTTCGTGGGCGTTTCCTGGGAAGAGCATAGTTGGTGGGACTTCCAAGTCTACTTGGGTAGGGTATGAACAAGATGGATGACCAATGTCTGAGTTGTTCAGGCCCGCCTGAGCAAACGCAGCCCCCAGATGGCTCACTCTCTCCTGCATCCAGGCCAGATCTAAGCCCAGGCTGTTCAGTCGCTCAGGGCTTGGCTCAGTTTCAATGGGTGGCTGAGGCAACTGGACAGCGCAGTCGGGTTGTGTCTCTAGCTTGGGATCAGGGCAAGAGGGAGGATTTGAGGACTTAGGTTGGCCTTTGGGCTTGGCCCTGCAGGTCAGATCCACTGTGGCCTCGGTGGGGGAACATTGGGACACATTCAGTCGGTCACTGCAATCTGCTTCCTCGCCAGACTCCTGGGCTGCAGACGAAGAGGGGGCAGTAAACAAGTGTAAATAGTAGGTAAGCATACTTTTGAAAACGTTACCCGTTACTGGGTGTTGCATATCAACTACAGAGCCCATAGTCACTGCAATGCCCAATACACTGACACTAACAGAGGGCAGAAAAAGATGTTCCTAGGTTTATGCCTACTCACCGGTGGAACCTGTTTCTGACCTGATGTTCACTTCGACTTTCAGGTTCAGATCACAGTCTGCTCTTTCCTGTTTTACCTGAGGTAAAGAGGCTTCCTCCTGCATGGAGAAATAACCTGCTCAGTTCTGACCAAATCCACATTGTATTTATAATCTTGAGTAGATTCATTCGTTCTTAGTTTACCTGTGGCGTGTGGTGTGTATTAGTCTCTTCTTCGGCTGAAGCGACAGGGCCGCTGAGTTGGTCATCACTTGAAACCACGGTTGCGGAGACTGCAGAGGGGGCTAAATATTGATTACAATTACGATCAGACATCCAACTGAAGCAGTGTATCTAGGATACAAAAGAGCTTAAGTAAGCGTAACGATTACTCAGCTTGCTAACTAGCCGGAGGGCCATTACCTTCAGGAGGTCTGTAATGGACGTTGTGCATTTCATCCCGTTGATAGCGTCTCCTCAGCTTTCGTTCGTAGCTCCGCACCCTAACATCCATGTCTCGTAATCTTCTCCGCAGTTCATCATTCTCCTTTTCGCTTTGTTCTCTCTCTAGCTCCATTTGTGAACGTAGGGCGGCATAACCATCGTCCACAAGTTTACATATTTCTAGTACGGCCGAATTAGCTAGTAGCTCTATTATCGATGCAATCTGCGCTTGAAAGCCAACACAGTCCGCCATCATAGCCATTTCTAGTTACACACAGGGGAGCCGTTCATAAAACCGCTATTAAGCAAGTCAAATAGTTCAACTTCTACGTAAAATGTCGATTAACAACTTTTACGTGTAAATGGAGTTACGTTTATCTTGTTGTCAGATTGCTTTTCTTGAGTTGTGGCTATGATGTTGAGGTGCTACGGGGCTTGAGTCGCCTGCTGATGACGTATGTTTGTTGTTCAGCATCAGGGAAATCAATCAGCTTTCTACTTTACCCCTTAAGTAACCAGGTGAAGTACTTTACAAATACTATCGTTTAAAAAGATGGGTCCATAGACAAAGAGGTTTAATGATTTCACATTAATACATTTAAATAAATATATTTTTAAACAATAAAAAAATGTACTAAGTCAAGTCAACAGTGCTTTGCTACCACAATCCATTCATCAATCAATACGCATCCATGCAATCAGTACATCATAAACAAACCTCTTCCATTCATTATACAACGATGAATATTATTTCCTGATGTGAACGCTCTGATGCCTAACCAGATTACCCAATACAGAGAAGCTCTTCCCACACTGAGTGCAGCTGTACGGCCTCTCCCCAGTGTGGACACTCTGGTGAACTTTCAGGCTGCAGGCCTGGGAGAACCTCTTCCCACACAGGGAGCAGCTGTACCTTTTCTCCCCCGTGTGGACGCTCATGTGTCTCTTGATGTGGCTGGACTGGGAGAAGTGGCGGCCGCACTGGGCGCAGCTGAAGGGTTTCTCACCGGTGTGCACCCTCTGGTGGGTTTTCAGCTGGTGGAGATGCAGGAAGGGCTTTTTACACTGGGGGCAGTGGAAGAGTCTCTCTCCAGCATGGGACCTCTGGTGCACCACCAGGTCTCGTGCGTTGTGGAAGAGCCGGCCGCACTGCTCGCAATGGAGCACCCTTTCAGGATCCAGTCTGATGCGGGGGGAAGGGTCTGTCAGGCCTCCGAAACCGCCGGCGACGGACAGGAACTGATAGGAGGACTCCCCCTCGGTACTTCCACCTCCATTCCGGTGGAGGTGCACCACGTTGGCGTCGGGCGAGGAGAACAGCTCGTCGAAGGACGAGTCGAACCCGGCGGCATCCAGATCGCTGGACTTGGTCTCGTGGGTCTGAGAGGAGAGGTTAGACGCAGACTCCCCGTCCTCTCTGTCCCTCCCAGGGATAGGATCTAGAGACAGGCCCGTTCCAAAAACCTTCCCATCAGCCCAAGTGGACTCTGCCCCTCTTTCCATTTTGAGACAGTCGACTCTTCCCAGCCCGAGCGGGGACACGAACCCCTGCGAGCTCTCCCCGTCGCCTAGCATCAGGGGAACCTCCGTGCCAAACGACCTCATCGCTTCCACCGAGAAAGAGCAGGACGGCTCCACGGCATCACCGGGAGACGCAGAATGCGCCGACAAGCCCGTGTTCTCGTGGCCTCCGACATACATGTGGTGCGGCTGCAGCTGCTGGCTGGTGGCGCTGTGGTGGCCTCCAGGGAGAGGGCTCGTCAGGACGTCGCTGTCACCGGCCTTCTCCTGCGATCCCTGGGCAGGGTGCTCTGGTGGTGACCGGGGCCTTTGCGACCCTGAAAGGGTGAAGCCTGGCCTCCTCTGCTGGTCCAGAGGCGTCTCCACGTTGAGGGTGCGGTTGTCGTTGGCAGGAAGAGTGTGAGGTACTCCCGCTGAAGGGAATGAATGGAAAGAAAAAAATGTTTCGGTATTTGCAGGCTAAATAACGCAGCACACAAGTTCACAAACAACCTCTACTGGAAATGCATGGTTCTTACCATTTCCCTGGCTTAGGTGAGAACTGCAATCTTTCAGTTCCTCCTCTTGCCTCTCCTCCTTGATCAAGACCAGCTCGGGATACTCTAAGGGGTCCTCAGGCTGTTGAGAGAAAAATAAACAATAGTTGGCTGAAAACAACATTTTAAAGGAAGTATAATCTATCTGACAGTACCCTGTGTTTTCACAAAAGGAAACTCATCGCACAAGAGTTCAATTCTAACATAAATAACACAACGTAAGGTGTGCGTGTGTGTGTCAGGGCTTGGGGGAGTGAGTATGTGCATGTGTATGTCTGAGCACAAGTAGAAACAGGGTTCTCTGCAGTCCCCTGAATTGGATGTGTTGACGGTAGAGGAGCTCACGCGACTCACCTGACCACACATAGTAGAAGGGTGGGTTCCCTGATCACCAATCAGTCTGGATCCTGCAGTATTCTTCTTGGCGTTTAAGGAATGCTTAACAGCTACATGAGCTAAAGTTTTTCCAAGTCAAACAAAAACGATAACGCAGTTTAACAGACACAACAACAACAAATACAGCGAGTAAAACACTGTTACTGTGGGTGTCGTACTAACTGACTACCTTTCCGAGCACAAGACACAGCCAGGTGAGGTACGGGACTTCTTCTGGCGAACCGGTCCCGTGATCGTACTTCCATGAGCCGTAGTTTGCTCTTCAATGCCAGGTTTTCTCGTTGTGCCCTGGATATTTCAAGACGCAGCACGGCGTATCCGTCGTCAACCAGCTGACAAATGTCTGCTACTGCCGCGTTGGCCAGCACTTCCATGATGGATGCAAGCTGCGAATGAAAATTAACGTTCGCCATTGTCCCAGATATGTCCCAACGTTTGCTCCCAAATTATTGTATTCACGGAACCATTAATCCCATGAGACTAAGGGCAGAAATGCTTATACTGTCGACATGTAGCCTATGTAACTACCAAAGAGGCTCTCATGTCTGTCCGTACAGTAAACTCGACTTCCTTTTCCACTGTTTACTTCCGGGTTGTTTGGATTGCGATTCTAAATACCGTAAGTACAAGTGTTACTAGTGAGCACCGTGCTTTTTTAACTGTTATTTTTTTCATTCCAATGCAGTTTTCATTATAACATCAGATTCATGCGAAAATATTAAACGTATCTATGATATCGATATTAACGTATTAATGACATTCAAAAGGTAAGAATCAACGGCTGTTCAGGGGCCTTGGAATCCTCATAATCTCACCGTTACGGTGCCCCTGCTCACTTATCATCCAAGTCACTTTTGACCAAAAACACACGAATTTCTTGTGGCATTTCTCAACAGACATTCCATTACAGAAATAAGGTGATTGTGAATAAGTTGTTGATGATGACACAGAAGTCATCAACAAGTTATTGAGGTCTAAAAACATTTGAACAATGAACGACACAAAACAAAAGAACACAAATGTATATTTCTCTTCATAGACTTGCTTTACTTCCTGTCATTGGGCCAAATGACTGTAAATACATCAGAGTGGACTAAATAGATGATACTGATCATTTAAATGAAAAAGACAAATTCAGGAACACATACACTTTTTGTTAATTGTCTGCAAATGTAAATACTTTATATTTCCACCAAGAGATATCCTCAGACATGCATCATCCTTCAACACATCAGAATTCAGACATTGTTGAATAAAGTTGCTACATAGTCCATGTGTGTGTGTGTGTGTGTGTGTGTGTGTTAGAGAGAAAGAGAAAGAAAGGATCTACCTTCTGCCCTCCCCCACTCCCCCACTCCCCCACTCCCCCACTCCCCCACCTTACAGGTGACGAGGATGTCTCCTCTTCATATGGACCTTAAGGTTTTTCAAGTACACCGCACCGTTCGCAGACCACACAGGTTGCCTTGGCAACCCCCTGGCCTCCGGGAGCACTCCGAAACAGCATGTTGCCATGGCAACCTGCCACCATCCGGGTGCCTCCTCAAAATCTGGTTGCGGAGGTTCTTGGTGAGGAGCGTGAGGCCGCACTTGTGACACATCGTCTCTCTGGAAGCCACCGATGACCTGACCCACAACGCTCAGGCCAGAGATGAAAGAGAGAGGAGTCTGAGGGTCGGAGCTAACCAGTGTTTGGGGCCTCCAATTGGTGAGGGATGATGGGCCGGCAGTTGAGAACGAGGATGGGGCAGAGTTAGATTGGCTGGTGGCGGGGCTGGTGGCCATGCATAAGGTCACGTGGTTGATGAAGTTGGCCGTCTTCGATATGATGGCTCTGCAGTGATTGCAACCTGATGATCTGCACTCTAAAAAGCACATGAAAAGGCTGTAGCCTGGAGATCAAACACACAGAAACCTATCAGGGAATTGTTATTTAATGTGATATCTTATTTCTCTTGTTGTGAAGCACTTTGTACTTTGTTTCGATAAGTGCTCTATAAATAAAATGTATTATTATTATTATTATATGCAGGGCACAAGAAATGTATAAAGGCAGAGGGGAATTGACCTCCTTGGTTAACAGCCCTTGATATGTGAGACTGCAGATGTGTGTGGAGTTTATACTTGTTGGTTGGTTTGAACACAGAGGTTCAGCAGACAGGGACAGTGATACATATTGCAGCAATCCAAGCATCGCTTCACTGAAGGCAGCGTGTTTTCTTTCTGCACTGAGGTGTAGTTCTGTCAAGATTTTTAACGACTCTTAATGAATGCAAATACTGAATGAATAAATATTTGAACGTCTTGGCTGCAGCAACGCTATAGGCCTACCTGTTCCGCCGCTTCATGTTCTTGAATGGTTTCTTTTGAAAGTCGACCGCAAACAGAAATTTCCACAAGACCCCTTTCTTCTGCTGCTTGAGCAGGGGTTAGTTGACTACAGCCGCCTACTTCCATACACGGAGTAGACTCATCGCACAATCCCTGGATCGGAGTTAATTGTAACTGATTTAAAAAACGGAGGAAAATAAAACAGAATCGGTTTCGTATGAGCCTGAGCTTTTGTGTGGTAGGTACACCGGTGAAGACTAACAAACTATAAATCTTACCAGAATTTTGGACACCGCCGGGACCGTATTTCGGTTTAACCATGAACCTCTCCGTCTCCCGTAGCTTCATCTTAAGGTGAAAAGCCTCCAGGCTTTCCATCACTTGACAAACCTCGTGGACAACTGATGTTGCCACCGATTCCATGATTAAAGCAACACGCAAGGGAAACGTTACATCCAACGACATTTTAGCGTACCATATCTGTTGTATTGTAAATAAATGCGATTCTTGTTTGTGTTGTCAACATAAAGCAAGGATCGCTGGCCGCCAATTAACAACTTCCGGTTCAATTGGGAAAAGGCTTTTTAAACAAGAGCATGCCGATTTGTTCTCCGATAGTGAGGGATGGTGTCAATGGAAAAATGATAAGGAAATGCACGTGGTACACACAAGTATAAAGATGTAACTCCCTCCATACAGCGGGACCGTTAAGCCACAGACAGGTTAGTCCAGAGAAGCAGAACAATGAGCATCAATGTGAATATAAAACATAGTATTTGGTATTTTTGTCTTTTTATTTTTTTCTACCATTCTGTCCATCAAGGCATGTCAGCACAGTAAGGAGATACAAATGACACAAAACAGACGGCTGTACATTTCCATGAGTGCCATGTGGCCACCTGAACACATTTACACACAGTTGAAAGCATCGTCTCAGGTGAAGTCAGACCAGGGAGTGTCCTGAATGCACACTGAGGTGTCTCTTCAGGTGGCTGGACTGAGAGAAGCTCTTCCCACAGAGTGTGCATGAGAACGGCCTCTCTCCTGTGTGAACCTGGGCAAAGACTCCACACTGTTAAAACCTCATCCCATCCCCTCCTGCAGCAACTGTCTGTTAGGAATTTGTCTTTGGCTGTTTAACACTAAACATTGCTGACATAGTCTTAATAAAGTGCAAGATATTGAGGAGGTAAAACCATCACAATGAAATTATGTATTACTTTATACTTAGGATAGGGTTCAAACCTACATCTATCATTAGATTAGAAGAACATTTTTCCAGTGAGTCTGTGGGTGTTGATAGTTAAAACAGTGGTGGTCACCTTACTCTCCACCCTCAAACTACCCCCTCAGAGCACATCCACTACACTGGATATACAGGCCTGTGACTCACCCTCTCGTGGTTCTTCAGCTGGTGCCCGTAGGAGAACCTCTTTGTGCAGTGACGGCAGGAGAAGGGCTTCTCCCCGGTGTGGACCCGGTGATGTCTCTGTAAGGCTGCGGGTCGGGGGAATAATTTACCGCACACCTCGCATTTAAGATGGTACCAGTACCCGGTGCCTTGTGCCTTCTCTGACTGGCCGTCTCCTCCTCCTCCTCCCCGGTTCTCTGCGCTGCCAGTTGCTCTGGAGAGGAGCGAGGAGTAGTGGATGAGAGGAGGTGGAGGAAGGGTGGATAAGGGGTGGTGCTTCCCTAAGACTCTCTGCGTGGTGGGGGGTTCTCTCTGTGGGTTGGGGAGGTGGTGCTGCTGGTCTCCCTGCTTCTGTTGCTGGTGGAGAGACCCTGGAACCAGGTGTGAGGAGGAGGAGGTGGAGAAGAAGGAAGAAGAGATGGAGGAGGAGAAGAAGGAGGAGGAGATAGAAGAGGGGGCCGAGGTGGAAGGCATCTGGTCGAAATCGTCCATCAAATAGTTCATATCGCCTCCTCTTTCTCCATCGTCTTCAGTGTCCGGGTCCTCTCTGATCAATGCTTCCTGGTCTGGTAAGCTCCAGTCACAGTTGATTCCAGCCTCTTCTTTGATGGGTGCTGGATCCACCACCACCACAACCACATCAGGGTCCCAGTCCTGAGAGGCCCGGACAGTGGTGCATGGCTCTGGGTTACTAGGCTCCCCTTCTCCCCTCTCTGGAGGACCAGTGGCTGACTTACTGGGGGTCAAGCTCTCCACCTTGATAATAACGGGCAGATCTTCCTTCTTCCTTTCCCTTCCCTGCGTTTAACAAGAAGCTACTGTTATAAATCAAGCATTCCTTACAAACCTAATGTCCCAGAACGATGCATTACTAAGTCTGATGTCACCTGGTTGTCATTGTCGTTCGTGTTTGGGGCAGCGTTGGGGTTTGAAGAATTGCGCCCTTTAGAACCCTGCAGAGGGGAGGTTCCGTGTACACCTGAACGATTGTCCGCTATATGAAACAAATCTTTTTTCATTAGAAACTAAAAAAACGATTTAAAAAGTCACAGGATATAGAAAACATTTATCGAGGTATTTAAAAATACTTGCAATATGCTGGGGAGTCCCTCGACTTCTCTTTGACACGAGCAACATCACTGACGTCGATGTGCTTCTGAGCGGTGCGTCGCTGTCGTAGAGTTCCTAACTTCTCTGCGTTCCGTCGGTAATTCTGAAGTTTGGTTACGAGTAGCTTTCGCCGTAGGTTATCAATCTCTCTCTGGCCTTGAGATATTTCCAATCGAAGAACGGCATAGCCATCATCAACGAGTTTACAGATCTCAGCAACGGCCGTGTTCGCTAAAACCTCCATTAAAGAGGCTAGCTGTTCGTGGAAGGAGATGCTATTGGACATAACTGCTACAGTCTTAATCCTCTCAACAATACCTTGTCTGCTGTGTTCTAGGAATTGTCCAAGTGTTGTTATTTCATTAGTCTCTGGCTGAGGAACAACCGCCTTTACATAGTCAACTGTACGGTCAACACAAATGTATAAATTCAGCACAGTCTGTTTTACTTCCGGGTACATACCGCAAGCTTTTCAAAATAAAAGCTAACATTGCCTTACATTATCAGATTATGACAAAACAAGTATTTAGATCAGCATTTAATTTTATTTCATTTAGAAAATTCAGCTACAGAATCATCTGAAACAATCAGCACGATTTAAGGTCTTATATACCTAGGCTTGTTGCAATGTTACAATGAACATTTATCTTCCTATCTCTGGCTGTGGAAAATGGACACACTTTGGCCACCATTCTTATGAGTTCATGAGGTCTGCAATAAAAGAGACACAAGACAATCAGGAAATTTGAAAATTTAAACATAACAAAACGTAAAACAAACTGCATGACTATCATTCTAAAATCCTAAAGAATCTTTACGATTAGGAGTTAAAACAAAATCAGAGAACTTGGGAATGTCTAGAAATATTGAAATCTTTGAACCACATCAATTCCTAAAAGGCAATCCACCCACCTGATCTAGTGAGTAGTTTCTTATGATGTCATTCCTCAGAATGGTGCGGAAGGTTTTGCAGACCAGCGAGAGGTTCCAGTAGCCCCTCCTACCGTCATAACGGACCACCTCCCTGAAGATCCACACCATGGAGTCTAGAGGAAGCTGTATAGGCAAAACAACTGAGTCTTGAAAGTGGCAAAGTTGTCTCGTGAGTTTACCTGTGTAGGTTTAACACAACTATATTCTGTTCTAGGGCATATAATTTCATGCTACAGGATGTTCTTCTCAAATAAATGAGTAAAACAAATAATAAAGGTGCATTTATTCAAATATATTTAAAAAAGGTACCTCAAGGAAATGAGGGTTCCTCAGTGGAGGGTACCATTGGCTGCTCTGTAAACAAAAAAACAGGAAGTGAAGTCAGCGGAGTCAACACCCATCTTTGTCTATCCTAAATCCCCATGCATCGGCCAAACAGGTCCATCATCTCCAACGTGCACCTGCATGATAGCCAGCATTACCATCATTGTGAGAAGTCTGCCCTCCTGTCCTTGTCTGGTAACTTGCCCTGCCTCAAAAGACGAGAGATCATCGGGGTTGGCTTGCCTCTCCCCTTCTTGATGTCCCCTCATCCCGATGTCCAGGACTAGGTCGTCGTGGTCGCCCCGCCCCCCCTCCTCGTCTCCGCGCGAGGCGAACAGCGCCGTCTCCACGGCAACCAGCCCCATGTCCTCCAGAAAGTTGTCGAGTGCTTCCTGGAAAGTGGACAGGCTCACATCTTCCTGGTGCTTCCTCCTCATGTGCTCCCGGAAGCTGCACCGGCTCAGGGTCAGGCCGCAGTGTTCGCACCGAACTTTGACCTTTCTCCAAGGGATGACCCCTTGGGGGTGCCGTTCCATCGCTAGCGACTTCAGCAGGATCTCCCCCCAGGACTCTGGGCTGACCTCGTCCCTGTGCCTCCTCTTCATGTGCACCTTGTAGTTCTTTTTGTTTAACGTCACTCCGCAGTGCTGGCACTGGACCCTGGAAATCTTAGAGTCCGTTGGGCCCCGGTTCTGCACTTCCTGGTTCAACAGTTCCAAAAACTCCCCCTTGTGCCTCCTCTTCACGTGGACCTTGAAATTCTTCCGGTTCAGGATGATGCCACAGAACTGGCACTGCATCTTGGATATTCTTGGATCTTGCATCTTGCTGGGGTCAGCAGAGCCCAGTGCTGACTTCTTCCTGTCTGGTGTCCGGGCCCCTGACCTGGTAGTCATGACAGAATTACCAGCAGTGTCCTTTCTCAGAGCGCTGTGGGTGAACGTGGAAGAGGAGGGGGCTGGGCTCGCCATGGGGGTGGAGTCCAGCCCAGGGGTAGGAGGGTAACTACTGAAGGACATATGATCCGGCGATTCAGATTGTAGTTCAGAATCCAGTGGCGAGTCGGCCATGTCTGGAGCTGCGTCAAGGCTGGAGTTGGGAGAGTGGCCTGGCTGCTGGGCCGGGGAGGCATGCGGGGTGGGTGTGACAGGAGGGGAGGCTGGAGAGGGCCCTTTGGGGCTGGGAGGAGAAGAGGGAGGAGGAGGAGGCGGGTGTTGAGATTGCTCAGCAGGCCGTGACGGCCGTGGTCGACAGTTGAGGATGTGAGTCTGAAAGGAGCTTTTGTTGATAATGGTCTCAGTGCAGTAGCAACAGTGGAAGTGGGCCGTCTTTCTACAGGTCAAATTGCACTTGTAAATTACGAACCCTAAAAACGCACGAGAAATAAACCATCAATACATCTAATACTTCCGCCACAGGACATCTTGATTTAAAAAATGTCACAAGATAGGTGTATAAGCATCTACATAGCACATCCTCATTACAACGTAAAAAGGTTTATTTGACAAATTTACCGTCGTGGTGGATTGCTCGGCTCTGGTGTGTCTGTATGTGGGGGACAATCCTGTGGAACTCATTGGGTTTAAACACAGAGGGCTGGCAGAAGGGGCAATGGTAGAGGGAGCAGCAGGTGATGCACCTATCTATCCGTGGACTCTCTCCCACTTGCAGACACGTGATGTGGCGCTGTCCCTGTACAGTACCAAATTAAACACACCCATGCTTACGAACATAAGAACCTTTTGTGAATTCAAAAAGTAAGGATGAAGTGACCTTGCCGTCATTATACTATATTATATATACACATTATATATATATATGACACAGTAGCAATAAAAGGAATATTGTTGAATCTTAACTACCTTACTGGCGGCCAGACAGACTTCAGCGTTGATACTGAGGTTAATTCGTGAGGGGCTCTGTTTGGAATCCTCGGGTGTGACGGGTGTGAAATCAGTTTCCGTCTTGGTTTGATAAACGTAGCTAACGTTCCCTTGTCTATTATGATCAGACGGCTGTCCACTAACATCAGACGTGACGTTAGCGGGACTTCTCGATGAAGTAGTGACAAGCGTCTGAACAGCGCTGGTTGCCGTTTCACTACTAAACTTGGCCAATTTAAGCCTTCTCCTTAAGTCTTTGATTTCCTCATTGCTTCTTAATACTTCGAGTCGTAACGCTGTGTAGCTTTCCTGCACAACTTTACAGATATCTCTCACGGCTGCTTCGGCTAGAGTGTCCATAATTGAAGATATCTGCTGGTTTAAATGACATGTTTCCGACATTTTTGATGTTACAACACCTAAGACCGAAATGTCTACATATGATTAATTCAATTCCAATTGTGGGAATCGGTTAACTTCAGGGTTTTGGCTGCTTAATAACAGATATTTTGCTCCTTCTTCTTCTGGTTTAGGACGGTTAGACCGACTTACTGCTGCGTTACTGCCACCTTCTGCTCAGGAGAGGAATGTTTCTCCCCCACCCCTGTTTCGCTTTTCTTATGCTACTTATATGCTTATGCTACTTATATCTACTATTTGGAGATTATGTAAATATAATACATACGATACGTTGTTTTTTGCAGGCTCCTGTCACTACTGAACCTTAAACATGAGGCAGTGGGATCATTATACTTCAATAGCTAGATTCAGCAGGCGATTCGGACGCTCGAGTTCCTCACCCAACCTAAACGCTTAAAGGCAAGAAAAACTCAAAAGAAAATTTGGAAGACGAAATTGAGGGATGACGTCCTCTATGAACGATCGATGATGCAGATAATATAATGCACGTACAATAAAACCTAACAGTAAATATTTATAAATTTGTGGATGATGACGAAACATGCAAGGTTGGCCTTTATCTCTAAGTCTGAGAAATGTTGCAATTTCACCATCATACTTCACCAAAACTCACTGGCTGAGCATGAAGTTCTTATATTGTTTCATTGTCTTATGTATTATGGGGACTGTCCTTCCCGAAGATAGATCAGCACTTTCGTGACTTCCCGCAACTCCAACCCCCGTCTTACTTTGACCCACTCTCAGATACCATATCTAACCCACTTACTCAAGTGAGGAGGTTAAGCAGTCAAGGACATTCTTTTAAAACGTGCGATCTTGAAACGTGTCTTCTTTGTGCAGAATACAAATCGATACTGACGCTTATATATACAATGTATTTTGTACCTTTTTGTACCACAAATATGGTACATTAGGATATACATAGAAACAATGATAACAAACATTACAATATTTTATACCATGGTCTAACCGTTCGTACAGTTTGTATAGTTGGTATCTTGTTTAGTTTATGTATAGGAAAATTGTTATATTTATTTTAAATTGATTGTTGTTTGCCTGTACTTATATGTCTGTACTTCTGTAGCACCGTGGCTCTGTGAGGCACGACATTTCGTCCCACTGTATGCCCCCGCATGTAGCGGAATGACAATAAAGCACAACTTGAACTTGAATTTGAACTTGAAAGGTGAATATTCGATTCTGATGGGCGCAGGGGTGTCCATTATCAGGTGATATACGGACACCTGTAAGGAAGGTGACTAAATTAGTGTGCTGACAACATAGGATGAGCCTGTGCGAAGTGTCTGAAATGAGTAACCATAACAACAGGACGCAGTCACAGGCTCTGTTTACATTTATTGTCTCAGTATCACGTATCGCACATCCCATTCGCTATACAGTACACTTCGCAATGAATCTAGAGCAAGCTACTGTACTTCACTCTGTCAGCAGCCAACAATAGATAGACCTACAGTACCTATTTTTTACATCTTGATTTGATTTTGAGACAGTGACATGACTGATTAGCTAGTCAGTATTGATGTTAAACTTAACGTCAAATTATATATACTATTTGGAGATTATGTACATTTTTATACAGACACAATAGAAACTCTCTTGGGAGGGGGGGGGGTCATCGTAAATGAAATTACACTTACCAAAATGCACCAAAATGGAAAGCAGCGGTACTGATTGTAAGATGCAGTTGGGAACGTCAGTGTTGGTATCGTTGACACCCCAGAATACACAAACGTCGCTGAGAACACTTTGGACGCTAATAATTCTAAAGCCCTAAAATATCAACAGCATCCCCTCAAACGAATTTCTTTCTTTTTTAATATATGTATGAGTAGCATTTCAGCCTTCATCATTCATTTCTAACAGAGACCATGTGCTTGGAGAGGACAGGAAATGTGGGGAGAGAGACATAGGATAACATGCAGTGAAGGACCAACAAGGTGCAATGATTAGACCAGTGAGCCCAAACTTACAACATTCTGAGTTTATCCCAGATTTCTTCATTTTTCCTTGTTACGCAGATTGTTATGAATGTTCAGTCTGATTTGCACAAGTACGAATAACGTCTTAGGTCATTAAACTCCAATTCCAACAACAGCTTTATCAATGTGTAACTCGTAAAACAATAAATGATAAACTGTAAATCTCCAAATTTCAGACAGCCAGTTACAAAGTTCAAGTGTATTTTATAGTTTTCCTGT
>BROE01000012.1:12904551-12942038 GCA_036571765.1 Plecoglossus altivelis | reverse complement strand
GGGGGGGGGGGGGGGGGGGGGGGGTCATCGTAAAGGAATTACACTTACCAAAATGCACCAAAATGGAAAGCATCGGTACTGATTGTAAGAGGCAGTTAGGAAAGTCAGTGTTGGTATCGTTGACACCCCAGAATACACAAACGTCGCTGAGAACACTTTGGACGCTAATAATTCTAAAGCCCTAAAATATCAACAGCATCCCCTCAAACGAATTTCTTTCTTTTTTAATATATGTATGAGTAGCATTTCAGCCTTCATCATTCATTTCTAACAGAGACCATGTGCTTGGAGAGGACAGGAAATGTGGGGAGAGAGACATAGGATAACATGCAGTGAAGGACCAACAAGGTGCAATGATTAGACCAGTGAGCCCAAACTTACAACATTCTGAGTTTATCCCAGATTTCTTCATTTTTCCTTGTTACGCAGATTGTTATGAATGTTCAGTCTGATTTGCACAAGTACGAATAACGTCTTAGGTCATTAAACTCCAATTCCAACAACAGCTTTATCAATGTGTAACTCGTAAAACAATAAATGATAAACTGTAAATCTCCAAATTTCAGACAGCCAGTTACAAAGTTCAAGTGTATTTTATAGTTTTCCTGTTTTGCGTGGATATTGAAGATTCAGCATTTGAGTCATGACCATAAAAAGCCCTAGCCCTGACTGTATATAAACAGCCAGACAGCCTTGTCTTGCAGCATATCTTCAACTGAACACCAAACGAAGACAACTCGAGTAAAACCATATCTGATTCTTCTGTGACAGGTGAGATAATGGCTACATTTAGACATCTCTCTTTTTCTCTCTTTGTTAATTGAAAAAGTTGTTCAGTGTGGGTATTAGTAAGAGCAAAAGGGACCTGCTGACACACTCCTTGTTCTCTTTTTCCGTCTCTAGAAGTCCTTAAGGATCCTCATCTTCACCATGAAGCTTCTAGTAGTTTTTTCAGTGCTGCTCTCTGTGGCTCTGTCAGTCAGAGCTGCAGCAGGTGGGTCTGCATCTGTCTGACTAAACACACACACACACACACACACACACACACACACACACACACATACGGGGCTATGTTCACCTGTAGTGGTAGAACTGTAGTGAAGGAATTGATCAGAACGATGGAGTGTTAAATGGTGGAAGATAAAAAATCCACATATTTAGTTGAAATACGATGACTACTAATGCCAATACTAATACTAATACTGTAGTCTTGGTTCTCCTCAGGTCGGCGCTGATTTTGTGTAATGAATACACCTCCTGTACAAAACTGTGGTCACAACTCACAAGTTGTGTTTTTGTGTTTTTATAGTTCCCGTTGAAGAGCAGAAAAAGGCTCCAGTTCCAGGTTTGTAACCCTCTCGGCATTGTTTCTTCCAGTTGGCTTAGCCTGTTTGTTAGCATCAATACCAAGGTCTGAGGAGATCATAAGAGACGATGCAACATGATGTGATGAAGGATCTGTGTTTTGGGTTTCTTCAGTGGAGCATGTTGTGCTGAAAGAGAAGCTGGAGGAGACTGTCCAGGGGGAGGAAGAGCAGATGGTGGATCCGATGGAGCTACAGATGTTCCCACAGGAGAGAGACACAGTACTTGGTAAGTTTATCTTGGAAACCTGTTTGGAAAAACATATCTGCGAGAAACACAGTCAAAATTTATATTTTGGACTTTGGCTTTGCTATTCGGGTTCCCTGATAAACAGTTTTAGATAAACAGGCTTTAAAATCCTGGTTAAAATTCAAACAAAAGATAAGAGTATTTAAAGTCTTCATTACTCATCTAATTCTTTACTTTCTTGATGTTGTTTTATTCACTTGGGATGCCCAAAAAACTGAGATGCAACTAAGCTTTTCAGTGGGTTATGCAGACCTAGTGTGCTGCAGTGCTGACTATGTTCTTCTTGTACTCTGCTAGACATGGACTTGGCAGCAAATAATCCACAAGGTATGAAATTTTAATGATATGTAAAGAATAACTTCTCTTATCGTATAATATCTATATCAGAACTGTACAATTTTCCTAAATGTTAGGTTCATACAAGTCTTTGACTAAATTGTGCTAACTAAACTAAGACAGGTGCACTATTATTCTACTCTACTTGACTTATCTAGACTCTACACTATACTACACTATACTGAGCTAGTATTTGCTAGATAAGGCAGTAGTTCATGTGGTACTTCTGTCCTGGTAGTCCGGTTTGGCTACTGTCCTGACGGCTGGTCCCGCTATCAGTCTCGCTGCTTTCTCTTCGTGAACTCCGCCATAAGCTGGTACAGAGCAGAGGTATGTCTGAATGAATACCGTGTCCATTACTCGAGTGTTTATCTCTAAAAGAGAACAGAGAATATAACAGGATGTGTCAGACTGATGTATCTTCTTAACCATCTCTCTCCACCATACCTCTCTCTGCCCTGCTATTTTTGTTTCCTCTTCCTCTCATTCCACCACTTCTTCTTCTCATCCCCTCCTCCTCTACCTCTCATCCCTACTTCCTCTTCCTTTCATCCCCACCTCCTCTTCCCTGTTCCAGGATTACTGTAATGAGCGTCATGGAAGCCTGGCTTCTGTCCACAACCCTCGGGAGTACGTGTTCCTCCAGCAGCAAATGAATTTGGCTGGATGGACCACGGCGTGGCTAGGAGGCTTTAACCTGCAGGTCAGTCTTTCTTTCTCTTCGCTTCTTCTTTGCTCTGCAATCTCACTTTCCGTTCCTCTTATCTCCCAAGGCTCAGATAGCAAACATCTCTCTAATATTTCTTCTGCTTGAAACCATAGCATCTGAGGAGATAAAAGAGGAGACAGAAGTTTTCCATATTTGATCCCCGTCCTCTCATCTAATCTAATTTTCCTATTCAGAATCACTGGAGGTGGATTGATCATGAAGGACTATACTACACCAACTGGTACAGTCTTGGCTCTGTCACCAGCTTCCCCTGCATGTTCATGAGAAACAATCGTAAGTCTCACTTGTTCTAAACATAAAAGTGTTGGATTGTGTTAGTGGGTCATGGTGTTGGGTAGTTTGAACTCCTGTTTTGTATGGGTGGGGGGAGGTCATTTTAACTTCTAACTCTGATTCCGATAGACGTCATGGTAGCCTGCTGTTGACTGACATGGTTTTGTTTCCTTCCTCAGTGGGCTGGAGTAACGCTGCCTGTTCCACCTCCAACAGATTCATCTGTGCACGAAACCCCAGCTCCTGTTAAGAGTTCACATTGTGTATAAGGTTAAACTTTGACATGATGTAGTTGAGTAAATTCAGGCCTTTTCTATTTTAGCAGCTTTGTAAATTGGCTGTACTGTACTGTTCTCTGTCCATTTCTAAGTGAGAAAATTCCTCCAAAAGTGATGTTTTTATGTATAGATAGATAGAAGTTTCTTTTTTATTGCACAGCAGTACAATGAAATTGAATCACCACATCTTATCAATGCCAACGAAACTAAAATCAAGCATACAAACACACATGAAATTTTTTTTAAAGTCACATTATATGTTGACTTTGTATATTGTACATTCAAATGTTGTTACATGTTAAAAGCAAAATAAAAGATATTCTGTCTTGTACCCATTCAGAGTTCTTACAGTCCATGGATGCAAACGTACTTTGTTGGGGGTCTATTAGTCTTACTTTAAGACTCCTGTATCTCCTCCCAGAAGGCAGGAGACTGAACAGTTTATGCCCAGGGTGGGTGTTGTTCTTCAGTATGTTGTGGGTCCTGTGGAGACACCTGCTGTTTTCGATGTCTTCCAAAGAGGGCAAGCCAAAACATTTGTCAGCAGTTTAAACAACTCTTTGGAGAGCCGTCATGTTTCCAGAAGGAACAGCCAGAATACTACACTGTGAGACAGTACACAAGGACACGCTCAGCGGTGGAGCAGTAAAATGTCCCCACCAGCAGATGTCCCTGCAGAATGATTTTGCAGAATAGTTTCATAAAGTGTCATCTCTGCTGGGACTCCTTCATTATGGCCGTTGTATTTTCAGTCCAGGAGAGGTACCCGGAGATTGTTGTTCTCAGGAACTTGAAGGTGGAGACCCGCTCTACCTCATCACCGCTGATTTGCAGTGGGACTGAAACGTTCCTTTTCTTCCTAAAATCAATGACCATGTCCTGGCTTTCCTCATGTTCAAGTCCTGGTTGTTGTTGCTGTTACACCAGTTGGACAGTGCCTGGACCTCCTCCCTGTGCTTTGACTCAAGTCAAGTCAAGTTCAAGTCAAGTTGTGCTTTATTGTCATTCCGCTACATGCGGGGGCATACAGTGGAACAAAATGTCGTGCCTAACAGAGCCACGGTGCTACATAAGTACAGGCATACAACAGTACATTGGGACCATATCTCCCCTGTCCTTGCCTCATTGCATTGGCTACCCATAAAAGTTAAAGTCGACTTTAAGATTCTTCTTTTTGCATGCAAAGCATTGCACAACTTGGCCCCGGATTATATTTCCAAACTTATTCAACCCTACAGAGCTGTTAGGTCATTAAGATCCAGTGATCAGTTACTTTTATCTGTCCCTCGCTCTAAATTCAAATCAAAAGGTGATCGTGCTTTCTCTGTAGCCGCCCCAAAGCTCTGGAATAGTCTACCTTTGGGTATCAGGGCCTCACCTTCACTGGATGTTTTCAAAACCAGTCTAAAGACTTATTTTTACTCTTCAGCTTTCGAGTGATGTTATTATTAGTATTTTCTTTTATTTTTTATATGTTGGTGTTCCATTTTATGTATATACAGTTTGATTGTTTTTGACACTTGACTTTTAACTCCCTTGACTTTTCTCTCTTTTATCTTCTCTACTCCTTTTCTATTTTTAACTTCAGATTTGCTGTAAAGCACTTTGAATCAACTATGGTTATGTTAAATTTGTGCTATACAAATAAAATTTGACTTGACTTGACTTACCACTGTTGTGTCATCAGCAAACTTTATTATGTGGTTGGAGCTGAACTTGGCAGTGCAGTCGTGGGTCAGCAGCGTGAGGAGCAGCGGGCTGAGCACACAGCCTTGTGGGGCACCTGTGCTCAGTGTGGAAGTGCCCGAGGTATTATGGCCGACACGGACTGACTGAGGTCTTTCGGTTAGAAAGTCCAGAATCCAATTACAGAGGGAATTGTTTAGGCCCAGTACGTTTAGTTTATTAGTGAGCTGTTGTGGGATTATTGTGTTGAATGCTGAGCTGAAGTCAATGAACAGCATTCTTACATAAAAGTCTTTGTTTTCTAGGTGGGTAAGAGTCAGGTGGAGGGTTGAGGAAATTGTATCGTCCGTGGAGCGGTCCGGACGGTATGCAAACTGGAGCGGATCGAGTGTGTTGGGGAGGCTGGTTTTTATGTTGTTCATGACTAACCTCTCAAAGCACTTCATTATGATAGGAGTCAGTGCTATAAGAGGTAGTCATTCAGACAGGACACAGGTGATTTCTTTGGTAAAGGTATGATTGTTGTGGATTTGAGACGTGGGGACGACTGCCTGGGTCAGCGAGGTGTTGAAGATGTCTGTTAGGACATCTGTCAGCTGTACAGCACATTCTTTCAGTACAAGGCCAGGTATATTGTCGGGACCCACAGCCTTGTGTGGGTTAATCCTAGATAGGGTCTTCCTTACGTCTGCTGGAGACAGACAGAGTGCCTGGTCGTTGGGGGGAGTGGGCAGTTTTTGTGCAGGTGTGTCATTTTCCATGTCAAACCGTGAATAAAAGTGGTCGAGTGTATCTGGGAGGGATGTGTCATCATCGCCGCAGGCCTGTGGTGGGGGCTTGTAGTCTGTGATGGTCTGAATGGCTTTCCACAGACTCCGTGTGTCTCTGCTGTCTGTGAAGTGATTATAGATTTTTTTGAGCATATGACCGTTTAGCATTTTTGATGCTGCGGGACAGATTGGCTCTTGCTGTTTTGAGGGCTACTTTATCTCCTGATCTGAAAGCTGGGTATGGCTTTGTATGCATTCTTAACTATTGTGTAAACAAAGTCCAGTGTGTTGTTCCCCTTGTTGCAAGGTTCACATGTTGGTAGAACTTTGGCAAAACTGTCTTTAAGTTTGCACGGTTGAAGTCACCGGCTATGATGAAAAAGCCGTCAAGGTTATTTGTTTGTTGTTCGCCGATGGCGCTGTACAGTTCACGAAGCGCGTCCTTTGCGTTTGCACACGGGGGAATGTAAACCGCGAACACAACAATGGCCGTGAACTCCCGCGGCAGATAGAACGGACGACACTTCACAACCATAAACTCCACCAGTGGTGAAGTTCAAGTTGTGCTTTATTGTCATTCCGCTACATGCGGGTGCATACAGTGGAACGAAATGTCGTTCTTCACAAAGCCACGGTGCTACAGAAGTACAGACATACAACAGTACAGACAAACAACAATCAATTTAGAATAAATATAACAATTTTCCTATACATAAACTAAACAGGATACAAACTATACAAACTGTACGAATACTTACCGATGTGCATGTGCAAAGAGTATTGTGAACGGTGTTTAGCTACTACCGCAGCATTGTTACACCATTTTTTGTTGACATAAACACACAAGCCGCCCCAGCGAGTCATTCCAGACAGTGAGGAATCTCTGTCCGCTGGGTAGCAGGTTAGGCCGTGCAGGTGAATGGCGGAGTCTGGGATGTTGTCGTTTAGCCATGAAAAACGAATCTCCTTCTGTTAGTAGGCCTGCATGAAGGTTGCGTAACTGATGATCGCGACAGCAGTCCTACCATTGCTGATGATATTTGTATGTAATAAAAATAAAAAACTATAAGGAAGTCATCCTTTTACAAGGAAGTCTTTGGTGAAGTTGTTATATTGCTGTATTGTCTTATTATGGAGTGTCCCTCCGATAATAAATCAACACTCGTGACTTCCCGTAACTTCAATTCCCGTCTTACCCACTCTCAGATACCAGTATCATATCTAATCCACTTCCTCAAGTGAGGAGGTTAAGCATTCAAGGACATTCTTTTAAAACGTGCGATCTTGAAACGTGTCTTCTTTGTGCAGAATACAAATCCATACTGACGCTTATATGTACAAGATATTTTGTAGCTTTCACAAATATAGTACATTAGGATATACATAGAAACAATGATAACACACATTACAAGATTTTATACCATGGTCTAGGTGAATATTCGATTCTGATGGGCGCAGGGGTGTCCGTTATCAGGTGATATACGGACACCTATTAAGTAGGTGACTCTATTTAGGTGACTAAATTAGTGTGCTGACAACATAGGATGAGCCTGTGAGAAGTGTCTGAAATGAGTAACCATAGCAACAGGACGCAGTCACAGCCTCCATGTGCATTTGTGAAAGATGTAAAGCTAAAATGTAATTACAATGAATGACTTCAATATTTATTTTCAAACTCATTGGACCCTTTTACTTGTCTGAATTTACTGTATCAGTATCACGTATTGCACTGCCATTCGCTATACAGTACACTTCGCAAGTTAATCTGGAGCAAGCTACTGTACTTCACTCTGTCAGCGGCCAGCAATAGTTAAGACCTACAGTACCGATTTCTTTTACTTCTTGATTTGATTTTGAGACAGTGACATATGGCTGGTTAGCTAGTTAGTCTTGATATTAAACCTAGCGTCAAATTATATCTACTATTTACAGTTAATGTCAACTTTGATACCATCATTTCAAATCCCTTTTCTATTCAACTTGCTACAGCTAGGCTGTGGCAGGGACAGTAGAAGCTCTAAGGAAGACCATGTCAACTTTTGTTTGTGAAAATTTAGATATTGATTGGGGGACAGTGAGATTACTCATCATAGCTGGCAGGCTAGATAATCTTGTTTTCAAACAAACTGTAAAATTATAATTACTGTTTATCAATCTCACACAAAGCTATTGCCTTTGAATCTGGCTAGAATGGTATAAGCGTGATAATGCCTCTAAAGGTGTACAATATCACCTGTTAATGGACTCCGTGGGCGTTGGATGGTTGGCGCTTCCGCAACCTCCATTATCGGGTGATATTGTACCCTTCGTCGTGCATTATCTCTTAAGTAAGCAGTTCCACGGGTCGCACCACGCACCTTACGTGTCTTACGACGGAAACCAAGTGCTGACGGGGTGCTAAAATAGCCTAATGGAAAAACATTATAGTCATGATCATTGTAATTCCGATATAATTTTAGTATTCAAATATTTGGCACTTTTTCTCGGGGTGGAGGTCATCGTAAAGGAATTATACTTCAGGCACCAAAATGGAAAGCAGCGGTACTGATTGTAAGATGCAGTTGGGAACGTCAGTGTTGGTATCGTTGACACCCCAGAATACACAAACGTCGCTGAGAGAACACTTTGGACGCTAATAATTCTAAAGCCCTAAAATATCAACAGCATCCCCTCAAACGAATTTCTTTATTTTTAAATATATGTATTAGTAGCATTTCAGCCTTCATCATTCATTTCTAACAGAGACCATTTGCTTGGAGTGGACAGGAAATGTGGGGAGAGAGACATAAGATAACATGCAGTGAAGGACCAACAAGGTGCAATGATTAGTCCAGTGAGCCCAAACTTACAACATTCTAAGTTTATCGTAGATTTCCAGATTTTTATGTATGTTCAGTCTGATTTCAGTACAAATGACGTCTTAGGTCATTAAACTCCAATTCCAACAACAGCTTTATCAATGTGTAACGATAAATAAAACAATAAAAAACTATCAATTATAAACTGTAAATCTAAAAATTACAGACAGCCACTTACAAAGTTCAAGTGTATTTTATAGTTTTCATGTTTTGCATGGACATTGAAGATACAGCATTTGAGTCATGACCATAAAAAGCCCTAGTCCTGACTGTATATAAACAGCCAGACAGCCTTGTCTTGCAGCATATCTTCAACTGAACACCACACGAAGACAACTCAAGTAAAACCATATCTGATTCTTCTGTGACAGGTGAGATAATGGATTCATTTGGACATCTCTCTTTTTCTCTCTCTGTTAATTGAAAAAGTTGTTCAGTGTGGGTATTAGTAAGAGCAAAAGGGACCTGCTGACATAGTCCTTGTTCTCTTTTTTCGTCTCTAGAAGTCTTTAAGGATCCTCATCTTCACCATGAAGCTTCTAGTAGTTTTTTCAGTGCTGCTCTCTGTGGCTCTGTCAGTCAGAGCTGCAGCAGGTGGGTCTGCATCTGTCTGGCTATTTTCACCTGTAGTGGTAGAACTGTAGTGAAGGAGATTGATCTGAACGATGGAGTGTTGAAAATTAAATGGTGGAACATAAAAAATCCACATATTTAGCTGAAATACGATGACTACTACTGCCACTACTAATACTAATACTGTAGTCTTGGTTCTCCTCAGGTCGGCGCTGATTTTGTGTAATGAATACACCTCCTGCACAAAACTGTGGTCACAACTCACAAGTTGTGTTTTTGTGTTTTTATAGTTCCTGTTGAAGAGCAGAAAAAGGCTCCAGTTCCAGGTTTGTAACCCTCTCGGCACTGTTTCTTCCAGTTGGCTTAGCCTGTTTGTTAGCATCAATACCAAGGTCTGAGGAGATCATAAGAGACAATGCAACATGATGTGATGAAGGATCTGTGTTTTGGGTTTCTTTAGTGGAGCATGTTGTGCTGAAAGAGAAGCTGGAGGAGACTGTCCAGGGGGAGGAAGAGCAGATGGTGGATCCGATGGAGCTACAGATGTTCCCACAGGAGGGAGACACAGTACTTGGTAAGTTTATCTTCTGTACATATCTGCGAGAAACGCAGTCAAATTCATATTTTGGACTTTGGCTTTGCTATTCGGGTTTCACATTCTGATTCTAGGTTTGTCATCTTGATTGATAAAAATATATATATACAGTTGAGGAATATAAAACAGTAATTTCTGATAAACAGTTTTAGATAAACAGGCTTTGAAAGCCTGGTTAAAATCCAAACAAAAGAAAAGTGAATTTAAAGTCTTCATTACTCATCTAATTCTTTACTTTCTTGATGTTGTTCTATTCACTTGGGATGCCCAAAAAACTGAGATGCAACTAAGCTTTTCAGTGGGTTATGCAGACCTTGTGTGCTGCAGTTCTGACTATGTTCTTCTTGTACTCTGTTAGACATGGACTCGCCAGCAAATAATCCACAAGGTATGAAATTTTAATGATATGTAAAGAATAACTTCTCTTACCATATAATATCTTTGACAGAACTGTACAGTTTTCCAAAATGTTAGGTTGAAACAAGTCTTTGACAAAATTGTGCTAACTAAATTAAGACAGGTGCACTATTATTATACTCTACTTGACTTGTCTAGACTCTACACTATACTACACTATACTGAGCTAGTATTTGCTAGATAAGGCAGTAGTTCATGTGGTACTTCTGTCCTGGTAGTCCGGTTTGGCTACTGTCCTGACGGCTGGTCCCGCTATCAGTCTCGCTGCTTTCTCTTCGTGAACTCCGCCATAAGCTGGCACCTAGCAGAGGTATGTCTGAATGAATACCGTGTCCATTACTCAAGTGTTTATCTCTAAAAGAGAACAGAGAATATAACAGGATGTGTCAGACTGATGTATCTTCTTAACCATCTCTCTCCACCATACCTTTCTCTGCCCTCCTATTTTTGTTTCCTCTTCCTCTCATTCCACCACTTCTTCTTCTCATCCCCTCCTCCTCTACCTCGCATCCCTACTTCCTCTTCCTTTCATCCCCACCTCCTCTTCCCTGTTCCAGGATTACTGTAATGAGCGTCATGCAAGCCTGGCTTCTGTCCACAACCCTCGGGAGTATGCGTTCCTCCAGCAGCAGATGACTTTGGCTGGATGGACCACGGCGTGGCTAGGAGGCTTTAACCTGCAGGTCAGTCTTTCTTTCTCTTCGCTTCTTCTTTGCTCTGCAATCTCACTTTCCGTTCCTCTTATCTCCCAAGGCTCAGAAAGCAAACATCTCTCTAATATTTCTTCTGCTAGAAACCATAGCATCTGAGGAGATAAAAGAGGAGACAGAAGTTTTCCATATTTGATCCCCGTCCTCTCATCTAATCTAATTTTCCTATTCAGAATCACTGGAGGTGGATTGATCATGAAGGACTATACTACACCAACTGGTACAGTCTTGGCTCTGTCACCAGCTACCCCTGCATGTTCATGAGAAACAATCGTAAGTCTCACTTGTCCTAAACATAAAAGTGTTAGATTGTGTCAGTGGGTCATGGTGTTGGGTAGTTTGAACTCCTGTTTTGTATGGGTGGGGGGAGGTCATTTTAACTCCTAACTCTGATTTCGGTAGACGTCATGGTAGCCTGCTGTTGACTGACATGGTTTTGTTTCCTTCCTCAGTGGGCTGGACTAACGCTGCCTGTACCACCTCCAACAGATTCATCTGTGCACGAAACCCCAGCTCCTGTTAAGAGTGCACATTGTGTATAAGGTTCAACTTTGACATGATGTAGTTGAGTAAATTCAGGCCTTTTCTATTTTAGCAGCTTTGTAAATTGGCTGTACTGTTCTGTGTCCATTTCTAAGTGAAGGAATTCCCTCCAAAAGTGATGTTTTTATGTATAGATAGATAGAAGTTTCTTTTTTTATTGCACAGCAGTACAATGAAATTGAATCACCACATCTTATCAATGCCAAAGAAACTAAAATCGAGCACACAAACACACATTAAAAAAAAGTCACATTATATGTTGACTTTGTATATTGCACATTCAAATGTTGTTACATGTTAAAAGCAAAATAAAAGATATTCTGTCTTGTACCCATTCAGAGTTCTTACAGTCCATGGATAAAAACGTACTTTGTTGGGGGTCTATTAGTCTTACTTGTAAGACTCCTATATCTCCTCCGAGAAGGCAGGAGACTGAATAGTTTATGCCCAGGGTGGGTGTTGTCCTTCAGTATGTTGTGGGTCCTGTGGATACATCTGCTGTTTTCAATGTCTTCCAAAGAGGGCAAGCCAAAACATTTGTCAGCAGTTTAAACAACTCTTTGGAGAGTCGTCATGTTTCCAGAAGGAACAGCCAGAATACTACACTGTGAGACAGTACACAAGGACACGCTCAGCGGTGGAGCAGTAAAATGTCCCCACCAGCAGATGTCCCTGCAGAATGATTTTGCAGAATAGTTTCATAAAGTGTCATCTCTGCTGGGACTCCTTCATTATGGCCGTTGTATTTTCAGTCCAGGAGAGGTACCCGGAGATTGTTGTTCTCAGGAACTTGAAGGTGGAGACCCGCTCTACCTCATCACCGCTGATTTGCAGTGGGACTGAAACGTTCCTTTTCTTCCTAAAATCAATGACCATGTCCTTGGTTTTCTTCATGTTCAAGTCCTGGTTGTTGTTGCTGTTACACCAGTTGGACAGTGCCTGGACATCCTCCCTGTGCTTTGACTCATCTCCTTCTGTTAGTAGGCCTGCATGAAGGTTGCATAACTGATGATCGGGACACCAGTACCTACCATTGCTGATGATATTTTTATGTATTAAAAATAAAAACTACAAAGAAGTCATCCTTTTGCAAGGAAGTCTTTGGTGAAGTTGTTTTATTGTTTTATTGTCTTGTGTATTATGTAATGTCCCTCCCAATAATAAATCAACACTCGTGACTTCCCGTAACTTCAACCCCGTCTTACCCACTCTCAGATACCAGTATCATATCTAATTCATTTCCTCAAGTGAGGAGGTTAAGCATTCAAGGACATTCTTTTAAAACGTGTGATCTTGAAACGTGTCTTCTTTGTGCAGAATACAAATCCATACTGACGCTTATATGTACAAGATACTTTGTAGCTTTCACAAATATAGTACATTAGGATACACATAGAAACAATGATAACACACATTACAAGATTTTATACCATAGTCTAGGTGAATATTCAAACTGATGGGCGCAGGGGTGTCCATTATCAGGTGATATACGGACACCTATTAAGTAGGTGACTCTATTTAGGTGACTAAATTAGTGTGCTGACAACATAGGATGAGCCTGTGCGAAGTGTCTGAAATGAGTAACCATAACAACAGGACGCAGTCACAGCCTCCGTGTACATTTGTGAAAGATGTAAAGCTAAAATGTAATTACAATGAGTGACTTCAATATTTATTTTCAAACTCATTGGACCTTTTTACTTGTCTGAATTTACTGTATCAGTATCACGTATTGCACTGCCATTCGCTATACAGTACACTTCGCAAGTTAATCTGGAGCAAGCTACTGTACTTCACTCTGTCAGCGGCCAGCAATAGATAGACCTACAGTACCGATTTCTTTTACTTCTTGATTTGATTTTGAGACAGTGACATATGGCTGGTTAGCTAGTTAGTCTTGATATTAAACTTAGCGTCAAATTATATCAACTATTTACAGTTAATGTCAACTTTGACACCATCATTTCAAATCCCTTTTCTATTCAACTTGCTACAGCTAGGCTGTGGCAGGGACAGTAGAAGCTCTAAGGAAGACCATGTCAACTTTTGTTTGTGAAAATGTAGATATTGATTTGGGGACAATGAGATTACTCATCATAGCTGGCAGGCTAGATAATCTTGTTTTCAAACATACTGTAAAATCATAATTACCGTTTATCAATCTCACACAAAGCTATTGCCTTTGAATCTGGCTAGAATAATGTTTGCTTTCGGGCTCTGCGAAAGGACAGCTGTTGGTTTTATGACCCAAGCGGAATAAAATGATCGGCGGGCTAAAGTTGAAAAAGGTTCTTTTTCTGTTGCAAACCGAATGAAATCATGATATAATATTTGTAAAAATACATTGGCAAGTGACCATGGTATAAGCGTGATAATGCCTCTAAAGGTGTACAATATCACCTGTTAATGGACTCCGTGGGCGTTGGATGGTTGGCGCTTCCGCAACCTCCATTATCGGGTGATATTGTACCCTTCGTCGTGCATTATCTCTAAAGTAAGCAGTTCCACAGGTCACACCACGCACCTCACGTGTCTTACGATGGAAACCAAGTGCTGACGGGGTGCTAAAATAGCCTAATGGAAAAGCATTATAGTCATGATCATTGTAATTCCGATATAATTTTAGTATCCAAATATTTGGCACTTTTTCTCGGGGTGGAGGTCATCGTAAAGGAATTATATTTCAAGCACCAAAATGGAAAGCAGTGGTACTGATTGTAAGATGCAGTTGGGAACGTCAGTGTTGGTATCGTTGACACCCCAGAATACACAAACGTCGCTGAGAACACTTTGGACGCTAATAATTCTAAAGCCCTAAAATATCAACAGCATCCCCTCAAACGAATTTCTTTCTTTTTTAATATATGTATGAGTAGCATTTCAGCCTTCATCATTCATTTCTAACAGAGACCATGTGCTTGGAGAGGACAGGAAATGTGGGGAGAGAGACATAGGATAACATGCAGTGAAGGACCAACAAGGTGCAATGATTAGTCCAGTGAGCCCAAACTTACAACATTCTGAGTTTATCCTAGATTTCCAGATTTTTATATATGTTCAGTCTGATTTAAGTACGAATAACGTCTTAGGTCATTAAACTCCAATTCCAACAACAGATTTATCAATGTGTAACCATAAATAAAACAATAAAAAACTATCAATTATAAACTGTAAATCTAAAAATTACAGACAGCCAGTTACAAAGTTCAAGTGAGTTTTATAGTTTTCATGTTTTGCATGGACATTGAAGATACATCATTTGAGTCATGACCATAAAAAGCCCTAGTCCTGACTATTTATAAACAGCCAGACAGCATTGTCTTGCAGCATATCTTCAACTGAACACCAAACGAAGACAACTCGAGTAAAACCATATCTGATTCTTCTGTGACAGGGGTTGAAATAATGCTAACTCTGTACCTTTGGGCCATCTCTCTTTTTCTCTCTGTTAATTGAAAAAGTTGTTCAGTGTGGGTATTAGTAAGAGCAAAAGGGACCCGCTGACATAGTCCTTGTTCTCTTTTTCCGTCTCTAGAAGTCCTTAAGGATCCTCATCTTCACCATGAAGCTTCTAGTAGTTTTTTTTTTCTTTTTTTTTTAGTGCTGCTCTCTGTGGCTCTGTCAGTCAGAGCTGCAGCAGGTGGGTCTGCATCTGGTTGATAAACACACAAAACACACACAACAACACAACACACACACACACACACACACACACACACACAAACAGGGCTATGCTCACCTGTAGTGGTAGAACTGTAGTGAAGGAGATTGATCGAACGATGGAGTGTTGAAAATTATATAGTGGAACATAAAAGATCCACATATTTAGCTGAAATACGATGACTACTACTGCCACTACTAATACTAATACTGTAGTCTTGGTTCTCCTCAGGTCGGCGCTGATTTTGTGTAATGAATACACCTCCTACACAAAACTGTGGTCACAACTCACAAGTTGTGTTTTTGTGTTTTTATAGTTCCTGTTGAAGAGCAGAAAAAGTCTCCAGTTCCAGGTTTGTAACCCTCTCAGCATTTTCTTCCAGTTGGCTTAGCCTGTTTGTTAGCATCAATACCAAGGTGTGAGGAGATCATAAGAGACGATGCAACATGATGTGATGAAGAATCTGTGTTTTGGGTTTCTTCAGTGGAGCATGTTGTGCTGAAAGAGAAGCTGGAGGAGACTGTCCAGGGGGAGGAAGAGCAGATGGTGGATCCGATGGAGCTACAGATGTTCCCACAGGAGGGAGACACAGTACTTGGTAAGTTTATCTTCTGTACATATCTGCGAGAAACGCAGTCAAATTCATATTTTGGACTTTGGCTTTGCTATTTGGGTTTCACATTCTGATTCTAGGTTTGCCATCTTGATTGATAAAAAACAAACAAAATACAGTTGAGGAATATAAAGCAGTACTGCCTGATAAACAGTTTTAGATAAACAGGCTTTAAAAGTCTGATTAAAATCCAAACAAAAGAAAAGTGTATTTAAAGTCTTCATTACTCATCTAATTCTTTACTTTCTTGATGTTGTTCTATTCACTTCTATTCACAAAAACTGAGATGCAGTTAAGCTTTTCAGTGGGTTATGCAGACCTAGTGTGCTGCAGTTCTGACTATGTTCTTTTTGTACTCTGTTAGACATGGACTCGCCAGCAAATAATCCACAAGGTATGACATTTTAATGATATGTAAAGAATAACTTCTCTGACCATATAATATCTTTGACAGAACTGTACAGTTTTCCTAAATGTTAGGTTCATACAAGTCTTTGACTAAATTGTGCTAACTAAACTAAGACAGGTGCACTATTATTCTACACTACTTGACTTGTCTAGACTCTACACTATACTGCACTATACTGAGCTAGTATTTGCTAGATAAGGCAGTAGTTCATGTGGTACTTCTATCCTAGGAGACCGGTTTGGCTACTGTCCTGACGGCTGGTCCCGCTATCAGTCTCGCTGCTTTCTCTTCGTGAACTCCGCCATAAGCTGGTACCTAGCAGAGGTATGTCTGAATGAATACCGTGTCCATTTTTCGAGTGCTTATCTCTAAAAGAGAACAGAGAATATAACAGGATGTGTCAGACTGATGTATCTTCTTAACCATCTCTGTCCACCATACCTTTCTCTGCCCTCCTATTTTTGTTTCCTCTTCCTCTCATTCCACCACTTCTTCTTCTCATCCCCTCCTCCTCTACCTCTCATCCCTACTTCCTCTTCCTTTCATCCCCACCTCCTCTTCCCTGTTCCAGGATTACTGTAATGAGCGTCATGGAAGCCTGGCTTCTGTCCACAACCCTCGGGAGTACACGTTCCTCCAGCAGCAGATGACTTTGGCTGGATGGACCACGGCTTGGCTAGGAGGCTTTAACCTGCAGGTCAGTCTTTCTTTCTCTTCACTTCTTCTTTGCTCTGCAATCTCACTTTCCGTTCCTTTTATCTCCCAAGGCTCAGATAGCAAACATCTCTCTAATATTTCTTCTGCTAGAAACCATAGCATCTGAGGAGATAAAAGAGGAGACAGAAGCTATTTATATTTGATCCCCTTCTTCTCATCTAATTTTCCTATTCAGAACCACTGGAGGTGGATTGATCATGAAGGACTATACTACACCAACTGGTACAGTCTTGGCTCTGTCACCAGCCACCCCTGCATGTTCATGAGAAACAATCGTAAGTCTCACTTGTCCTAAACATAAAAGTATTGGATTGTGTCAGTGGGTCATGGTGTTGGGTAGTTTGAACTCCTGTTTTGTATGGGTGGGGGGAGGTCATTTTAACGCCTAACTCTGATTCCGGTAGACGTCATGGTAGCCTGCTGTTGACTGACATGGTTTTGTTTCCTTCCTCAGTGGGCTGGAGTAACTCTGCCTGTTCCACCTCCTACAAATTCATCTGTGCACGAAACCCCAGCTCCTGTTAAGAGTGCACATTGTGTACAAGATTAAACTTTGACATGATGTAGTTGAGTAAATTCAGGCCTTTTCTATTTTAGCAGCTTTGTAAATTGGCTGTATCGTACTGTGCCCATTTCTGGGTGAGGAAATTCCCCCAAACAGTGATGTTTATATATAAATAGATAGAAGTTTCTTTTTTTATTGCACAGCAGTACAATGAAATTGAATCACAACATCTTATCAATGCCAAAGAAACTAAAATCGAGCACACAAACACACATTTTTAAAAAAAGTATAAAAAAAAGTTTATAAGTGTATACATTTTTTTTTAATTGTCACATTATATGTTGACTTTGTATATTGCACATTCAAATGTTGTTACATGTTAAACGCAAAATAAAAGATATCCTGTCTTGTACCCATTCAGAGTTCTTACAGTCCATGGATAAAAACGTACTTTTTGGTCTATTAGTCTTACTTTTAAGACTCCTGTATCTCCTCCCAGAAGGCAGGAGACTGAACAGTTTATGCCCAGGGTGGGTGTTGTCCTTCAGTATGTTGTGGGTCCTTTGGAGACACCTGTTGTCTTCCAAAGTGGGCAAGGAGCTGCCGATGCTTTTGTCAGCAGTCTTAATGACTCATCTGACTCACCCTCTCCTCTTAGTAGGCCAACCACTGTTTCATCAAATGTAATTATGATGTTGGTGTAGTGGATGGAAGTGCAGTCATAGATACAGGGAATAAAGCAGTGGACTCATTACACAGGACAGGGGGGAGCCGGTGCTAGTTGTTATGATGGAGGAGAAGTGGGAACCAATTCTAACTTTTTGTGGGCTAGTGAGGACGTTCAGGTGCAGGTAGACAGGTGAACACAGGTGCAGCAGTTTGCCAGGTATGATGGCATTGAATATTGAACATACACTCTTATGTATGTTCCTGGCAGCTCCAGGTGGCTCAGTACAGTGTCAAGTGTTGATGGCATCTGCTGTCGCCCTGTTTGCTGTTTGCTTTGTACGTAAACTGATGGAGGTCAAAGCTTTGAAGGAGAATGGCCTTGATATATACGGTATATTCATATATATATACCGTATATATACTGTAACTCTCTTGGATGGTTTTTGTTTAATAAATAAAACATTGTATTTCACCCAGGCTTTGTATGAGATATCCTGAAGGGGGTCATTGCACAGATCAGAGGCAATTTTAGGGTTAAAGCTTTAGAGGTGCTGAGCACCCAATGAGCCCCACTGCCACCACCCACCCTCTTTTCACACAAAAACAAAAAAATATGTATATTGAAAAATAACTTGATCATTTTAACATTGATTCAACTAACTCCAAAATCCAGATTTTTTCTCTTTTTTTGTTGTTGACCTTTTCAGAACACCATCTTAATTGTGAGAGTTCACACAGACAGCCCCCTGTAACAAACACGTGCCTTCTTTTGTGCCAACAGTCATCAGATTGGTTAGATTAGATTCAACTTTATTGTCATCGAACAAAGTAAAAGGTACTCGGACAACAAAATGTAATTAGTCTTCTGTAAATTATTTACAAATGTCTATCTCTAACATCTTGTTGCACGCCTGTCTGACCTTTCATAAACCAATATAAGTCATCAATAAATAATAATAAAACAAGCTTCACATTAAGAGCAAAAAAGAAAGAAATAAATAAAAAAGAAGGCAAAACCAAAAAGTCTAAAATATCCAGATTATTTACAGAGGTCTTAAATATACTTAGAAAGTAAAGCTATAAAAAAAAGAAAGAGAGGGAAATCTTTGAAGTATTTCCCCTGAATCCCCATTTGCCTCTACTTTGGGAGAGTTAATCTATATCGCCGCAGTTTGAGGGTGACAAACCCTTTGGTGTTCAATTTTCTCAAGCAACTCCTTCTCAATAGACATCACAGCTAGGTGCTGGAGTCTGCTTTGTCCTGTGGTCCCCCTGAGCCATGTATGGAGCCGGCGCAAGGCTCCATATATTTCCATCACTCTGCTTGTGTTTCGCGCTGGATGACGGTCGTGCTGTTGAGCGGTGCAGCCATATTATGTCTATGGGTGTAACCAGGTACAGAGGAGTAGACGAAGAACCATTTGCTAAAGGGGATATTTTCATTTTCATCCTTGACACATACATTTTAAACCACAAACTACGGAGTATATTTTGGACATTTGTTTTACCTTGTAAAAGACAATCTTTTTTGTTGTTGAATAACGACATTTTTTACTCCAAGTTTCAGGGGTGCTGAAGCACATGGGCTAGCCTCGCCCATGGCACAGAGATTTAATATATAGTTTATTATAGCTGGGAGTTAGCTGATATCACGAATGAATGACTCATTCATATCTCATATCATAACCTCATATCATACTCATATCGTATTTGATCCCCGAAACCGACTACAGAAATATGTAACATAGTTTTATTTTAAAACTTAAGTCGGACCTGCCTTGGGGTCGCAATGAGCTTAAACCGAGTTAAATTGCAACAGCACCATAATATACATCTTAAAGGCTTTCATCTGATAACAAGGTGGAAAGTCTTTAACACGACTGAGCTTGTCCACTTGGATGGCAAACGTTATCAGTTTGAGCTACGAGCAAGCATTAGCAAACCGGGCCACAACTCCAAGAACGCATGCTACCAAACCAAGTTTTTTCAAACTTGAAAGTGGAACTTTTCTTTCGGAAAATAACCTCAATTAGCGCGGAACCTTGGTCTGTCCCTCACGATATAATCCTTTTCGCGGAGGAACAATGATCTTCTGCTGCTTACGTGAGTCAGAAAACTCAGACCGTAGAACATATTTGCTATGCACATTTAACAGCACGAAAGCATTAGATTAAAGGTTTGTATAAGCAATTATTTTATATGCCTGTCGTTCAAAAGCATCCTCCTTCGAGCCGGATTTGAACCAGCGACCTAAGGATTTCAGCTGCGTGCCACTACAGTCCTCCGCTCTACCAACTGAGCTATCGAAGGGGAGTTGAAGTGTGTGGCTGCCTTTTCGGTAATCAAAATTATTTATACATTCAGTTTTACTGATTCAGTTCATTTCTAAATGATAGTTTATACTCTTTCATATGTTTTCTTGTGGTATGTATTCATGTTGCTACAACTGTTCAATATAGCTTTATAATCAACGAATAAACCGACGCATATGCATCCCCTTCGATAGCTCAGTTGGTAGAGCGGAGGACTGTAGTGGCAAATAGCTGAAATCCTTAGGTCGCTGGTTCAAATCCGGCTCGAAGGAGGACATTTTTTGTTCAACCATTCTTATAAAACATAATCCTAAATCCTATGTTGTGGCATCACTATAAAAACACAAAACAGGAAATGGGTCATGTATTATTTAACACAATTCAAGCATTTATACGGGTTGACATTTGTTGAGCATACGTTTTTGAACAATGTGAAATTTAATATGAAGGATTGGGAAATATTAAAACGTAGTTCCCTGACCGGGAATCGAACCCGGGCCGCGGCGGTGAGAGCGCCGAATCCTAACCACTAGACCACCAGGGAAGGTATTATTTGAAGTAAGCTTTGAATTTCAAGTATGTTTATACATTTATGTCTTATTTATAACCGTTGTCAACACTCATACTGTTCGGCTTCTCAGCCTCTGACAGGCAGCCCTCACGGTCCTCTCCTCTGTCAGTGGTTCTCTGAAGTCTCACGCGTTCGCTAAGACTTCAGAGCCGTCGTTGGAGCATCACGCTAGTGAGGTTGTCTTGCGGTCCAGATGAAGTTCATCTAGAACGGATGAGGGCGAATTGATTTGGGCGTTCAGCAGCTCTATGGAGTCTTTGACGTCGGTCTAATTTTACACTTTACATTTTTATAAACGGTCAATTTGTAGTCGTAACGCTCGTGCTCGAATTAGCCTTCATATTACAATCACGTCATTACCAATGGCCAGACTCAGGACTTGGGCCAATGTTAAATTACACCAATAAAAGAGGCATTGTTCAGCATTTTTCATTTATTGTTCGGTAATCAATAGTTATTCACACGTAAGTAATGTGTTGTTTTTGCAGTCTGATGCTATAATTCACACTCAACGTACACTTTATGAAAAATGAATGTTGTCATGGTCACCCCATAAATGAATAGCTGCGAGCCTGCTTTTAGCAAAGCAGGCTAAACATAAACAATCAACTACTTATCCAGCATTCAGCATATTAGACAGTCAGTTTATAGTGGCTATAATGGTGATGTGATGGACAGACCAAGCCGACTTAAGTCAATCTTATGCGTCCAATAGGGGACTCGTTATAAGACCTATAATGCAGTACCACATTTCATTTACCATATTTATTTATAATAAGTCTACAGTAAAATACCCTTTCCCATAGAAAAGAAACAGGTCGGCTTCTGTAAACACAGTAGAAGGAAAAAAACACGATCTGTCATTTAACCGTAGGAAAAATATTACAAATGACACCGTATACAACAAATTATGTACATGAATAAAAATGAGAAATCGCTTGTTATAAACTAACTACATTAAAAAGTCATAAGAATAGGGTATTATAGTATTGAGTTAAAAGACTTCGGTATCTAATCGTTGGCACGGTAACCGTACCTAGGAACGTGTCGTTGTACACAGTCGACGTTCGCACCTCACATCGCAAATTCACACGCATTCGCATTCACAGGGGTGTCAATGAACACACGCCACTCGTGCGCAGGTCCACACACAGTCTTGTAACAGCCAAAAAGGTGCTTTTCTACACAGCTCCAGTCTTCAAGGAAATGACACACTACATCTCCCATAATAACACGCCCAACATGGCAGTCAGTCCTTCCAATTAAGCCTAAATGCTTGGCTCCTGTTTAAAACTAAGCAGCACTCATATGTATACATGACAATAAAGACCCACCCAGTTCTTTTTCCTCCCTCCAGACACCAAGAAATGGAAAAAGAGGACTTTCAGCGGCATCACTTCCCATCCGATTAGCAGAATCGGGGGGTAGGAAGTATCTAGATTAAAGCAGGTTGTGTTTCGAACCAGATGAGCTCCTCAATCAGATAACAAAACGCACGAGGGGGCTCAGTGTGGGGTCCTCCCACTCAACCACACCAATACTGCCTCCCTCTAAACACAGTCGGTACAAAGTATATAAAAACTATTTACATACCGGTACATGTAAACTCAACATATCATAGATGGAATGAGGTCAACTGAAAGTTACATTTTGCTCAACATGATCAAAGAAGTTGTTCTAAATCCGGTGGGTTTTTGAATGGTTATGTATTAAGGTGGCTGTATTTCGGTGCTACAGCATTAAACTATACACCAAGAGGTTGCACGTTCACATTTCCATCTGTACTCCGCTTTTGCCGAAAACGTTTGCTAAGTTAACATATTATTATAATACACAGTAATGTTTGGTTGGGTGTCTGTGTAGTAAATGAGCAGAGGTGTAGTTGCAAAAACGTCCACAAGGGGGAACACGAGAACGTGGAAGCAACCAGTGTCAGTGCCAAACCAAAGGTGGATCTGACTAATGACTGAGGCTCGATCTTCCTTTTTCTCTCTCTCGATCTGTCGGCTCTGTTGAAGTACCCTTTACAAGTGAAGTTACTACTCCTATGTTAATCTACATACTCGTACCATTTTCTCTCTCTCAGTTTCCATCTTCATCTTTCTCCACTGTCCCAGCCCTCTCCCCCTTCCTTTCATTTCCCTCATCCTGTGTCCTTTCTTTTCATTGAGCTTTCTTCAATTCCACAATTTGTCTTCTCCTTTCCTTCCATTCTCTCTCTGAGTAGTGTAAACTTGTAAGTTATTCAAGGTTAGTTAACTAGTATCGTCTCAGTCTCACCTCAGTATTGACAAACTAAGTTTAGTAAATAAATCATTTAAAAGTGTGACCACCATTATCAAAATACAGTTTCCATCTGTTCCTAAATCTCATTTCATCTTTTTTCTCCTCTGCTGTCACCCATCCACCCCATGAGTCTTCTATTTCGTGTACGAGTGGTTAGAAGCACAAAGTGAACCTGGCCAATCAAGAGGAATCTTCAAAACAGTCAACCAACAGCGTCTTTCATCCTCTGTTCCTGATAATGAGGCTTTGTCAGTCATCTGATCTTTCACTTTCCCTCCATTCGTCCTCTCTCAGATGGTCTTAACCTCCTCCGCCTCCTCTCTCAGAGCAGCAGGGAGTCCTCCTCCATGATGCCCTGAGCCCTTAGCTCGTCCAACATGTTGTCTAGGTGACCGGGGTCGGGGTAGCCGTGGCCCGTCAGGTTGGACCCAAACTCGGTCTTGTGGTGGATCTCGTTCCAGACCACCGTGTCCTGCTCTCCCGTGGTGCTGGAGGTCCCCACGGAGAAGATGAGACGGCGATCCCATGCTTCCAGGAGCAGACTCAGGACCTGGGGGAGAGGAGGAGGAGGGAGAGGAGGAGGATGAGGAGGAGGAGGAGGAAGATGACGAGGGTGCATGGTTGAGAGGTGGGAGGAGGGTGGAGATTAAGATGGAGGAAGAGGAGGTGAGGAGAGAGTATGGTAGAAGTGAAGGAGGATGCGATATATGACATAGCAGGTTGATGTAGTGCCTTTTCCATATGGTCCACAGTATGTGAGTGTGTGTAAAACGTGGTGTACTGTGTGGCCAGTGTGATGGCTGTTACCTTGCGTCCTTTCTCACTGTCTGGGAGGTAGCAGTGCCGGGGGAAGCCCCTGGCTGTGAAGGGCTTGCCAGGGTTAGGGTGCTCTGGACCCTGGGACAGAGGGAGGGAACCAGGGGTGATAGAGGGACAGATGTGGAAGAGAGGAAGAACAACGTTAGGATTTTGGTTAGGACAAAGCTAAGTTAACTTACTGGAAAAACTCTATTCTCTCTCTCACACACACCAACACAAACACAACCACACCCACACCCACACACACACAGCACCAGAAGCCTTACCTGGATGCCAGGAGTGATGTTGTAGATGATGCGTATGGTCTTGCAGTCGGAGTGGCCCGGCAGGGAGTGGGGTATCACATGGTACTCCATCTTCCCTGCTGGCTGGTTCCCTGTTTTCACCCCGTAGATGGTCTTACAGGTGGGACACTGCAGGCTGGACAGCAGGAGAACAGGAGGAAGAGACTATAAAATACTGTCGGCATCTCAACTGTGGTCATCTTAGTATCGAACGTCCGAATTTTGCTCCATTTCAAAACTTCCTTAAGACAGGCCACTGATTAAGCATTACAGACGGCACTTTGTGTGAATGTTACAATGTGATACAATCTATATATGAAACCATACACAATATGAGACCCAACATGCCGGACAAACACAAAGTGTGTGTTTGACGTGTGTATGAAGCATCTGTACGAAGCATGTGTATGACGTGTGGGTATCAAGCGAGTGTATGAAGCACGTACGAAGCGTGTGTGTATAAAGCACGTATAAAGTGTGTGTATGGCGTGTATGAAGCGCGTGTATGGCGTGCCAGCTGTACCTTCCATCCTTGTTGCCGTTGTTGTACATGGTGACCAGACACTGAAGGTGGTACTGGTGTCCACACTGTGTCAGGCGGCCTACTGTCTCTCCTCGCTGCACACTCCCCAAGCCCGGGCCCCCACACCCTGATGGGCCCTCCAGGGGCTCCATGCAGATGGTACAGTCCTGGGGAGGAAGGGAGGGGGCAGCGGAGGAGGGAGGAGAGGGAGAAGAGGGAGAAGAGGACGAGGTAGAAAGAGTAGGGTATAAAAACAAGGAGAGGAAAGAGGGATGAGGAGATATTAGTTAACGAACTAGACCTGCTTCAGGTCAACAGGCAATGTGCTTAGGATTCTGCTTCGAGTGGGATTAGGTGCTGCCAGCTGTCTCACCAGGTCAGACTGAGTCCTGGCCTTCTTGAAGTATTTCATCACCACCTCCTCTGGCGTCTTCCCTGGGGAACCGACCAAGACGGACAGCGTAAGAGGAAGCACTGGGTGGGCTGTGTGTGTATGTGTGTGTGCTGTACATGTCTATGTGTGTGTACTCTGCGTGTGTGTGGCTCCCTGACCCACCTTTGCGGGCCTGTTTCTTGGTGGTCTTGCGGCAGCAGTGACCCAGGCCAGGTACAGGCTTGATGTCACTCTTGCAGACAGGAGGTGGGTGGAGCTGCATTCTAGGGGGGCGGGTCAGACACACTGGCAGACCTGCCGCACTCATCAGAATCCCTGTAATACCTGCAGAGCACAAACAGACGTGACTGTGAGCACAGGAAAAGTAAACATGGGTTTTTTTTTATGTAAAAAGGGGGGGGGGAAACGTGTGTGTTTGTACCTGCCAACGCAGGATACACTGGGCTGGATCCATTGAGATTCTTCACAGGGACGGTGGGTACACTGGGGAACAACACACATTCTGGTTACAAACTGGAACACAACACACACACACACACACACACTCTGCTTACACACCGTAACAACCACATTGAGTACACACTAGAACACAAAACACACACTCACACTGTGGGTTCAGTTTCAGGTCAAACTGAAAGAGGCTATGTGAAGATTCCTGCCACCCACAGACACCTACAGTCACCAACGAATCAATACTCACTGATAAGACCTGAGGATTGTCATCCTGCCACAGAGTCAGACCAAACTAATCAATTTGAAAACTGGACAAACGAGGAAAGTTGGTTTCTTTTCGCCTCCTGTCTTCCTTTTCTCCGCTCTCTCTCTCTCTCCGCTCCGATACTCCCTCTCTGTGGTGAAGTGTGGTGTGTTACTGTGTGTGTGTTGAAGCTGTCTTATGAAGCTAATCTGTGAGTTTCCACCTGCCGGGGGAGCTCAGAAGACAGACGTCACTAGCAGCGTCATGAGCTTATTATCACTGCACCTGACACACACACACCTGACACACACACACACACACACCTGACACACACACACACCTGACACACACACACACCTGACACGCACACACACCTGACACGCACACACACCTGACACGCACACACACCTGACACGCACACACACCTGACACGCACACACCAGGCCTAACACACACACGTTAGCCTGCAAACACATCAGTCAATAGTTTTACAGGCACTATTATTGAGCCCTGTTGGACAGACAGTATCTTTTGTTCCTTCAGTTGTAAACCCCCCCTCTGAAAAAAGACCCTGTGAAGGATTAACAACTTGTTCTGTCACCAGAAAACAAAGACTGTTTCTCATCAAGGAGATAAGTTGCCACGGTTGCCTGTTTGTTTTAGGGTGGAAGTGGATACTATGGGATGTGGACGTGATTGTGTTTTTCTATCGGTGACTTGGTAAACCTCAAACTTTGGAACTGTGCTGAATTTGTTTTTTTTATTTTATTATCCATAAATCTAAATTTGAATCAGCAATGTAAGGATTACAATTTCTGTCTTTAATAGTCCTCAACTCTGTCAAGTGAGCTATAAAGAGGAACCAAAAAAGACCAAATATCATGTGAGAAATTGGCTCGTATCAATGGTGCAGTTGTGTAAACAAGGAAGAAATCCCATTAATTCCAGTAAAAAAAAAAAAAGAAATCTAACCAACCAGAGAGCTCCACCATGTCTCAGATCCTGATCCAACTACAAAAAACCTCCTCCTTCGAGCCGGATTTGAACCAGCGACCTAAGGATTTCCACATTATGGCTCTACAGTCCTCCGCTCTACCAACTGAGCTATCGAAGGGGAATACATACAAAGTGGATAACTGGAGTGTAGACAGAGAGGTATACATGCATGGAGCAATGCCCAGAAAGAGAGGAGGGATAGAGGGGGGGGGGTAGAGAGGGGAGTGATGGGGGAAGGGGGGGGGGGATCTGCTACTGCTTCCGGTCCAGTTTGGGTTTGGTCTTAACAAGCTTTGCGAGTCCGGACTAATCAGCTTTTAAATAGACACGGTACGTCTGTGTGTGTGTTTGATGATGTGTGTGCGTGCGTGCGTTTGTGTGTGATGACATAGCTACGTGTGCAAGTTTGTTTGCGTTAGTTCGTCCACCTGGAGACAGTAACTAACAGAAGGCCAAGTAACTGAAGACTGTGTGGTGGTGGCTGATACACAGAGATCTAAGTTTAGCCTATGTCCAAAACCTGACATGGAAATTTCCACCCAGCTTCGATCCCAGTCGTCATAGTGCCATCGTCATGGGAATAACGTAAAGGGGATGAGACCTCGACTGTGTTGTTTGCTCTAGCTCAGGGAGACACTAATCCAGACAGTCAATGAGGTTATTAATAGCTTAGGCTATAAGAGGCTATAACCTGGTTCTCTCTGACACGCACACGCGCACACAGAGTGGAGAATGTTGAGTCACGTTGGCTTCAGCCGAGGCTTAATCTACTGGAGAATTAACACACTCACCTACGTCTGCCTAATGAACACAAATTCTGGCCTCAAGACCCTCCACAAAGTTGGGTCACACAACTGCCTTCTTCAGACAGGAACTGTAGACCTGGACCCTAGTCTGTCATGGAGGGAAACAGTTAACAGTCTCTCAGTCACTCTCCCAAAAACATCTTCACCTAATTTTCCACCCACATCCCTCTCTTGCTCAACTCTTAGTGCACTGTTCTTACACATTTTCATCCTTTTTTCGCATTCGCAATTCTCCAACTCTCCCTCCCTACCCTGCCCCCCTCGCTTCTCTCCTCAAAGTTTGTCTAGCATATTTTTCTAGCATGTAGAATATGATATCTGCGAACCAGATTAAATCAGAGTTCTTTTCCTGCCATCTCAAAGCAGGGCTGTGGTCAGGAGGAGGAGCAGAGGAGGGACTCTGGGGGCAGGGCTTGGGGAGGGGCCAGGAGAGGCTGGGGGAGGGGCCTAGAGAGGGGTCGGGGGAGGGGTCGGTAGAGGGGCCTGGAGAGGGGCGCTGGCAGGCTCTTGACCTCCCATGACCGCAACCCCCACTCCCCCCCCCTTGTCACCTCCCTTTTCTCACACACTCACCCCCATCAGCCCTCCCCCCCTTCCCCAGATGGTCGTCCGCTGGGCTAAGTTACCAGAGAAACAAACTCCCACACATTTTCTCACTCTCCTGTTGGTGTCAGCCTGTGTGTCACACACACACACACACACACACATCTCCAAGAGTAAACAGATAGCACACAACCACCTTCCATTCCAATTCCCATCAGCCATTCCATGCCAGAGACCTCTCATTCCAAACAGTGATAAAGTACTATCTCTGTGTAGCTAGCGAAGCCACGGAGCTTCCACAGAGACGTACAGCCAGCCTGACACACAGACACATATACACACACGCAGACACATATACACACACGCAGACACATATACACACACGCAGACACATATACACACACGCAGACACATACACATACACACACACACAGACACATACACACACATACACACACACAGACACGGAGGGGGGTTGAGGAAGTCTCCCTGCTCTGTCAGCTAGAGCGGACCAAAGCTCCCTCTATTGGTCAGAGCTGGTCCCTGCAGGAAACTTGTTGAAAAATGCCAACACATGACTTTCTCAGGACTCCAATCAGCCTGTTATGGTTATTTTTTAACAGCCTCGCTATTTCTTTCTGTCCCTTGTTCGCCACGTTTCTGCCCCAAGTTTGCCCCTCTTACCCCCCCTCTCTTTCTTCTCCTTTGTCTCGTTCTCACGTTCCCCATGAGAGGAGAACATTCTTTACTTCACCCAGTTAGGATTGTCAATATTTACTTTCCCTGCATGCCTGCCTGTGTGTGAGTGAGGTGCGTGTGCTCCCTTGTCTGAACCAGTTGAGCTGTGTGTGTGTGTGTGTGTGTGTGTGTGTGTGTGTGTGTGTGTGTGTGTGAAGCGTCTAAAGTTTTTCCACACACAGGCCCATGTGGATGTCTATTAAAGATGACTGTATGCGAGTGTGTGTCTCTGAGTGTGTGTGTCTCTGAGTGTGTGTGTGTTGCGGATCCAGTGGCTCCTGCTAAATGTATGTCGCCTCTTAGCTTCCAGGTCCCATTAGCTTGTTGTAAGAAGCTTCTCTGTCCCCTGAGAGAGGGAGCCTGGCTCCTGACTGCACCATCATGATCATGATCAATCTGCGCTGGTTGTTGACTCGGCCCTTTGTTTCGCTTCCTCCATCCTCCTCCGTCTGTGTCTATCACCCCCCCCCCCCCCCCTCTCTCTCTCTCTCTGCCGCTGTATTTGTCTGGCTGACTCAGTCTACAACCCCCAAACTCTGAATGTATTCAACTCCCCCCCCTCCACCACCCCCCGCTCCAAAATCCTCCTTGACGAATGCCTTCAGACAGACAGAGGCCGCTACAATAATGACTGTGCTGTGTCTTTGTCTGATAACCCACCCCCACTCTCAGCACACACACAATCACCCCACTCTCTCTCTCACACACACACACACACCCACACACACACTATAGTTCCTACACTCCACCAGCCCCTCAGCCAGACTCACTTCCTCAGAATTCCTCAACAGAAACCCCCACTTTACTGACCCCATCCCCCCAATTTCTGCACCCCTACCTCATACAAACCTATCTCTCTCTCGTTACCCCCTGCCCCCCACCCTCTAACCCCCCCCCCATACCCCCAACCCCTCCCTCCATCCAAGACTGTTTCCATGCAGATCTTTCGCTCTGTTTACTTCCTCCTCCCTCTTCCCCATTTCTCCTCCCTCCCCCACCTGTGGCAGACACCCTCCTCCCCTGCCCAACCCCACCCTCGGAGCTCACTCTGGGCCGAGGGACAGGGGGCCAGCATTGTGGTGGTAATGCTGGCCTCTCTGCCTGCCAACAAAGGTTACCGTGGAGATATGCTGTGAGGACACAATGAGAAGCCCCCAGGACAAGGAGGGGGGCCTGGGAATGAGGGAGGAGGAGGAGGAGAGATAGAAGTTGGAGAACAGAGGACAGCAATATTCATAGATAGAAAATAGACAATATTAAGAGAGAGAGAGATAGAGAGAGAGAGAGAGAGAGAGAGAGAGAGAGAGAGAGACAGAGAGAGACAGAGAGAGACAGAGAGAGAGACAGAGAGAGACAGAGAGAGATAGACAGAGAGGGTAGTTTGGGGATAGCGATAGTTGGGGATGCAGGAACAAGTGCAGAACAGAAAGAAACACAGGCAGAAAAAGAAAGAATGGGAGGGAGGGAGGGAGGGAGGGAGGGGGGAGGAAGGGAGGGAGGGGGGAGGGAGGACAGGGCTGCCCCCTCCTACCCTCCACACTCCACTCTGCTGCTGGCTAGTAGTAACGACTCATTCTTCTCTTGTCTCTCCCTCTATCCTCCCTGCATCACTCTGCAACTGCTCCCTTGCCTCTGCAGATGGTGTGAAGTCACAATCTCCTACACACTCCAACCTGCTCAGACTCCCACATCCACAAACTCTTACACACACTTGAAACACACACTCCACACCATGGAGGAATGAAGCCTCAGGAACAGGCAGTAGCAAAGTGTGTATTCATGAGTTTTTGTGTGTGGGGGAGGGCATGTGTGTATGTGGGAGGGTATGGTGTGTGAAGGTGGGAGGGTATGTGTGTGTGTGGGGGAGGGAATGTGTGTGTGTGTGTGTGTGTGTAGGAGGGTATGTGTGTGTGTGTAGGTATGTGTGTGTGTGTAGGAGGGTATGTGTGAATGTGGGAGTATGAGTGTGTGTGTTATAAGCAAATCGGCGTGCCACTAACCCTGAGGCGATGAGGGCGCGTGACTGTGCCATGGCGATGCGCTGCAGAGCAGGCTTGCTCAGCCCCACCAGACTGGACCGGCGGGGCAGGGGGGCGCGGCACGCCAGCGAGCGCTGCGGCGACATCACTACCGGTGAGGGAGACGGCACCGGCGAGGGTGGCGAGGTCACTTTGCTCGCCGGGGTGACGAGGGTGGCAGTTGGCACCGACGCACTCTTGGGTGACGGGGAAGGCGTGGGAGGGGACGATGGAGGCTTTTTATTGGATGAGGGCCTGTTGGCAGAGAGGGACAGGGAGGCAGTGCCCGAGGCGAGGGCGGCGAGGGATTGGGCGAAAAGGGCCGCGTTCCGTTTAGAAGAAGCGGTATTCCGTGATATGGCGTGTCCGTGCGGCAGCGTGCGGGAGTAGGTGGAGTTAGACATGGAGTTCCTCCTGGTCTGGCCCCGCCCCAGCGTGGACGCCCTGGTCTTAGGGCTGGGCGGCTTGGACTGCTGGGACTGCCGTCTGCTCAACGTGTTCGGCCCCGCCCCCGCCTTCCTGCTTCCAGACTTCACGCACTGGACCAGCATGCATTGCTGGCAGCCGCAGGGCGGGCCCAACCCAGGCGGCTCCGGCTCTCCTTTAGGATACCTCGAGCCTCCTTTGAACCCCCCGGACACCCCTACACCCAGGAAGGCCCCCGTGGGCCCTCCCCCGCCGACTCCCTTGACTCCCCCACCCTCCCTGGGCAGCGGCTCAGCCACCAGGGGGTAGGCCATGTCCGCCCTACGCCGCACCCTCCTGCTGCTCTGGCTCTGCGGGTTCCGCTGGGTCATGGTCTTCAGGTCCACCACGTAGGCCAGTCCCAGCGCCGCCAGGTCCACGCTGGACTGGAGGCGGTCCCGGGCTGCTTGGAGGGCGATGCACACTTCGGTGTCGTAGGCCGTCCATGACCCCGCCTCCTCGCCCTCCCACTCCCACAGCCAGCCCTGGGCTGGGGCTGAGCTGGGCATGTAGAAGCTGCGACGCACTGGCCGGATCGTACCTGCAGGGTCATCGGGTTTTCAGTTAACATTTTATCCTAAGCGAGCATTTTGTCCTTAAAGCACAGGGGGTGGATTTGAACATGCAATCTCTTGACTTGCAATTAAATACTCATAACCAGTGAAATAATCATTTCTAATAATACTTTTCTAAAATACTACTACTAAGCACTGTTAAACCTGACTATAGTACTTATTTATGAATGATATATCATTAGTGTTGTATTGCTATATATCATTGAACTACTACATTGTCATGGATGTGAGTGCAGGGCTTTTGGTGAAAGTTATAGGGCCTAACAGACACATAAAACACACACACACACACACACAGGTCCTCAGCCTCTTTCTCTCTCCCAGTCCAGAAGGCCTGGCGCCATAGTGGGGAGAGGAGGATCTAGGACTGACCAACCACAGAGCAGCGCTGTAACCAAGGACGACATGTGCCACCAAGGCCATTTAGTCAATGGAGACACACACACACACACACACACACACACTCATTCACACACACTGAGGGCTGCTGGCAGGCAGAGCAGAAAGAGGATGTGTGTGTGTGTTTGTGTAAGACAGAGGCTGAGAGCAAGGCAGAGTGTGTGTGGGTATGTGTGTATGTATAAGTCAGACACTGAGAGCAAGACAGAGACTCTGGAGAGCGTGCATTGAGTAATAGACAAAGACAGAGTGTGTGTGCGTATGTGTGAGAGAGAGAGATAGATAGAGAGATAGAGAGAGAGAGAGAGAGAGAGAGAGAGAGAGAGAGAGAGAGAGAGAGAGAGAGAGAGAGAGAGAGAAAGAGAGAGAGCGTGAGTCAGACATTGTGTATGTGCGAGCACATTTGAGCAGGTCAATCAGCCTAATAATTAAAGTCCGGCCATGTTTCATCTCTACCACTTTTCTCCTTCACTAGTTTTATCGTGTCTCCATCGCACCTCTCCTGGCCTCTCTTCTACCTTCCCTCTCCTTTACTCACCCACCCCGACTCTTTGAACGAGAGATGAAACTCTCCTTTCATGGGCTGGATGATGGCTGCCCTTCTCTTTCTTCCTCCTCTCCTCAGTCACAGGGGGGAGGGAGAGGGGGTGTGTTTGTGCCATTGTGACTTTGTACATGGAAATACAGGTCTAATCGGAGGCACGCAGTAATGCACCGCATAACAGGTCAAGTGTGTGTGGCCATGCAGTAATGCAATGCATAACAGGTTATGTGTGTGTGGCCATGCAGTAATGCAACGCATAACAGATCAAATGTGTGTGTGGCCATGCAGTAATGCAACGCATAACAGGTCGATGTGAATGTAAATGCGGAAATCCTGCTCACGTCTTGAAGATCTCTAAGGAGATTGGCAATGTGTGTGTGTGTGTGTGTGTCTAGAAAACAGGAAAAGACTCTCTCATTCAGCTCTGATCGGTTGGCTGGTCATGAGGTCTGTTCCCCAGAGGCTTCATATTGGAACTAAGGATCACATGATTCCACTGGAGCCGTTTCCTCTTTTGTTTCTCTCTACACTCTCCTTCAAGACAGACACACTAATTATATTTATGAAGGGATGAGTGTGCGAGTCTATGAAGGGATACGTGTGTGAAGGGGGCGTGGGGTGTAGGTCAGTTATGAACAGATGAGTGTGGGGGTTTATAAAGGGATGAGTGTCAGTTATGAAGGGATGAGTTTGGGTCATTTATGAAGGAATGACTATGGGTCTATGAAAGGATGAGCGTGGGCCAGTTATGAAGGGATGAATGTGGGTTTATAAAGGGATGAGTGTGGGTCAGTCATGAAGAGATGAGTGTGGGTCACTGATGAAGGGATGAGTGTGGGTCTATGAAGGGATGAGTGTGGGTCTATAAAGAGATGAGTGTGGGTCAGTAACTCCTGAAACCCCAGACAGGAGGACAAAACATGAGGCAGGTGGAGAAGGGCCGTCCATCTGGTCTATTGTTATACACACACACACACACACACACACACACACACACACACAAGCCTGCACGCGCGCGCACACACACACATGTTAGGTCATGTCAGGTCAGTATGAGAGGTACACCACTTGTTACTCTAAACGATATCCAACCAGGGAATCTAACCCAAGGAAACAATGATAATGTCTCAGATTGAAAATGTGTAAAAAAACTGTAAAACAGCTACAAGCTCCATTTCCCTCTCCCTCACACGCTCTCTTTTTCTTGCCATCTCTTCACAAGGTTTAGCCTAGAATGACCCTCTAAATCCAATCCCATGAGAGTCAGACGATGGAGAAACACTCACCTAAACAGGTTTTGCGTATTCATGCATCTGTGTATGTGTGTGTGTTAGTGTGTGCATGGGTCTATGTTCATGCTAAGATCATACTAAACGACTCATGTACAAGCTTAAAAACAGTCCACGTGTGTTACATGTGCATGTGTGAGATCTAAGGGTACAGCCAAGAGTGAGTGTGTGCGTGCGCGCAAGTGTATGTGTATAAGCATGTAGTCTTAATCCTGGCCCTGTGTTGTGAAACACGCTGTGACTGATGGCTCCCTGGGCCCTGCGTTAGTGGGGCCCCAAGGTAACCTGACACGCAGTGTTGCACAACTACCTAGTGGAGAAAACGTCTCTTCCTGCTCCCTCCCACTCTCTGTCTCTCTCCTCCTCCGGATCGCTCTCCTGTTCCTTCCAGTCTCACCCTCTCTCTTCTGTCCTTCCCCTGTTACCCCTCCCCCCTTGCCTCTCTCCACCCCTCTCTCTTCCTTCCACTCTGTATTACTCCTCCCCCCCTCTTCTTTGCAGTTTCCTCTTTGCAACTTCTTCTCAAAGTATCACTGCTCTAGACTGAAGCCTATTTCTCCCCTTTCTCTGTACATCTAACTCACTCTCTGGTTTCAACCTCTCTCTAGCCACTCACTCCCTATCTCTCTTTTCTCAGATCTATTTCTCCATGGATGCGGCCCCTCCCCTGGGTGTCGTTTATAAGGCGCTCTCCATTGACTAACTCTTACTGAGAGAGGAGAGAAAGAGGGAGAGGGAGGGAGAGAAAGAAAGGGAGAGGGAGAAGGAGTGAGGGAGAGGATGAGTGATAAAGAGTGACCTGAACCAAAAGGGAGAGAAACAGACGGAGGCATAAAAAACAGGGACACAGAGTAAAATAGAAGGAATGAGAGCTAGGGAGCAAAACAGAAAGAGGGAGAGAAATAAACCCAGGTTTGAGTTTTGGTGTTTTGGTTTATGCCCCGCCCACTCCCCCCAGTGAGACCATGACCTCTGATCCCTAACCCAGGGCATTGTGGGTGTCTGGGAACACGTCTCTCTCAGTGCAACCAGCTGGAGCAGCACAAGATTCAGACGGCAGCTGCTGGTCTCCCCCATCCTCGTCTACGCTGCCAGTCTACACACAACCCAACTCTCCTCTACGCTGCCAGTCTACACACAACCCAACTCTCCACTGAGCTGCCAGTCTACACACACAACCCAACTCTCCACTACGCTGCCAGTCTACACACACACCCCAACTCTCCACTATGATGCCAGTCTACTCATACACAACCCAACCCTCCTCTATGCTGCCAGTCTACACACACAACCCAACCCTCCTCTATGCTGCCAGACTACACACACACCCCAACTCTCCACTATGATGCCAGTCTACTCATACACAACCCAACCCTCCTCTACACACAATCACTAACCTTCCTCTACCTTGCCTTGCCAGTCACACCCATGTGACCAGGGGACCAAAAACTGATGACAGAATCCAGAATTTCTCCACCTGCCAGTACCTCATCTTGAGCCCAGCCTTTGGCCACACCCCTCAGAGAACAATTAGGATTAAAAGATTCACCTGTGCTCTTTTTCTTGATCCTGATACCTAGTTTCTCCATAAGAACCCTTCCAGATTATGCTGGTGTTTATCCTGTGATTCCTAGTGTACACTGGTATGTTGCTTAGCAGCCGTGGCCACCCAAACGTTCCGCTTTAGAAGCAGAAAGACGGATCTTCCACAATATAAAGAACCTCCGAATGTGGCCAGTGAATAAAGACTTGTCTGTAACCACCGAAATAATGTAGAACTATTCACCTTGAGCCCTTCAATCTACCGTTGCACTTTCTACAAGCACTGTGTCTACTCTGCAGTGTCTGCTAAATGAGTAGCATGTCATTTATGTAAAACGTCTTCCAACAGGTAGGACATAGACTACATAACTACACACTCCTTAAAAAACCTTTCTTCCTATCGCCCCCTCTCTCTATCGCCCCCTCTCTCTATCGCCCCCTCTCTCTCTTTCTCTGTCTTTTTGTGTCATCTTCCACCTCAATGAACTTCTAATTACCGGTACACCCTCCCTCCCATGTCTCCTGACTCACTGTGTGTGTGTGTGTGTATTTTCGCACGCTCAGGCAGTCTAGAGCCACAATAGCAGAGCTCACATCTGTTCCCCAGTTTCAACAAAGAGCAAGAGACACACGCAGACTTCCCAATGATCATGCTAGATAACACCCACTCCCTCTCTCTCTCTCTGTCTCTCCAACTCTCTATCTCGCCCTTCCCTCTCTCTCTCTGTCTGTCTCTCCAACTCTCCCTCTCTCTATCACCCCCTTCTCTCTCTCTCTCTCTCTCTCCAACTCTCCCTCTACGTCTCCTTCTCCATCTCCCTCTCCTTCTCTCTCTTTCTCTCCCCCTTCTCTCTCTCTCTCCAACTCTCCCTCTACGTCTCCTTCTCCATCTCCCTCTCCTTCTCTCTCTTTCTCTCCCCCTTCTCTCCCCCTTCTCTCTCTCTCTCTCTCTCTCTCTCTCTCTCCATAGCACCCTCCTTCTTGCTTCTTCAATTCTACATCCATACCCATAGCAAGTCCCAGACAAAAAAAGAAAATGTGTGAAAGAGGGAGAAAGAAAGAGATGTCACAGAGGCTGCCAAAAGGGACTTTTCCCCACGTTAAGTCTTGAAATATTCTTTCCCTCTTATCCTGCCCCAACTTTCCATCCCTACGGCAGCTGCATGTGCCACAAATTTAGGGGGTAAGGGTAAAAGAATGTGCCTCCTCGTTGCCGTAGAGACTCGCTGTGCAACAGCTGTTGTAGGTCATCCGACTTTCACCCTCTTTTCTGACAGGGTCAGGCATGGGGTCAGAACGGTGGACCCAACAATGATACAAGCTGCATTCTGATTCCAGAACCCAATGCTTACTTCCAAAATGTCTTCCTTGTCACTGGGCTACATTAAGATGAAGCTAACCACATTTGTTGACACAGGAGCAACTTTCCTGACTGGTTGTGATTCAGTGACGTAATGACAAGGGAAATCCTAAAAAACAAAACATCTTAGAAACTGACCGAATTCTTCATTTGCTGTGAGATTTTCCTGTACACAAGTTGTGTCAATAGAGACCAGTTATTCACAAGACAAAACCAAGATAACAGGTTTAAACTAAGTTAAAGCAACCATCACAACTACTAATAAGTACATATACTACAAGGACAGCCATCACAACTACTAATAAGTACATAAACTACAAGGAATCAATCATTCTATACCAAACAAAGTACAGCGTTACTTGAACCAGC
>BROE01000012.1:12897051-12899551 GCA_036571765.1 Plecoglossus altivelis | reverse complement strand
AGAAACACACACACACACACACACGCACGCACACACACACACACACACACAAACACACGTGGACGCCTGTGGTCTTTAGACAGCCAGGAAATGTAACTGCACACACATTCATTAGATAGACCTATTACATACTTTCACACCTTCACCTCAAACTACCAGCTCTGACCTTGAACAAAGAAATATCCGTCACAAAAGAAAAAACAAAGGACGAACTCTTTAATCTCCTCTCAAAGAACATTTGTGCTGCAGTTTGCGGTTTGTTTCTCAACATGGACCCCTTGTTTGTGACAACAACAAAACAATATTTGGGGATTTACCCGAAAAGAATAAGCGGGTTTGACTTTTAGACTCCTCTAAGAGAAGTCGACAAACTGCTTTTGCAATGCGCTCTTCATTGCGCTGACTTTGTCTGATGACGTAGAAGGCTAAAGGTAGGGTCTAGCATGCCTTGCCGGATTACACATAAACAAGTCAACCTCAAGACGGGCCACCGATTCTAGTTTAGTGTGGACAACAGAACACCGCTGAAATTGTTGACAGAGGGGTGATTCTAAATCAGTTTTAACTTAAAATCGTTCTCTGTCGGTTGGATCACACCAAGGGCTTTCCATACGTCATTTCGGGTTACGAATAAAGGTATGTTCAGGTCAAAATAGATTAGCTAGTATTTACCCAGCGTGCTAGCTGTCAAATACTGTACTAGCACTAACGTAAGCTCTCAAAACAGCCGTCAGCGTTTGACAGCCGTGATCACGGTAAGAAAACGCGATCTTATGAGAAAATGTAACAATTTTGTCAGTCTGTTAGTTTAAACTTGTATTCGCTGGAATTTGAACCACAGTATAAATGATACCAGCTAGCTAGCCCCACAGGCAGAGGCGCGGATCAAACGGTAGCAGCATGTTTAACGGCGGTGGCCATTCTTGTACAGTCGTGAGTGAGACAGGTCAGGCATGTTACTAGCTCTAGCTAGCAAGCGAGCTAGTCTACGTGTTCTAGCTTGCAGCATACACAGACTAGACCGTCGGTCATTAATGTTTTCTTTTAAATCGGGTTAACGCTTTTGTAGCACATTTAACGAATCTTAAATTAGACTGCCCTGCCCATATTGCCGGGCGTGGTTTAACGAATAATGCCTGGCCCGGTATTTGACAGCTACTTGTTGTACTAGCTTTGCTAGTACTGCATATCTAAGGCCATGCTAACTTGGCAGCAAAATAACGTTTCAAGACATATTACCAGCCACATCTATATAGCTCTAGCTATCTGACTGAACTATTTTCGCAGGATGGCCGGGGTCTTCGATATTGATATTGAATCTGAGGACCTGAGCGATGCAGAGGTAGGGTTTTTGGCAACGGACAACTTGTTGATCGTGATTTATTTACAGGAAGAGTTCCTACTTATACGTCCATGTTGCTTCCGCAATATTTCACTTGAGCCCAACTAAGCAAGACAATAGTCATGTGATACATATATTTTCATGTGTATTTCTGTCCTCAGGATGAAGTCTGTGACTTCACAGTGACTGAGACGGACCAGTAAGATAAACCTACTGACTCTTTTTCAATTGCCATGGTTTTAATCGTCTTTGTTGTGGATGGTGACAAGAACTGACAACACTATGCTCTCTCCCTTCCAATCTTCCATCTATACCCCCCCCTCCCATGTCATTCTCCTTCTCTTGTCCATATTTCTTCCTCTCCTCTGGGTCTCCACTTCTCAGAGGTCGCACAGAGGAGGTGGAGCTCATCAGTGTAAACAGAGACAGCGAGAGAGTCGGGCCTGACTGCTTTGAGCTACTCACTGTACTAGGGAAGGGAGGCTATGGCAAGGTGTGTGTGTGTGTGTGTTTGCGTTTATGACTCCATTAATTACGGGCAGTGCTTTAGCTCACTTTCTGACAATTGGTTGCCATGGCAGTCAGAACATCTTCACTTCTGTTTTTCCACATCAAGGTCTTCCAAGTGAGGAAAGTTCAGGGTCCTCAAACTGGGAAAATATTTGCCATGAAGGTCTTGAAAAAGGTACCAAAGATTCTTCACCTTCCTTAGCTGGACGTCGTATTCGTATTTAACTCCTCATCTGTGCCTTCAGTCTATTTTGTCATCCTCTCAGGCCTACTCTTTTGCCTCCCTGTCTCTTCTCTCTCTCTCTCCGCCCCCTGCCTCCTTCCCTCTCTCTCTTCTCCCTTCCTCTCTCTTGTCCCTCTCTCTTCTCCCTCTCTCTCTCTCTCCGCCCCCTGCCTCCTTCCCTCTCTCTCTTCTCCCTTCCTCTCTCTTGTCCCTCTCTCTTCTCCCTGTCTCTCTCTTCTCCCTCTCTCTCTTCTCCCTACCAGGCTAAGATAGTCTGTAATGCTAAAGACACGGCCCACACACGTGCTGAGCGAGAGATTTTAGAGACTGTGCGACACCCCTTCATAGTGGACTTGCTGTATGCTTTCCAGACCGGGGGCAAGCTCTACCTCATACTGGAGTGTCTGATCGGTAAGCGGGGGGGG
>BROE01000012.1:12846266-12896606 GCA_036571765.1 Plecoglossus altivelis | reverse complement strand
ACAGGAAGAGGAGGGGGGGCATTAATGGATGCATGGATTTGGGGGGCAGAGGGAAAAGGAGACAGACTTCATAGGGATCGGAAGTGAGGCCGTGGTGAGGGCTGGGTAGATTAGGTCAAAATGCAAGCATGAAGCAAACTGGTACCTCCTGGGGGATCTGAGGGTCCAGTGTAGAAACACGCTTTTTATGTGTTTCCTCCATGCGCTTTTATTGCCACCACCACCATTCCTTTAAACCTCTCTAATTTCTGCCTCTCGCAGGTGGGGAACTGTTCATGCAGCTGGAGAAGGAGGGCATCTTTATGGAGGACACAGCCTGGTAGGTCCCATACCTGGAGTCACACACCTGGAGTCACACACCTGGAGTCACACACCTGGAGTCACACACCATTGGCCCTTCAGGAATCCTAAAGCTCTGCTTTTGAGCTTGTCTTTCCAAATACTGCCCAAATAAAGATTCAAGTCTTCAACTTAAGTCCAAGATTTCACATTGAAACAAGTTTAATGTAGAACTGTGTTGATGTTGAAAGCATACGTTATGTGTGTCTGTGTTCAGTTTCTACCTGGGCGAGATTACCCTGGCTCTGGGACACCTACACTCAAATGGCATCATCTACCGAGACTTGAAACCTGAGAACATCATGCTCAACCATGAAGGTCTGTCTGTTTGTCTGTCTGTCTGTCTGTCTGTCTGTCTGTCTGTCTCTGTCTGTCTGTCTGTCTGTCTGACTGACTGACTGACTGACTGTGTGTGCTCATGAGTCTTTACTAAGGTGTAATATGTCGTAATTAGGATTATGCTTAACTGTCCCCGTCTTCCCTCATCCAGGTCATATTAAGCTGACAGACTTTGGTCTGTGCAAGGAGTCTATCCACGACGGCGCTGTCACTCACACCTTTTGTGGCACCATAGAGTACATGTGAGTGTGGCGCCCCCTCATGTCCATATCACATCTCACACTCTTCACCTCCTCCCGTCTTCCCCGCAAACTCCTTTTTTCCCGCGTCGGACCTTTTTGTTTTGTTTTTCCCCGTCTCGCTTTAGCTGTTTCACTGCGTCCATATGTTCGCTCTCTCTTCTCTTCCAGTAAACATTTTGGTCCTCCTTCTCCTCCTCCTCCTCCTTCTCTTCCTTGTTCTCCTTCTCCTTCTCCTCCAGGGCTCCAGAGATCTTGACTCGTTCAGGCCACAACAGAGCGGTGGACTGGTGGAGTCTAGGAGCTCTGATGTACGACATGATGACTGGCTCGGTGAGGGGGGAGGGAGGGGAGACGCTTCGACACGAAATGCGAAACCCCCAACAATGTTCTTGTCTCCCGTACTGCTGCTGTCTCTCATCCATGCCTCTACATCACTTCTTCCAATTTCTCTTTTCCCAGCCTCCATTCACAGCCGAGAACAGGAAGAGGACCATAGATAAAATTCTCAAGTGTAAACTCAACCTGCCCCCCTATCTCACATTGGATGCGAGAGATATGATCAAGAAGGTGATGATGTACACCCTTATAACTGGAGCTGGTGGCTCTAGGGGATGAAGGCAGCACACAGACTGAAGCATTTCCCCTTCTCTGTCGCTCTAACTATCTCTTTCCCTCCCTTAGTTGCTCAAGAAGGGCCCAGGGCAGAGACTAGGCTCAAGCAAAGCTGACTGTGCAGACATACAGGTGACGCGCACACACACATAGTGTACACGTACACTACACACTCGCTACAATCACATGTAGTGGTCCACAGCTTAATGCTGTCCCTGTGTGTTTTATAGAAACATCCCTTCTTTAGACACATCAACTGGGATGACCTGCTCAACAAGAGAGTTGAACCACCATACAAGCCATCACTGGTAACTTCATGGGGGTTTTAAAAATAATTTTTTCCCCCATGTTCCTGGCTACACAAAACTAAGTTCCCCCATATACCGAATATTGGATTTCTGATGATGTCTTTCACGTCTGCCTGTCCACAGAAGTCAGATGAGGACGTCAGTCAGTTCGACACTCGTTTCACCCGCCAGACCCCGGTCGACAGCCCAGACGACACGTCCCTCAGCCACAGTCACGACCATGCCTTTGCTGTGAGACAGTCCTTCATTTCGCCCCTTCATCATCTGTCCTTAATGTCCTCACCTCTTCACCACCCAGCCTTCCTGTCCTCACCCCTTCATAACCTGTCCCTACTGTCCTCACCTCTTCACCACCCGGCCTTCCTCTCCTCACCCCTTCATAACCTGTCCTTCATTTCACCCCTTCATAACCTGTCCTTCCTCTCCTCACCCGTTCACCACCCGGCCTTCCTCTCCTCACCCCTTCACCACCCCGCCTTCCTCTCCTCACCCCTTCACCACCGGGTCTTCATTTCTCCCCGTCACCACCCGGCCTTCCTGTCCTCACCCCTTCATAACCTGTCCTTCATTTCACCCCTTCACCACCCAGCCTTCCTCTCCTCACCCCTTCATAACCTGTCCTTCCTGTCCTCCCACTTTCATTCTTTCAGTCTGTTCCCCTCCATTATGATGCCTGACTCTGTCACTACAGTAGGTTCAGTTCTCCCTTCCTGCCCTCTGTCCCTCTTTCCTCTCCTTTACTTCAGGGTTTCACCTACGTGGCTCCCTCAGTGCTGGAGAGCCTGAAGGAGGGCTTCTCCTTCGAACCCCGGACCCGCCCTGTACGCAGACACAACAGCAGCCCACGCACGCCCATCAGGTAACGCACACACGACCGGACCAGCCCCACTGCCTGTGCACCCCTGTACTGACTCTCACTCCTCTTGTTTTCTGTTTATATCTCTGTTTTTCAATGTTTGTCTCTCTCTCTCTTTTTTTTTTAGTCCTCTTAAGTTCTCTCTGGCTGACCCCTTCAAGTCTTCAGGAGAGGGAGAGTCAGAACTTCTGTCCTCCAAACCGGCCCCTTCCCTCACCACTTCCCAGCCCATCGACAACGGTGCCACCCAACCAATCAGAACGCCTGGACGGAACAAGAAGCAGAAAGGAAATGGGAGATAAGCAGGAGGAGATGAGGTGAGAATGTTTCCCCCTCTCAGAAGGGCTGAAGGCTATAACCCTGTGGGGGAGCAGCTCTACAACCCTGGGGCTGCTCAGAATGGTGCCAACCTTCTGGAACGGTCCACAGGCTGGATCTCCCCTGTGCGGAACGCAGACGTCATGGCAACGTGTGTGTTCTAGTCCTCACGATTCCATTCTCCTGCTATGTGAATGTCAGCATTTCACCTCCTCTGAACACACATCTGTTGAGGGCTGTGTTCCAATACTACAAACTTGCATCCTGTCTTTGCCCTTCTTGTTTACTAGCCTCAGTCAGAAGGGCATCTGGCCACTTACCCATAAGGTTAGGATTGATGGGAAGAGGTTGCAAGTCATTGTTTTTGGGACTCAGCCAATCTTAGTTTTTTTTTTTTTTTTCCAAAGGATTTCTTAATGGGAAAATACTGCCAAAGTTTTAGACGTGCATTATTAGAGTCAGACTACCACCTATCATAGAAAAGCTGTGATAACCGCTAGAATTCTGATATATCGATTCATTTAGTCATTTGAATGCTCATAGAAAAAGGAAAAGATAATCATGTACAAAAGAGAGAGAAAAAAATGTGTATTTTCGTTACCAAAACAAATGCATTTCTACATTCGCTCGTGGAGCTGCTGTAAGCCAATCAAATCAGACCTATACCTCAGGCACCAGACACTCGGTTCCAGAACAGGTGTCCGTGACATCATTCATGAAATAGAATGCTCCTATGACCCTATTTGATTGTTCCTCACTTTAGGTTGTGAGGATTCTGTTTGCAGAGTTCTACAACCAAAAACATACACCATAAAATTTAGACCAGGATTTGAGCTCTAACTCTGGACAGTCCTCATGCCCCCACTATTCTCAAGGGAGACTGCATGTCTACGAACCTCTGTGTTCATCTCTATGGCTGCTTATGTACCACACACCAACCTGTCTTACTGCTGTTTAAACGGAACCTTGAACAGACCTCTTCCCCTCAGATTAGACATGGTCCACAACAAGACCTTCCTAATCTATGATTATTCCTAGTGTAAACCAGTTTAGAACTTGTTTAATCTGTCAGGGGAAACGGCTCCAAATACCAAGGAAGTTGGAACGGGATAGAGGAGGAGTGATATTACTAATGTGTATTATTTAATTCTAATAATATTATTTGCTATTCTGTTATGTTCTTGATCAAAGTAGGATGTTGTTAAGATATTTTTTCTTTTCTTTTTGGAATGTTGGGTGGTTTGGAAGAGGATGGGCGTGTACAATTCGAATGAATAAAAGTCAACCATGAGATTTCCCAAATCCTTTTATTCTTTTGTTTCTTTTTGTTTTTACATACAAAATCAGTATCACAAGTCATTCAAAAGTCAATTTACTGTAACGTGGTCCTAATAGGTTAACGGAACATAATAAAGAAAAAAAGAAAAAAACATAGCTTTGCCAAATTCACACTATTAAACTGAGCTGGACTAGTCTAGTATCTATAATCTAAAAATCACACACAGTATTTAATCTACACAGTTAAACAGAAATCTTTCTTGTAGAACCCTGTACAAAACCTTTCTAAGTCTGTCACGACCAAGGTTTAATCTGAAGGAGTTAGCAGACCAGGGTAGATAACTCAGTATGGTAGTGTGTAAAGGGTTAAAAAGAGAGACTTTATCTTCACACAAATCTTTAGCTGTCCTTCCTCTCACCTATTCTTATCACTCTGTCAATTAGAGTATAGTGACATCACTCATCTCTATCTCTCCCTCGCTTCTTCCTGAGCCCGGACCTACTAACGCCATCGCCTCCTCGCCTCCTTCCCTCTCTCCGTCCTTCCCTCCCTTCTCTTCACCCTGACCTTCCTCACTTGTGCTCTTGTCTTCTGCTTCCTCTTCTTCCTTCTCTCCGCTCGGTGCGCTCTGCCTCAGGTCATCTACCCCCATGCTGGAGTAATCATCAGAAGAGTCGTCATCTTCATCCTCCTCTTCCTCTTCTTTCCGCTTCTCTCCTTCTCCTTCAACACCAACCACCACTTCTGTCATTTTCCCATCCACCTTTTCCTCCTCCTCCTCCTCCTCCTCCATCTCTGCCTCGTCGCCCTCCCTCTCTCCCCTCCCTCCCGGCCACAGACGGAACCCTAGCCTATCCTCCAGGGCTCTAGCCCCACCCCTTACCCTCTCCCCAAGGCCCAATATCAAGCGGGAGGTGGGCTTGTTCTGGTTTGAGGGGTGAGAGGCCCACTTGAACGCTCCCACCAGGATCAGGATGAACAGCACGATGACGGACAGCAACACTATCACTATGGAACCCCCGTCCAGCTCTCCAGCGCTCCTCGCTGGCGTACTGGAGGAAACGGAGGAAGAAGGGATGGCGGAGGTCTTGCGTTTGGGGACTGGAGAAGTTGTGCTGCCTGGGGCTGTTGGTTGCAAAGGAGATGGGCTGGTTGGCAACGTCTCATCGTCAGTAGATTGAGTGGTAGATGAATCGTTTCCTTGGAGGGACGGAGCCTCGATCGTCGAATTCCCATCCGTCTCTGCGATGCTGGGTTCCACAGCGTTGCTTCTTGTCTCTGTCGTGGTAGCGTTGGCTGGCGTCTTGAGGTGTGCGTGTCTTGAGGTGTTCTGGAGAGGGTTTTCAGTTGCTGCCGTAGCAACGTGAATAAGGACCAGCAGCGTCAGAATGTGCGCGCTCAGAAAGGCAGCGTTCAGGGTCTTCATTGGTACTGAAACACAACACTGACACGGTTATGTCATGATGAGGTAAACATCGAAGCTCTACAGTTCCAATGTGGTGTCACCCCTGACCTTTCATCACACAAAAATTCCGAACAGTATTTATGTGGCTGCCGCCTTCTAATATTTTCTTGATAACATTTCTTTGTATACTTCTTAGTGCCATTCATGGTAAGTGGGAAAACTGGGCAGGAGGATTCTTAATGATACACAGTGGAGATGAGTCAGGGGTGTGAATGTGGCTGACAATCATATTCAAAAGGGAGAAAGAGAGCAGTTCTGGATTTGCATTCTCAATCAGAATGAGAATGATTCAGAGTCACATAAGATTCAGACAGTGAACCCACAGAGGGATAATACGACAAAGAGTTGACATGCATGCATGCAGGAAGTGGTGCACATATGGGGAGCAGTGCATTACCAACAGGAAATGGTAAAAGGTTTGCTGCTGCTCAAAGACATGGTGGGGCACCCACACATGATAGAGTTGACAAAGATTAACCGTACTCATGTTTGTTCATGAATTTCAAACCCTGTTTCATGAAACTTGCTAAAAATGTATCATTGCTATTCACATGGCAGCCAGAAATCAGAGCTAAACATTTTGAGTGAGGCAGTGGTTGCAATGAATAAAAATAAAATGTGTAATATTCAAGTCTGGGGAATACCCCGTTTTACACGTGTAGGAGAGGAAGGTGAAATTGATGGATGGACAAAAGATGGGATGGAAAAGAAGCAATGATGGAGAGATTAAAGAGGCTGAAGAAGTATAACACACATGGAGAAACAGGCCAGAACAAGCGGGAAACCACAGACATCAAATCCTTCAAACAGGCAGATTATACATTCGTCCTCCATCATCGTTAAACACGGGTCAGAGGAATAAGGACGGATGAAACTCACCTGTTGAGCGTGGATGATGCTGGCGATGTTTGGAAGTGTAGAACAGATTTGTCAAAGTTGGAGATGAGGGATGGAGGCGACTATACAGGTGGATGTGAAGAGAAGAGAAGAAACAGAGGAAGTGGTGGGTGTGACTAAGAAGTGAGGCAAGAAAGAGGGGGAGGGAAACGCAACAAGAAAAGACGTCTTGATGGAATGTTGAATCTCCTTGTTTTGATTTAAAGAACTGTTAAAGTTTTCCTGGAGAGGTGGTGTCATGATAGGATATTATACCTGCTATGTTAGAGAAACACTAACCAAACGTGTTTGGGAAGGGAGAGGGGATGGGGGTCGACTGAAGAAGTACTTTTTTATTCTCTAGCTTAGAATGTGTTCATTTTTGTTGGCTGAAGGTTACTTGGTGTGTTGTACTTTCATTTATCTGCTGTTTGGGAGTTAGTGTCCAGCTAGTCAAGCCTAATTTACGACGGTCTAGGTTAACGTAATATGTTCTTAATCAACACCTTCACTGCTAAATGGCTAAACTCTACAGCATCTGGCATGCTCATTGTTACAGAGGCGTGGCCTTGAATGAGTTGAAGAAGACAGACCAATAGGTGCATTTCCATAGAATGACCTCATCCCTTATAAGGATAATATAGACCGCTAGGGGACAGACAGGCAGATAGACATGTAAAGAGCATTTGAAAAGATTCCCTCTCATTCAAGTTAGTTTCCTGTCTTTTGACCCAGCTGGTCTGCAGCGCTGAGTGGGGAGATGAAGATGATCCTTGTAATCCTGTGACTGGTCACAGGTAAGTCTACGTGCACTTCCTGTTGAGAATTATTTTAGGGTATCTATTGGTATTAGTTCATTGGTTAGGACATTAAACACCGGAAACGTGACATGTATGTTTTGTGCTTCCTAAGCTAGAGCAGATAGGCTACAGCAGTGGTTCAACACATTTCTGTAGCCAAGGATAGGCAAAGCCATAGAGAAATTGGTTGTGTGGAGAAAAAAAAGAGAAAAAGAATAAAGATGTTCTTTGATACATTTAGGAGCCGGTCTGGGATCAGTTGGAGACCCGTGACATAGTTCTGATCTACATCTTTGACGGATGGATGCTGAAGACCAATAGGCAGAGCTCCTAGGGAAGGCTGCATGTGGACAAGGGGACCGGATCTCTACCCGTCCAGAACCTATCCGGTGTTTGCTCCAGGTCTTTATTCCAGGTCTTTACTGCGGGTCTTTACTGCAAGTGCAGGTTCATCAATAGAAGAGTCTCGTCCCACCTTGACTGTTATTGGGTAATCAGCCATTCAGAAAAGAACATGAAATAAGCAGAAAGCTTAAGAAAATGACAATGATGACTTGACGTAGATCACCAGTGTCACTGGGTTTTTTTGTCGTAGTTTTATTACTTGTCCTGTTTTTTCTTCATAATACTTGCGCTTTCGTTTGAGTTTCTTCACTTGTCCAAACGATCAGAAAAGCTTTAATATCAATTACTACACGTACGTACCCCCCACCCCACCTCACACAGTTTGGACAGGGAGACAAGTTTTAGGTTTTCCAAAGTTCTCCATGGCTAGCCTGCATGCAACAAGGGCTTACAAAGAAAGACACTGTAGACAGTTTGAAAACTTAGGACAGAACATTAATTTATTCTTCATCGTTCAAAGTCCACGAGCATTTAACCTTTTGTACAATTCTCATAACGACAACAACCCCCACCACTTCTCATTAAAACCTCTAAAGCTCTAAATGCTTCTAGGGCCCCAAGTCTGTGTCTGAAAGGGGCTGGAACAACGAACACCTCCCTCTCTCTCTCTCTCTCTCTCTCCCTCTCCCTCTCTCTCTCTCTCTCCCTGTCTGTGTTGAGCTGGTGACCTGGGACACTGACGCAGACTAGAGGCTAGAGAAACAGCCAAACCCTCACCTGGAGCATCAGTACAGTATTGGACGTGTGCATCTTTGTCGTAGAGGCTTTTTAGGGTATCTGTACAATATACATGAGTATGTGTGCGTGTGTTTATGCGTAAAAGTCAGTGAGTGATTTGTTGCCGTCAGTCATGTCAACCTCTGTTCGTATATGTTTAAGTGCGTATACTGATGTGTGTTTGTTTAGGTGCGTGTGTGTGTGTGTGGTTATCTGCCTATCGATAGAGGTAATCAGCCTGGATATTGGCGGCGATCTCTGCTTCCCATTTGTCCCCGTTGTTAAGCAGCTTCTCTTTGTTGTACAACAGCTCCTCGTGGGTCTCTGTGGAGAACTCAAAGTTGGGGCCCTGGGAGAGACAGAGAGAGAGAGACGGAGAGAGAGAGATGGAGAGAGAGAGACGGAGAGAGAAACGGAGAGAGAGAGAGAGAGAGAGAGAGAGAGAGAGAGAGAGAGAGAGAGAGAGAGAAAGGGGGGAGGGGATGGAGAAAGAAAAGGACAGAAGGGTGGATAGAGAGAGCAAGGTAGCACACACGTTAGAAAGCTGTGTGGTATGTGTAACCTTCGAGCTATAGAACGACGCCCGCTTTCTGCCGTCGCTCGCTCTCTCTCTCTCGAACGCCCTCCTCTCTCACCTCCACTATGGCGTCCACCGGGCAAGCCTCCTGACAGAAGCCACAGTAGATGCATTTGGTCATGTCGATGTCGTAACGAGTGGTCCTCCTGCTGCCATCTGAGCGTGGCTCCGCCTCAATGGTAATGGCCTGGAGGAGGAGGAGGAGGAGGAGGGGAGGAGACATCAGGGGAGGGATGAGGTTGGATATTAAGTCAGTAGGTTAATGTGTTTAGGGCAAATGTCCTAACAGAGCTTTCTAAGGAAGACAGTGCGTGAGTGTCTGTTTATATGTGTAAAGGTGGATGTGGGTGCGAGTGGGTATGACGGGCAGAGCACATGGTGTCGCACAGTTTATTGAGTGAAAGTGTGTGATGGTGTTTACCTGGGCGGGACAGATGGCCTCACACAGCTTGCAGGCAATGCAGCGCTCCTCCCCAGAGGGGTACCTGCGGAGGGCATGCTCGCCACGGAAACGTGGAGAAAGAGGCCCCTTCTCAAATGGGTAGTTGATGGTGGCAGGCTCTCTGAACAGGTAGCTCATAGTCATACCCAGCCCTGGGAAGAAACCGGAAGGGAAGTCAATCGTCTGGCTAAAGGAAACTCACACAAAAAGGGAGGAAGTGACATAGCTCTTTGCCTGATGATCGTAAACCATCTCTCCGTTTGTATTATGCTACTTAACTTGGTATCATATGTCTACTCTTATGGGGGAACCCTATGTGTTGTCAGATAAACTGACTAATTAAAATCCAAACAGTGGAAGTTTAGTCAAGCATCACCCACCTCTGAAGAGCTCTGTCCACAGTAGTGTCTGAGCTGCTCTGTCTGTGATAGACTTCATGTCTGTGGGCACGTCCTGAGCATTGACATACTCTGGCGAGGCAGGGGGGGGAGAAAGACAGGAGGTGGGAGAGAGGGGAGGCAGGAGAGAGGAGAGGTGGAAGAGAGGGGAGGCGGGAGAGAGGGGGAGGCGGGATCAAAAGGTAAAAGAAGGGTACGTTTTTTTTAAATTATTATTATTATAAACGAGAGTAAATATCAACTGTCAGCAGGTTTTAACTTAATGATATATGGCAGAGGACAAGAAATTGGAGAATGTTTCATGTGGCGAGTTGAAATTGGTGGACAGCAGTGGGCTAGCTACTTACTGAAGCTTTCCCTTTGAGCGCTCACACTAAATGGACGAACCAGACTCTGACTGGCTGCAAAGGTGCCTGACAAAAAAATGTCAATGTCAACGAGGGTCGATAGTATACAACAGGGTTACGACAACAGAATTTTAGCTAGTTACTCTTCCGTGTCATTCTTCACTTCTTACCCGGCCTGGACGCAGAGTAAAGCACACGTAACGCCGCAGACATCACGCCGGGTAAACGCTGAAACAACGGGGGGAAATTGTGCCATTTCAGTTGTATGGTCAGGATATGCATAATAAATACACTATTTAAAGGTTGTCTGGGTGATTGTTGACAGTGGGAGAAAGGCAATGGCGTAACGATCAATGTAATCAATTAACTTATAGAGACACACTGCTGAGACAAGTCATGAAAGGTTACCGTTATGACAGCCACTGCAACTTGATCGTAATACAACACTGTACAACATTGACTTCAAACCAATGCCTCTTTGTTTTGTACAATCATATAACCAAACTACAAGCACTACAATCATAGGTCGTTAGTAATCACGTAATTTTCAGTGCTTCCAATTTCACACAAAAACATTGCCTGCTATGCATATTCTGTGTCCTATTTCTTAATTATGACAAAATAGCAAGGTCGTGGAATAGGACAGTCCACCTTAGTTGACACCCATGGGGCAGTTGACTTGAGGACACAGGGGTACGTTAGTTGGTTACCAAACGCAGGCACCAAATTTCCCCGACAGCGCATTATCTGTACAGTGCCTGTGCTAACTGAGCACACCTATGCTAACGTTCGTCAAATAGCTGGGATAAATTGCTGATTGTCTTGGTTGAAACTTTACCTCAACGTCCAGTCAATACAGTTCCCAGCTGCTAGTATACCGGCAAAATGTGTCAAATTAGCTACGTTAAGTGCTACAGCAACAGTAAGTGTTGAGGATTCGTATTTGGTAACTGGCTATCTGAAGTTAGCTGGTTGTAAAATCCTCAAGGTCTTTTCCAATGACCGGAGAAATGTCCTTTCCGTTGAATATACAACGGCTTTATATCTTTGAGATAAGTGTACTTTTACAATTGACTACGTCCTTTAGGGAATACATTGTATTTTAACCGTCCGAATAAAGAATCTTCCTGGAAATTATTTTAGAAACTCACCGGGTTGTCGCTATTTGGCCTTCTTAACCAGAACAGCGGACGATCTGGGGGAACGTAAATTGCGTGCACAGGAAACGTTAAAGCGTTATGACACACGTCACGTAATCAACATCCCTAAACCTTCATGTTTGTTGAGGCATCTGAGCAGTGACGTCAAAATGTAATTCAGTTAGACATTTTACATAGACGTTATATATATCAGGTAAACACAGCATATATTTCTTAATTTAAAGATATGTCTGTCCCTATCAACCTGAGAAATATAATAAATAAACGCACACACATGCAGGCAGATTGCATGATAAGGGTTTTTTCCGATTACGATAAATGAAGCAAGACACTTTTAATTGGTATAACAACTGTTTTGACGTCAGTAGTTCAGTGTGTTTCACCTCTTCTTCTGTCACTAGGCTACCTCTCTAATCTTTTACATGGGGCACTGTGGTCTTACACACGTCGGAACTGTGGAGTCAAACCACCAGTCTTGAAAGTAAGTGTCCGCCTATTATATTCAACCACGTTATATATTTGTAAGACTTATTACTCTAACAGTTTTACACACTGTTTATTCTCTTCTCTTCTCTTATTCTCTGTCACTTATTTCTAATGCTGTAGTATGACTTCAAATGCTTTCACAGAATGATCAGTGTGATGTGTGCTGGGTAAAAAGTGCTCTTTCAGTACACTCTTCCTCTATCAAGTCTAGATTTGTTTTACTTTTAATCGCTAAGAATTTGTCTGCTTTTCTCTCCTCTCAATCTCCCGATCCTTTATCATTATACGTCTGCTCCAACCCCATCACTCCTCCAACCCCATCACCCCTCCATCCCCATCACCCCTCCAACCCCATCCCTCCTCCAACCCCATCACTCCTCCAACCCCATCACCCCTCTATCCCCATCACCCCTCTATCTCCATCACTCCTCCAACCCCATCACCCCTCTATCCCCATCACCCCTCTATCCCCATCACTCCTCCACATCTGTCTGCGTCTTAGTGAACAGCTCGGACCCAGAGCGCCTGTGGACTCGAGCGGAACGGTCGGCACTGGTGGTGGTTCTGGGAGTGGAGCTGTTACTGGGGGTGGTGGGGAACTGCACTGTGCTGCTAATCAAGATCATGGTAAGCGCGTTCAAGGGGCAAATGAATTATTCTGGGGTGGGGGAGAACTTGAGAGAAAAAGTTCAAGTGAAATGTGTGCGCTCGTTTCCTTCAACAGGCTGTAATGTTGTAATGAGCCATGAAGGGGCAGTCTTTGACAGAATATCAAAGTTGTATATGTTACAAAATTCTACTTTGTCTGCTTGTTGCTAGTAGTTGCAGGGCCTAGATAATGAAGCAGTACTTAATCAAATGTTAATCAGGATAATGACAGCACATGTTCTCTGTCATTTCAATTTAAACTCTTCATTTTGTCTTCATCTTGCTGTCTTTTAGTGCAGGGGCCAGTTCCCTTGTAAATACTGGGTCCCATTCATCAGCCTGACACTATCTGACTTAGGCTCCTCCCTACTCATTATCTCTGGCTCGCTAGTGGCCATGCTGACCTTGGGTCAAAGGTCACCATGGTGTGAGGTGGTCAGCTTGCTGAAATTTGCCTTTATCACTTCCTCCATAGGCAGTATAGGTAAGGGCTCATATGTCACGCACATACAAGCACACATACGCCTTCTCTCTCTCACACACACCTTTTCTCTTCCTCTCTCTCTCTCTCTCTTTCTCTCTCTCTCTCAGCGGTCCTCTGTGTCCAGCGTGTCATGGGTGTGACCTCTACAGTAAGAGGCATGTCCATTGCCATGGCGCTGGCCTGTCTCACTTCCTGGTTAACCGGAATAGTGTTTGGGAGCGTCCCTGTTATCTACGACTGGATCAGGTAGAGCAGCCTTTCTCAACCCCAGTCCTCGGACCTCTCTGGGTTGTTATCACGCCTGGTGATGACCCATTTGAGAACCAGGATTGGGAACCACTGAAGTAGAGGTTGATCAACCAATTGATAAACAAATCAATCAGTAAGAACTGGAGGTCCTTCCCAGGTACGATCCAGCAGAGATGCTCTGTGCAGTGTTCTGGGAGAGCAGCTACTCGGACTTGCTGGTCTACATCCTTTGTGCGTTCTCCGTCTGCATCTTCCTCCCTCTCACGCTCATGCTACTCTGCTCTATACTGACAGCTAGTGGCTGTGGGAGGGACTGCGACAGGTGAGCCACCTGGAGGGGATTGATCTACAGCTCAATGCCAATCTTTAAAAAGCCTTCCTACACCCGTGAGGGTCCGTTTAGGAAATCATTCAGACTGTCCATACACAAACACATATGGCCCCTAATATATACCTCTGTCTTTTCCTAATGACTGGCTTGACTGACGTGATCTGACATCTTTTGAGAGGGAACATGGAGATTACAATGTTTATTGTCTTTGAATGTTTCTTTTATTCTCATATTTCCTCCTCATCTGTAGTGACTCAGAAGACTTGTCCTCAGTCACTCCGCTGCTGGTGGCTTTTTATATCCTCTGCTACACTCCCTTTGCCGTGTCCGAGGTGAGACACACACACACACACACAAACAAACACACACATTTTTGCATTGACCTTTGTGTGACCCCTCTTTTTTACTCCCTGCCAAGCTGATTCTCCTGGGTAGGTTTGACCTTTCCCCAGCTCCTGATTGGCTGAGAACTCTGTCGTCAGTGATGTCATACATGGACTGTGGGCTGAATCCTCTCATCTATTTTACCAATCAGAACTTCAGAGAAGCAGGCCTAGCTCTGCTGTGGACCCATAAAAAGTCAAACTCTGACCCGGTTCTGACCAGCATAGCAGAGCTGGATCTCTAGGCCCTGCCATACAGCAGTTTCAGCACTGTGAGAGTTGTGATCCAATGGATTCAAATGCTAGGAGGAGTAAAGTAACATAAAACATAGCAAGTTAATAGAAAGCCATGATTTAATGTTGTTTATTTTCAGTGCAGCACTATGCAGGTTATCAACCCCATTATATTTCATAACCAAGCATGGATTTGAAATATTTACAAATATATGTTAATCAATAAAGACTAAAATACAAACTTGTTTCATTTGGTTGAAATGAAGAGTCCTTCGTAGTCCTTTTATATAACATCGTTTTGTGAGATTATTTATAATGATTTTGACAACTTCTTTATGAATTAATTCTAATTAGAATCACCTGCCACCCAACCTCAACTGTAAGGCAACTTGTTGAGCTGTTAGAACAAGGACACTTGTGCATTATAAGATATATTCTGTTGTACAACGACGAAGAGGAACACCTTGAATTTGTCATCGCAGATTGACAAGGTCCTTCAGTCCTGGTAATTCAGTTACTTTTAGATGCCCGTTTCCGCGCTGCTGACCGTGCCAGGTGTGTGAGAAAGCAGAAACTATAGTGGAACTGGAAAATGTCACACACTTTGGACCAGAAGTGCCCTGTCAGATGTTGGAACGGTCGGTATTGTGCGAGGGTGTGATCCAACAGCTTAAGAATCACAAATCCGCAACAGGACAGCGAGGCCAGACCCAGGTACCGGAGAGACAGGGAGTCTCCGTATTTTAGATGGACACCGGCGCCTTTGTAAAGAGCAAATGCGACATGGCACGCGAGCGCCACCTCAAATCCCAAATCGTGAGCCAACGCTATCGCGTAGCTGAAGATAGAGCAAAGTTCGACGGTTGCCGCGACGCGAGGCCGCCAATCGTACTCTATGACATTGCACCACACAGGTACCCACGCGAAAATCGGTAGAGTGAACCATTGATCCAACACGGCGGGTATACGGCTCAGCGTCGCTAGGCGGACCCACTGAACGGGTCCGTAAAAAATGGCCATGAAAGCGAAGACGTCTTTGACATAAAGCGAAGTATCGGTGTCACCTTTGTCTTTTGTCCGTTGAAATAGCCAGTACAGTCCCATGTAAATATAACCCACGTTTATCAGAGAGTTAAAAGGCATTGCCAAGAAACTAGGCAAGAAGTCAACCACTCTTTCTGCATAGTGATCATAGGATATGTCCACTAGAACACGGTCGAAGATACCGATGTTCACAACAGCCACACATGCCAAGAAAGGCACCATCACACTAAACAGCGCAGACTTCATTGCCTGAAAGACTAACAACTTTAGACATTAATGTGGAGCATAGGTCTAATTATAAGGTCTCACACGAAAAACGTCAGTGTCAGTTACTCGGTCATCGAACTTTCCTGTTTGTTGATATTCCGGTGTACCACCGGAGTGAGAGCCACATGGTGCAGTGTTGAGCTGCTGATTGGACAAAACTGTTAGAGGTTTGTGTGCGTACGGGCGCTCGTGTCACTGTGTGTGCGGTCGCAGTCAAATCACCTGTTTTTTTTCTGTCTCTTTCACCCTAACTTATTTGTATCTGAAAGCTTTCCAGTTTGTCTAGTTTTTCCTAGACTATTGACAGCATAGCTGAGCTATTCCGGTAATGCACACTCATAACTTCTCGTCTACTTACAGGAAGCAACAGAAGACCAGTCAAAATCAGGATCAGACGTTTGTTTCGTAAAGTTTACCTTGTTGCTGATGTTATAAATGCATTCAATCTAAAGAGTTTCAAGTTGATCTATCGTTTTGTTTTTAAATGTAAAAGAGCAAGTTCTAGTAGTGAGTCATGTTGGGTTTTGGAGCATGAGGAAGATATCTGAGAGAGGGAGAGGGAGAGAGAGAGAGATAGAGAGGGGAGAGGGAGAGGGAGGAGGAGGAAAATAATGTTTGAGGTGAAAGACAGAGAGGAGAAGAGCTTGTTGTTGGACGGACTTTCAGAGGATGAAAGGAAGAGGTCAGACGGACAAGATTAAGTGAAAGGAGAGAAGGAAGAAGGAATTGTTGAAACGTAAGCAAACTATCTAAGTTTAATTATTATTATTATTATATCTAAGATATAATCAGATTGTACCTATAGTTGATGACATGGTCTGACACCATATGATTTGTATGTACAATTGAGGTGAGCTCTCATATGCAACAATGTCTTTATCTCTCTCTTTATCTCTCTCTAATCACTACCCCATACTCCTTTTCTTCGTAGCTCTCTCTTTTTATCTTTTTATCTATCTCTATCTCTGTACAGATGTCTCTTTTAGAGGTCAGATCCTTGCCGAACGACGTTGGCACTGAGGGTACAGACCAGGACACACAGACAGACCTACACATGAACACAGACTTGGGCGGCAACACAGACAGACATACTGACACGCACTCAAACACACCCTCTGACACAAACACGCACACCGATGATATAAAAATAGACACGCTGTCAGTCATGCAAACAGACACACTACTGAACCTACATCCAAACACTTACACAAATGGCACACAACCAGAGTCACAACTTCACACTTTTCAGAGCTCACACACTCAACAATGTCTCACAGATACTCTTGCTGGGCATGTGAGTATGGCGCTTCACGACCAAGAAACTGAGGGTGTTGTATTCAAAGCAGCTTGCGTTCAAACTAACAATGATGATGATGGTGATGAGGAAGATCATCGACCCAAGGATGCAGTAGGAGATTCAGGAAGTTCCGATGCAGCACAGATGCCTGAGGACTCTGGTTCTTCTCCTATTGTGATTCCCAGATGGAACAGGAGACAACTTCCTCCTGTTCCTCCTGGCCTGGAATATCCATGCGTCTCTCCTCCCATCCCACCCGGAGCAAGGCCCAAGCCTCCAACTCTTCTCCCCCAGCAACCTGCTCCTGTGCTGGGGGGAAATTCAGAAAAAAGCCCAGGCTTTATCCTAAGGCCTCCAGGGCCTGTAACTCACGCTTCATTACCAAACGATACATCTGCTCTGTATGCATCCATCATCCATAAGTCTAAACAGAGGCTCCCCCACCCCCAACCCTGCCCCCCACTAGAATACCCCCCTCAAGAGAAGGAAGGGGGGCATTTTTGTGGAACCGGGAGCATCCCAATAGAGGAATCGCCCCAACTGATGGAGCAAGAGACAGAAGGAGTCTACAGAGTTCGAGAGATGGCTGTGGTGGATGTCTCAGGGGAGACAGGGGCAATGACAACGGCTCCCATCCCCAAACCTCCTCAGAAGAACAGACCCAACCTCATGCTCAAGGACCCAATGGTGGGGACCCAGGAAGGTCCAGACACTGAAGCGTGTGCCGGGTCTGTTGTAGAAGCTAGGCGCTCCCTCCAAGCCCTCCACCTGGCTCCTTCAGGGGCGGAGTCTGTCAACCAACCCAGAGAGATGTTGTCAGCTTCAGAGGACCAGGGGTCTGGAATCCTTACAGCTGCAGTTCAGCTTCCAGAACCCCTCATCCACAGAGTTCCGGAACTCTCATTCGAACATGGACGCCTGGATCAGAATGGGACGCAACGCGATAGGGACAGAGATGAAGGGACTGGAATGAGGAAGGGTTTACAGGAAAGGCAGGTTCTGCCAAACCCTCCGGTAGCAAAGACAGCAAGGGGGAAGATGAAGAAGTTAGCCAGTAAGATGATAAACAGTCTTAAGGAGGGAGGAGAAGAGAAGCAAAGCCACAGGACAATAATGGAGGGCAGAGGCGTGCTAGAAACTGAAAGTTCATTGGTGAGTTACATCATTTATTTTCAAGTATATTTCCTTTCGGATTGTTTATTCAGTGATGTTTTTGTTAAGCTGGAATGGCAGATGTATAGACATCTTGATCACAAGAGACCCATCCATGGTTTCAGTTCAACGCTCAGATGAGCATCTTCGAAGAGGATGAAAGGAGTCAGATGGACGAGGGGGAAGACGAGGAGAGGAAGAGTGCAGAGGAATCTAACCGCTCACTGGTGGGTGAGCTGGAGGAGGAGAAGGGCCAAAGACAACCTGTGTGCCACCAGAGGTGAGAGACTTTTAACTCTGTGTTCCGTTCTACAGTCTGTGCTCTGGTTGAGAGAAGGAGTAAGAGGGAGGGAGACAGGCAAACAGGTACAAGCTGATAGGTTGAGAGAAGGAGTAAGAGGGAGGGAGACAGGCAAACAGGTACAAGTGGCAGGGGACATGTAGAAACAATGGGAGTGGTGGGGGAGGGGTTCTTTAGGGTGTTAAAGGTTCTGGTAAGTTTTCATTCTTTTAATAAATTGATCTCATCAGCTAATCTTTCCTTCTTCTTTCTCCTTCTTGAGTTCTTACTTCCATCCTCACACTCCCACCCAAGCAGTATGGCCTTATACTATTGTTATTTTGTACTTTTACAAATCATTTAATTTCACAGAAGTTCAATTTCAGTCTGTATAGAGTTTAGGTGTCAGATGTGTGTGGTTGAACACTGTTGTGTCCCTGCAACATTTGCATAACTATATGCATTTTATCAACCTTGGCTTCATATATATGCAAAAGTCTATGTCTGTCTCACTTTATTGCCAAAACTGAAATGTAAGTCGCCAAATAGGGATAATAGATTTAAATTCCCAACCACACGAAGACACAAATTTACATCTTTGTCTCTTACTTTGCTACAAGTTCGGAGGCATGTTGTCTGGGCACCATTCAAAAAGTGAAATATCTTGAATGATAATAGTAAAAACTGTAAATGTTAAGGATGTGTCCGTTCAGTACTAAAGCCCTGCCCTTGTTTGAGCAGGAATGACCCTTATGCTAAAACCCTCTCTCTGTCACTTAGTTCCATCAGCTCCTTAAGCTCTTTCAGGCTGTTCTACAACCCCACCAGCCTGATTGACGAGATCCTCACTGGAGATGAGTGGTCATCCTACCTGTCTGTCAACAGCAACCCCTCCTCCACCCAATATGCCGGCCAATCAGTGGTAGAGACACAACCTCTAAGTGGCAAGGACCAGCCAGAGTCTGTACCAGTGCCACTTGTGACCATATCTGACCACTCAGATGAGGGTAACCATAGAAGCGCTATGGACCTGCCAGATTACAAGCTCACAAGCCAATCTGATGAGGGTGCGCTGGCGAACAAGAAACAGGATGCTGCACAAGAGGAAGTAAAGAATGAGCGGAGTGGCCGGGACGTTGGAGTCATGCCAAAGGCTGTGCTGGCCAGTGGTGCTAAACAGCAAATAGGCCCTGTAAACAAGACCAAGGGCATCTATGATGACATAGATCTGTCCTGTGTGAAGGTTTGTTAGTTGTGGATATTACAGAGATGTCACATGGAGTATCTTGGTAATATTCACATAATATCAACTTTCTCTCTCTCGTTCTCCCTCCCTCCCTCCCTCCCTCTCGCCTTCTCAGTCTCTTGGGGTTCTGGACAGCTCCCCCCAGAAACACAGAATCTACCTGAACAAGAAGAGGAAGAGCCGACGCCCACTACGGAAGCCCAGGCGAGGTGAGACCACGGAAACACAGACACTGATGTTACCACGGAAACACAGATACTGTTGTTTTCATTTGATGCCCTATTCCATCTATCTCTCTAATCATCTCTTTCTGTTTATCTCTTGCTCTTTTAGACATCTTCAAGATTCCGCGATTTGGCGTGTTGAAAACGGCAGCTCATCCCCCCGTCAGATCCTCATCACCTCCACTTTCCTCCTCCTCCTCCCACTCTCCCTCCCTTTCTCCCCTCTCTGCCCACTCCCCTTCCCCTCCCTCTAATGGTTTCTTCTCCTCCTCCATTTTCTACCCTGCTCCTTCAACTCCTTCTCCTCTCTCTCCTCTTCCCAACAGCGAGGAGGGGTCGCGACTGAATGTGAGTCTCAAAGTGAAAGTCCCCGTTTGGATGAGTAATTTGATCGGTACATTTGTTTACATCAATACATTTCTCTCTTTGTTATGTGTTCCTCTGTCTCTCTTTATATCTCTCTTTCATTTACACTCCCAGGCAGGACAGGACCGGGCCAAATATGGAAGTTCCAGTCCCAGGTCTTTGGCTAAGTTCATTAGCAATTTGAAAGATAAAGCAAAGAGGAAGAACAAGCAGTGACGACAAGAGTTACGACACACACACACCTCAACACACATACGCGCGCGCACACACACACACACACACACACACACACATACACATGCACACACACACACACACACATGCATACACACCTTCACACACATGCATACACACCTCCACACACATGCATACACACCTTCACACACATGCACACACACCTCCACACACATGCATACACACCGCCACACACATGCATACACACCTCCACACACATGCATACACATGCATACACAAACATAAACATGCACACACACGTCCACACACATGCAGCACACACACAAACATACATACACACCTACACAACACATGCATACACATGCCTACATGCATACACACACATACACACACATACACACACAAAGCTATGCAGGCACATCTACACACAAGCAGACACTTACACCAACCCACAAACACAAACTTTAACAGTGATGAATGAGATAGACAAAAAAGGAAGTGCAGGACCGTGTCTGAGAAGTAATGTCCTCACATCTTTCCCTCAACAGTGATAGAGTTGGACTTTCTGCTCATCTTGTACCTTAAAAGACATAAATGGACCTGAAAGGACATGTTTCATATTAAAGCTGAAGGTTCAAATCTCTCTTCTGTATATCCATATTTGGCACTGTCCTGTCCTGCCTTGGAGTGTGAATTTACCTTAGCATGGTTTCTATGTACAGCAGATATCGATCCTGATCCGGGGCCCATGTTTGAAACAAACGTTTTTTTCTCTTACAGTCTGCATTCAATAGTTTAAAAAAAAACATTTTCCACCTGTGTAAACAAAAAATCAACTTAAAACTCAAAACTTAAACTGAAAATGTGTTGTGAATTAATTAAATACGGAAATGTCTCTACGAAATATGGAGTACGTCTACAATAAAGTAGTCATGTTTGTTAGTTGAATGAAGATCTCGTGTAGACTAGAAAAGACAAGACTATAGGACGTTCTCGACAGTGTCAATTTTTAATTGAAAATGTCCACACAGCTATAAAGCCGAAGCGCGTTCAGAATCACCATCATGAACTCCACGACTCACCAGCGTCGCCCAACTGTAAAATGTAATGAACTGTCTCTCTTCCCAGCTGAAATGAACCAAATAAAAAAGGCTTGGGTAATCAACTAATCAACAATCTGTCAGTACATGCCGTTGTTTTGCTGTTATGTTCAAGGTATTGTTGTACCACTATCAAGTAATTGAAATGTTACTATTACACATTAGGCTAGATTTATTTTTTACTGTAATGTGGTAAGCGACTGCTAAATTTATAAATTCTAATTTAGAGAACTCCAAGGAGGATGAGAGCACGATTCTTGCGCTGATAAGCATGATGGTGATAATACGTGTACGTTGAAGTTCACACCAGTATCTTGAAATTGTGCAGGTGTGAGAAAAAGGGGCAGGAGACGTGATTGAGAGACTATTATAAATGACAGAGGTGAGGAGAAAAGAACAAGTAGAGAAAACGGCGCATCTTGGCAGTCCGGTATCTGGTAAGATCATTTTGGATCGTTGTAATACTAACGTTTGAGTAGCCCTACTTTGATTACTTTTTTATTGCAACGAGTCGCATAACACATTAAGTTTGCTGTTCAAGTTGCTTACTCAGTTATGTAGTTGCGTTTTCATATAAATAATCCTTAACAGTAAAAAGAAAAATGAATAAAAGGAACGCGTCTTTCACCAACGTTCTATTTCTACATTTAGCCTGTATCTTACTTATCTTTCGGTAGCATCAGCGTAGGTGTCGCGGTATAAAATTGTCAGTGCGCGTTTATATCTCAGCGAGCGAAATTGACTTTACGGAGTTAAAGTATTAGTATTATTTTAAATTTGTGGGTGAAATAGCCAAACGAGGTTGCGTCGTCGTTACTGTTACCAGCCTGCAAAATGACTAAGACCCACAATCTAGGCTATACAATTACGGTGGAGTCAATATATTTAGGATGTTTGTAATGTAACCCAACGCTGCACTACAAGATGTTTATTGTTTTTTGGTTGACTGGTCAGCAAGATCATCATGAAGTGCGCGGGTCTACTAATGATTCTGTCTGTGTGTGGAAGCAGCGCTGTCCTGAGTCTCTATAAAGGTGAACTCTTAAAATCTTCTGTGTACCTTTATTTTTTTATTTATTATCCAATCTTAGCACTTTGAGCAATATTTATCGGAAGTTTACCGGCTCCTGTAGCCAAAAACTATATTGTCCAAATCTGTAATTACCACGAAGAGTATTGTCGAACCTGTGATGTAGTGTTACTCCTGTTGTCTTCTAGATGGCGCTATGATGCGTCAGGGCATAACGAAGGCTGTTAGCCAGGAATGTGGCTTGCAGCAATGTCTCCGTAAGGGCTACGAAGACTGGTACAAGTTCGGTTCAGTCTGCATAAAGTACTTCAGCAAACAACAGAACTTCACTCGAGCTGAGGTGTGTGCATTCGCATCCCACGTGCATGCATGTACAACTTAAGAAGTACTTAATGTATCATAAACACCATTGCTCTTTTCCCTCCCTCCAGAATATTTGCAGGGGTGCTGCCCCTGGTGGTCACTTGGTGTCTATCCACAACAATAAAGCAAATACCAACCTACTCTGTCTAGTCATGATACACAATGCTACTCACCCAAGGATCTGGATGGGGGGATTTGAGTTGTTTGAGGTAAGTGTGAAGGAGGAATGGGGGGATGCTTTGAGAACTGTTGTGAAGGGATGGTGGGTGTTGGAGGAATGGTGAAATATATTGGAAATGTGTGCAAGGAAATGTGGATGGATGGCAGAGGGAGGGAGGGAGCAGATATGAAAGCGATTGGGGGGGGGGCGTCATGGGCTGGGGGGTCATGGGCTGGAGGGAGAGATGGAGGGACACGGGTGGTTATGTCTAAAAACAAAATCTGACATGGCGTGTACTTATTTTTTTTACCTTCCTCCCTCCCTCCCCCCACCCACACTTACGGCCTCAACACCCCTCCTCTCCAGTCCGGTACGTTTATGTGGACAGATGGCTCCAGCTGGACGTTTGAATCCTGGGTCCCTGGAGAGCCCAAGAACCGCTGGAGCCACAAGGAGAACTGTGTGGAGATGAACTGGGACAGTAAGCTTTAGGGAGAACTGTGTGGAGATGAACTCGGACAGTAAGATGTAGGGAGAACTGTGTGGAGATTAACTGGGACAGTAAGGTGTAGGGAGAACTGTGTGGAGATGAACTGGGACAGTAAGCTCTAGGGAGAACTGTGTGGAGATGAACTCGGACAGTAAGATGTAGGGAGAACTGTGTGGAGATGAACTGGGACAGTAAGATGTAGGGAGAGATGGAGGCATCATCCTAATCCATTGATGGTTTTATTTCTGCTGCTGTATAATAACTTCCTTTTTCTCTTTTTCTCCCATCCCACCACTACTCTTCTTGCCCATCACTCTCAGAGATGGGTTTGTGGAATGATTATTCGTGCTCCATGCAAAAGAGCTTTGTGTGTGCCTTCCGACAAGTCTGAAGATCACGTCTCTCTGTCTACATTCCCTGGGGTCTTTCTAAAACCTGCACACACAGGCAATCTGCTCTTTGCTTCTTTACCTGTCTGCCTTCAGTTAACTAACCAGTGAACAATAAACTGGCTTTGAGGAAATTTCCAAATCGTTAGACCAAAGAGAGACTTCTCTGTAAGATCTTGAAAACGAAATACGGAGTTTCACATATACGCATTCTCACACACACACAATCATGCACATGCACATGTACATACACACACACACACACACAAACACACCATAAACATCTTCCTGCTCTACACACATTTATAGACCTGGTTACACCAACACCACTTTCTCATACAGGAGACTGGGAAAAGGCTTTCTGCTTTTAGCAAACATGCAAATGAAAAAATAAAATAAAATAAAGAGTGTTTTCCAAGTGAAATATGGATGTCAAATGTTTGTTAATCTATTTGTTATTCATTTGTTTATTTTTTTAATTCATTATATTGACAGGCACATAAAAATCTGACTGTACTGTAGATGTTAAAAGACTGATTTTGTTGCATGCAGTAAAATAAATAAAAGTAAAATGCCACTCAATACATAATTACACTTTGGCAGGCAAAAATGTAACTTTATCGATATTATACATAAATATGTTGTTAGCTGTTTTAGCTATTTCTGAATGCCCGCCTCTCACACTGAAACTCTCCATCCCATTGGCTTTGCGGTCCCATCCATCACACTGAAACTCCCCATCCCATTGGCGTGCGACTCTCCATATCAGCTGTATTGTGCGATAGAGAAGGCTCCAGAGTCGCTGGACTGCCTTTCCTCGTGCCTGATTGACAGCTGGCTGCGGTACAACCCATTGCTATGGGAAACGGAGGACTCCATTGGCGTGTCTGAAACCTGGATGGAGAGAGAAACAGAGAGAGAGAGAGAGAGAGAGAGAGGGAGAGAGAGACATTCTCCAGGTAAGCTGTACAAGCCTGCCAGCCATATTTAGAACGGAGGAGACGTTACCTCCTCAAACTTCTTGGCCTTGTACTGCTCCGCCCCTTTTAAGAAGTTGAGGAGTATGATATCACATAGCACTGTGCCCTGGAACCAATCAGAGACAACAGAGGAAACATGCCATATATGATGGTAAGAGAGAAGGAGACGTAAGACATAAGAGATGAAAGACAAGACAGAAGAGAGAGAGATTGGAATGAAGGAGGCATCTCACCACTCCTACAGAGGTGAATGCTGCCACCATGTTAATCAGAGTTGGGATCATGTTAAACTTTCCTGCCTGGAGACAACAAGAATGGTAGTGTAAAGAAGCATGCACATAAACATAGACACACATGTAGACAAATGCACTCACACACCCACACACACACACACACTCACACACCCACACACATACTGTATATCCAAACAAAGGCACAAACATACACATGCAGGACAAATGCAAATAAACTCACATTTCCATTGACCAGTACGTCAAATCTTATGGCATAAGCCTTCACCAAGGTTCTGTAGTCAGTCCCATTGTCCATCTTGAAGTACTTTGCAAACCTTCAGGGACACACTACTAGTGAGCTGGGAGTACTAGTTGTAATGTAGTTTGTGTGGACTCGTACATTACTGGCAGTGGTTAAGGAATAGGAGGTCAAAGGTTATTGAATACCTGAAGTTGTAACCAGGCGACACGCTGTTCTTCTCTGACATGGCGTCCAATCGGGTGAAGGAGTAGGAGGGGCTACACTCATCATCGGACCTGTCAAGATCGCATATCCAGCCGATCTTTATGCCAATCACTCCTCCCTGAGAGACGAGGAGAAAGCGAGATAGATATATATGAGACAGAGAGAGAATCGATATAACTGTTGCAAGTTTGGATCCTAGAGTGGTGGTTTTGTGCTGCTCGTGGGCTTGCCTTCGGGTCGGACGGGAACTGAAAACTGGCTTGGGACACAAACTTTTTTATTTGCGCGACTCTTGCAGTATGTATATTTTTTTCAATAGCGCGTCATAATTATTTTAACCGGCCTGTCGGAACATATCCCGATTCTCCCGATTCTCCCGATGGCAAGTCTGACCACGGCTAGCATCGTAACAAAAGTTACGAGTGAAGTGATAATTTGAGTTTCGAGAGGCGGATGGTGGTTGAAAGCAAAGAAATAAGAGCAACGAGGTAATTTAGGGGTGGCGAAGAGAGGGAAGGTGGTGTGTTACCTTGTGAGCCAGAGTGGTGAAGTTCTGGTGTGCGTACCGCACCACGTCACCTACTCTGAAGATAGGGCAGTACGTGTTGTTGACCATGTCAAAGTTACACGTCTTTATATACGCATTTGTGATGCTGGGAAGGAAATTCCCTCTGACATAGAAATGAACAGAGGGAGAAGAGGAGACAAAGGGGGAGAGAGATGGGGGAGGGATGAATGGAGAGAGGGAGGGAGAGAAAGATAGGTGAGCGGTGGTAGGAGAAAAAGAACCAGTTGAAAAAAGGGCATGTGTTTTTGATATCCTCTTCATCATCGATGATACTGACTTAGTGAAGTTGAATTGTGGAAAACGGATGCTGTTCTTGATGAAGATGGTGAAGTTCTCCACCTCCATCATCGGGTGCCTGTACACACACACACACACACACACACACACACACACACACACACAGAACACAATGATGGAACATGGTGAGAAAGATAAATCTGAGGTAAAAAAAAAAAAAAAAACTGCAACAAGGGAACAAGCAACAGAGAAGGGAACAAGCAGGTAACCTACGTCTTGATGTAGTCTATCTCAGCCGGGCACCAGCCTCTGATCTCACAGGTATTTAACGTGTCATTGAAACGAACACACCTGCCCGTGGGTAGTCCTGCGGTCAGGGGGAGCGAGGGAGACTTGAAACGACAATAAATGTCACCAACAGCAATCATTCCAAGTGTCATTTGTCGACTGTCTTTCCGATCCTTGTACGTGGGTGTGCTTGTGTGTGCGTGTGTTTGTGCGTGAGTGTGTGTGTGTGCGTGGATGTGTTTGTGCATGTGTGTGTTTGTGCGCGGGCGTGTTTGTGCGTGCGTGTGTTTGTGCGCGGGCGTGTGTGTGGGACGGTCGTACCGTTCCCTGCTGGTCTGTTGAGGAACTTGGTACAGTTGTTGTCATGAGTACACTTATACTTCATCTCACTCTAGTTGACACATACAAACACACACAAAACATGTAAGTAAGTCATACACACCAGAAAGCAGCCAAGACTTCTACTGGAATGGAATTGCGGTAGTTTTCGAGGTGTTTGAGATGGTATGCATGCGTGTGTGATGAGTGTGCGTGTATGTGTGTGTGATGAGTGTGTGTGTCTGTGTGATGAGTGTTCCTGTGTGTGATGAGTGTGTGTGATGTGTGGGTGATGTGTGATAAGTGTGTGTGTCTGTGTGATGAGTGTGAAGTAATGCTCACCTCGGGACAAAAACCCTGAACTTGGTTCTCTGTTGTGATCAGCTTAGTGATGATACAGAACACTGAGGCACCCTGATACACACACACAAGCCCATATACACACACACAGACACACACACACAAAACAATGTATGTATCCCAGCACACCGTAGCTATATGTAAGACACAAATATACACACACACGTTCACAGCAGGGTACCTGTGTAGGTGTAACGTAGTCAGCGACATCCATAACCTTGTTGTTGTAAACACCAAAGCCTTTGACTTTTGTCATTACCGACGATTCTATGGCAGTATCCCTGATCTGGTATGCCTTCTCATGAACAAACACCCATCTGTACACACTCAAACACACACACACACACACACACACACACACACACACACATATGCACACAGATGAACAGAAATACCTCCAAAACACATAGACACACACACAGCCACAAACACAAATGAATGTGTAAGTGTTGGATGTGTGCGTCATAAATACAAACAGCCAACACAGTGTTTACGCTCGCCACACACACCCACAGATAGACTACACAACACATGAACATACACACATAACCCCGCCTCACACACACACAACAAGCACACAGGTACTGACCCGATGAAATAGGTGATGATAAGAAGTTGGACCACCCGGTTGATGATACCGATGGTCCAGCTCTTCACCACTACTGACTTGGTGGTCTCATAGGTGAAGAAATCTGTTATACACGTCCACATTCTGTGTGTGTGTGTGTGTGTGTGTGCTGTTTTCTGCCCCGGTAACCAACAAGGTCCTAACAGCGATCTCAGCAATGTAGAAATTCCAAATTTAGTTGTTCTGTTAAATCTTTAGTTTGGTATCAAAGTGTTTACGGTTCTGCTGCCAAAAATCTGGACCTGTTGGTCAAAAAATCCTCTCTGGTGTTGGCTTTTGTTTCTTTATCGATCTACAGCACCGCTTGATAAAAACCTGCTCCAAATCTAACTCTTCCTTGCTGTCTCCTTCTCACTCTCTCCTCTCCACTTCCTATCTCTTATTCACTTATTCAGATGACATTCTGGAAAACTCCTCCTCTCTGACCCCTCCTCTCTACCCTTAATGTACCCCCCCCCCCCCACACACACACACACACACACAAAACCTTATGCTTGTAGACTTGGGCCCATCCACCCCACTAAACCACATATAGGTTAATGTTACTGTATTGTGATTTGAACTGAACTTTAATTGCAATACATGCAGATCTTGTGGCATTGTAGGCCTTTATAATACATCTCCCTCTCTTTGTCTCTCTCTCACACACACATACACATACAGGACACACATACACTTTCTTACCCACACACAAAAAAACATACATCAATCATCCCACCTTATCACATCCCAGATTAAATTTCCAATAATGTCAGTTCTCACCCCCTTCAGTAACCCAGTCATGTGTCCATCCTAATGGCCCTGATTGGACAACAATGAGGAAGTGGAGTGGACAATGTCACACAACTCTCCAGTGTCGGCAACAAGAACACTTAGACTCAATCATCGTGTTTATGAATGTTCTAACTCAATCTGGGATACACCCTTACTGGGATAGGGAGGGAGAGAGGGACGGAGGGAAGGAGGGAGGGAGAGAAAGAAAATGACAAAGAGGGAAGTGGAAGTGAGAAACACGCAATGTCTCCTCCAGATCTCTCCCACACATAGAGAACACTGTCTTGCAAATACACGCTCTAGCTCTCTCTCTCTCTCTCTCTCTCTCTCTCTCTCGCTCTCTCTTTCTCTCTAATACACTTTCTAACCCTAACCCACTAAAAGATGAGCCAGACCGATAAGAAAGAGGGGAAAATGGATGATTTCCTGAGTGTTACCGGACAGCATCCTGAGGAAACTGTTCAACACACCCACACAAAAACACACCCACACGAAAACACAAAAACACACTCACACACAATCTGGTCTGTATGCAACACTATCCTTAAGTGACCTCACGTGGGTGTCATTAGTGTTGAATTTCTCAACGCTGAGCATCCAGGAGCCTCGGACAGGGCTGTGTTACTGTCGTTCAGGCCTCACGAGAGCCTTGAAGAAAGAGGGAGGGGGTGGGGGTATAGAGGTCGTAAATGGACAGTTCAATAGATAGTTAATAAACCTCCAACACCGTCAATCCAATTGTGTTTTGAGTGGTCTGGGAGCACAAGAGGATGCAGAGGATGGAGGAAGGAGGAACGAGAGATGGAGGTTAGAAGTATGGATGCCAGAGGGATATTGTAAAAGGCCAAAGAGAGAAATGACCATTAGGACAACAGGGCAACAGGGGTTTGAACCGCAGGAGTGAGTTTATATATCGATCCAGAATTATGCAGATGCTTTTTATACAAATGTGTTCTGAATGTATATATTATTTTTGTCTTCTCAATATATGCTGCAGAACAAAAGTGCAATGTTAAATTTGGGGGGGGGGGGGAATTCCATTTCATTATGTCTTAAAGCACTTCTGCTTCAATTTCTTTTTTTCCCTACTACTTTTATAGATTATATATATACGTCATAAAATAAAACATGTAGTAATGTTGACACACTTTTTCTTTATTACTTGTACTGTACTGTGTTGCCTTGGCAGCATTTACAAATGAACTGAACTGAGATGAACTGAACTGTCAGAGAGAGACCGAGAGAGAAAGAGGGTGGAGGAAATTATTTGTGTGGTTGTGTAGAGCACCACAGAACCAGAAGAAAAGAGAAGGAACGACACAGAGAGATACAAAGAGGGGGGGTAGTGAGAGAGAGAGGGGGGAGAGAGAGACAGAGAGAGAGGGAGGGAGGGAGGGAGGGAGGGATAGGGAGAGAGAGAGGGAGGGGGGAAAGAGGGAGGGATAGAGAGAGAGGGGGAGAGAGAGGGAGAGAGAGAGAGGGAGGGAGAGGAAGACCAAGCTAATGTGTTTTAACTCGTCTCATCAGTATCAGTTTACCCACTCACAGCCTTTCACTATCCCTCTTCCATCTCTCTCTCCTCTTCCACTCTTGTGGCATGGTCAAACCATAAGATCATTGTAGAAACCTCAAACCCAGCACTCCATCATCCAGGGGAAATATGAGGAACTACTTATAAGAGGTTCCCTGCTTTCAATTCATCCTTACTGGGGGATGAAGGAAAGGAGGTACACAGAAGCACACACACACACACACACACAGACAGACACGCACGCACGCACGCACACACCACACACACACACACAGACACACACACACCACACGCACACACACACACACACACACACATGCCCCATACACACACATATTTTTTTTGTGGCAAAACCACAGCTCAACACAGCGCAGTTTTTGACATGACAGTAAAAACACTTCATATCAACCTTCCTCGTGAGGGTAATTGCACAACGAGCGAGCACAGAGACGCTTTGTGTCCGTTGTTAGGGAGTATGTCGCCCTCTGTGGGCTATTATGGGACAATACATAATGATGGAAGTGACGCCGATGATGCTATCACGTTCACGTTACGTACAGAATTTGTGATCAGCTTCGATTGTTTTGGACTCTGATCCGGACAGCAGTACAAAAGCAACACTTTAAACGTTATTGGATTTATTCGTTATCAGGTATGACAGCCAATCAGCGTCTTATTTGGTCGATCGTTGATAGTTTTGAGTTCACGCAATGCTAGTGTGTTTTTATAGAGACCTACTGTTATTTTGCAAATGTTTCTGTTGAAAAGCAGATTGTACAGAATCTGTGGTGTGGACCATACCATTAACAAGCACGTTTTATTAATACAAAACTTAATACTTGTAATTCAGAATTTAAGAACGTGTATACACAGTATCAATATTCAAATACGTTTACAGGTTATGGGTGTGGTTTGGTCCGTGTGCATGTCCTCCCTCGATTAAAGTGCGATAAAATCGAATGCAAACCCGGAATGCCTGTATACAGCTGTAATTTGTATTAAACGTTCTTTCTTTTTAAAATGATTATGAACAGCGCTACAGACTGTTGACCGCCTCATACATGTACATTCAACGGTAACACTCCGTTTCTCTGGTCAGGCATGACGACAAAACGGCGATTGATCACAGACTCCTTCAAAGTGGTGAAGAAGGCACGGAGAGGAAAAGAGAGGAAAACGCCACCCTCACCTCCTCCACAGACGGGTGAGAGAGGGATGCGTTGAGTGTTTGTGTGTGTGTGTTTTCTCATTTATATGACTAGAATCGGATTGCTTTGCCAATTTAGCTCTCAATCTGAAACCTTTTCTTGTTCCTGGACCAATCAGAGACTGAGCCTGCCCCCCTCTCTGTCAGAGAGATGGAACTGCAGGAACTGAGGCTGTTTGACCTGGATTTACATTTCGGGCCCTGCATAGGTAACACACACGCGCACAGACACGCGCACAGACACGCGCACAGACACGCGCACAGACACGCGCACAGACACGCGCACAGACACACACACACACACACACACACACACACTAACACACACACACAGGGACTAGTTTGATGAATTCTGCACGCCTAACCTTCCCCATAACTCTCTACTTAACTCTTTCTCTTTGTTCCTCACTCTCTCTCCATTGCTCTCTCTCTCTCATTCTGTCTTTCATTCTGTTTTATCTTGATCTCCCTCTGTTTGATCTCTCTTTTCGCTCTCCCATGTGTCTCTCTCTTCCTCATCCCTCTCCTCAGGTATCAGCCGCATGCAGAGGTGGGAGAGAGCGGCTCTTCATGGGTTAAACCCTCCGGAGGAGATCAAAGAACTTATGCTCACCAGAGGCACAGACCCTGAATACACACAGTGGTATGGAAACACACCCACAAATCCTCATATAGTGGTATAGAGACTCACATACATTGACGTTAAACATTGGAATGGAACGAAACACACACACACACACGCACTTCCTGACCTCACAGAGTGGTATGGAACAAAACACACAAACACTTCCTGACCTCATAGAGTGGTATGGAACGAAACACACACACACACACACACACACACACACACACACACACACACACACACACACACACACCTACCCTCACAGAGTGGTATCTGACTAATGATATGTTTTGTGACTTTCAGTCTGTGGAGTGCTTACCCCCTGTGAGTGGTGACCCAGAGAGAGAAGAAGATGGCTGCTTTAGCTCAGGTTTTCTTTGCTCGCTTTTTGACACTACGTTCTTTTTAATTAAAATATCTCTTTTGTACAAAAAAATTAAAGGGTGCTTTGTTATTTAAAAAAAAAGATCCCACTTGCACTCATGCACTCAGTGTTTGGTCAGGCCTTTGGGTAGCTTCTATATGTTCTCTGATCGTTTCATATCTGGCCTCATTGAGACCACACAGCTGATCAAATGTTTAGCATTACTGAGTGGTGAGAGAGAGGGAGCTCGAGATATGATGATAATGATGACCACTGTGCATGGCTATTGTTTAACAAGAATTAGCTTATCCCTCATGCTCCCATCGCATTCTGCAACTCCCTCTGTCCTAAGGGTCAACCAGGCCTTATCTTTAATCCTGAAATAAAGCAGGTTAATTAAATTTTTACCCTGATTCCTTTTGGGCATTGAAATGTACAGCCTTGCTGCCCATGAATCAGAAATGCTTTGTTTTGTTTGAGTTCAATCAAGCACATACAATCTAAATGTCTCATTGTGGGTGTGCATGTCTGTGCATTTGACATAGTTTCAAGTCATTCTGACTCCTGAAGAGAGCACAAGTGTTAACAGAGGCTATTGTCTTAAAACACCCACTTTCCTTCAATGGCATATTTTTTGTCTAAGCAGGTAAATTCATGTCAAATATGTGTGTGGGGTCTATAAAGGTGGTGTATATCTGCTGAGAGGGAGAGATAATGATAGGAAGTTACTTTGTATGGCTTCATCCTGGCACACATTATATGTATAAACGAGAGAGCCAAACAGCGAATTGAGATATTACGCGTCACTTCGCTGGTCGCCTCCTCTTCTGTAACAGATGGATGTTGGGGGAGGGCATGCTTCGCATTCCCTTTAAATATATGTGCCACCTCTTTTTCCGATCGAGGTCGATTGTTTGCCCCTAGGCCTGGCAATCGGTCACATGTGTTACTCATTGGCTCCAAGTCGAGTCAATCTATTGAACGCAAACTGTCGCATCACGTTTTCATTGGGCTAGCTCTGGGCCAAGAAGCCGTTTGTGGTACCGCCCCCTGCAGCAATGCGCCGGCAGGCGGCATCATGAAAAACCATGCGATGGGATTGGCTATTTTGCCGCATCATTCTGATTCTGAAGCCTTCTATTGGTTGAACTTCAATCCCTTCGAATTTTCTGCGACTGAGGCACTACGCTAATCATGTCATTCTGTGGCCTAGCATTAAATAAAGCGACGGTTATGTAGTTTGGACATAGCATTGGATTAAAACGCACGACATCTCCGTGCTAGTCAGAAATAGAATAAGTGGAATACGCCTTCTTCATCAAGCCTTATAATCGCAACGGAATTCTTTAAGAGAAGAAATGACGTTTATTCCGTGACAACGTCTTTATAATTGTCACGGATCATGTAGTCTAGGATACGTTGTCGGACATAGCCATTTATACAGATCGATTTTTTTTCTTCTTGCTTTTCCGTAACTGAAATTCTCGTAGATATATATTTTTATATATATATTATTCCACATCACATGGTGTTTAGATATTGCATCAACTAACGTTAGTACATTAGAGGTAGCTAGTTAACGCCGAGGCACCGAGACACTTACTGCACTGGTGAGTAGCTATAGCTTGTCTTGCTATCCTTACATAATTAGCCAGCTAACAGTGCCGTGTATCTACGGGGATTAAAATCCGTTCTCCAGGACCGCAGCCTGCTCCTTATTAGCCGTTAGCATACGGTGAAGTAGGCGTCATCAGAATTATTGCGGTGGGTCTGCAGTCTACTAAACTGGAATCATTTTCACCTATTGTTGATCAAACTTGCGTTAGAAAGCGTTAATATTATTTTGTGTTCTTCATAGCTGATGTATGGTTAAGAGTTTCAGATCATTGCTATAACGTAGGCTAGTCAAATCTGCGTAGAGGTGACAGCTCGCACAAGCGTATGATGAGCGGTAAAGATTGGGCCGTTCTGACATTCTAAAATGGCAATGCTACCTTCGGGCTATAAGTTTGATAAATAAAGAATGTAAATTACACGTACTCTATCCCTGCGTGTATTGCAAAACTGTAAATGTGTAAATGTTATTGTAGACACCATTAGCAGGCCTTTGTGACGGTTAGATGAGGTAGTTCCCTAGATATATGGGTCTCCCGAGATCAGGTAATCGAGTGCAATTTACACGTAACAGGTGCAACGACGCACCTGTTCTTACAGTTTTTCTATCTTACAGCATTTAAAAAAAAGCAAATGTACAGTTTCTGTGTTGTTAAATTCGTCTGGAAGCTGGACATATTTCTTATTCTATCTGAAATATGTCGAGTGTTTCGGGAAAATGTCGTAGTCATTAATCGCTACAATTAAATGCATCACAAATGTGTGTGTTCTTAAGACTTTAGTTTCCCTCTCACTCACTCCTCACTCTCTTCCTTACCGTATTTAACCCTCCTCTCTCCAACACCCCCCTCTTCTCTGTTTGTCTGTCTCCCCCCCCTCCTTCCTCCCTGTCAGGGATGGATAATGCCCATACAAAGACGGTAGAGGAGGTGTTGGGGTTCTTCAGCGTCAACGAATCCACAGGCCTGAGTTGTGAGCAGCTAAGGAAGAGCAGGGAGAGATGGGGACCGAACGGTGACTTTGGATACCTTATTGCCTCTAACCTCTGACCTTTCATTGGTTCCATTATACCCCATGATCTATCCTACAACCCCCGCCCCCATAAAACGCACAGACCTTGATGATGTTTGTATTCGCTGTAATGTTGTCATGACGCCGACTAATACGTGTCTTTATTTCATCATCTCTCCTTTTGCCTCTTGGAATTTTTTTAGAATTACCCGCTGAAGAAGGTAAGATGGTTCATCTCGTCTCCCCTCTACTTTCCTCCACTCGGTCTTTGTCACTCCCCCGCTCTTTGTTCTCTGTGGTGATGTTTCTCTGTGTTTTCAGGAAAGTCACTATGGGAACTAGTGCTGGAGCAGTTTGAAGATCTGCTTGTCAGGATTCTTCTTCTTGCTGCATGCATCTCCTTCGTAAGGACACACACACACACACACACACACACACACACTCACAAACCCACAAATATTGGAAGCATTCACGTTTAAGATTTGCCTTCTCATTCCATATCTCCTATGTCTCCTTTGTAAGGACATACACACTCACTCACCCAAGCGTTTATAAACACTCGCACGTACGCACACTCAGGGAAGCATAAACAATCCAGATGTACATTCTTCCTCTGTCCCTGCCCCCTCGTCTTAGACTCTAGCCTGGTTCGAAGAAGGGGAGGGGACTATTACTGCCTTCGTGGAGCCCTTTGTCATTCTCCTCATCCTCATCGCTAATGCTATTGTTGGGGTCTGGCAGGTAAACAACAACAATCTGTTTACGATGAATTTGTTGACATTCAAATGTGATATTGTCTTAGGCCTGTATTGGGTATTTAATAACACTGTGTTTATGCATTTGTGTGCATGTGTGTGTGTGTGTGTGTGTGTGTGTGTGCGCGCGCGCTCCAGGAACGTAATGCGGAGAATGCCATCGAAGCTCTGAAGGAGTACGAGCCTGAGATGGGGAAGGTTTACCGGCAGGACAGGAAGAGCGTCCAGAGAGTTCGAGCCAGAGACATTGTACCAGGAGACATAGTGGAGGTGGCAGGTAAAAACCACAAGTCCCAACCCTCATTTCCGAGATGGCGCTTCGAAGACGGCGTGCCTGGTGATTTGTAGGAGGTTTAATGTAAAAGCAGCACATTTTCACTCTCGATCCTACCCAGTGGTTACAAGGTGGGAGGCTAGGGAATAGGAGGCTAGGGGACAAGGGGGCTCATTTGCAATGAAACCCTCTCCTGGAGGAATCAACGAAGGTCTAGGTGGCAAGGTAGTGGAACACAAGAGAGTAGGACACAAGGGACTTGTTGGCACTCTAACACCAGTGTTCTATTACTGTCGTGTTGAGTATACAATTCATAAATTACAGTGCAACACGATTGTTTAGTCAGCCCTTTACAACATTTTAATCTTGCTCTAAATGATCTTTGCCCTTCTTTTGCATGCTTAATGGAAATAAACCCTCCGGTAATTCCTGGGAAATGGAGTTTGTTAGTGGTCAATCACAAACAGACGAGACACATTATGAGAACTACAACTCCCATTTCCTGTGGGCTGGGCACCAGCCAAGACCAAAGATCCGAACTGGTCTTGTTACCATGTTTTCTTCAGAGCGTTGCTGTCCCAGATATGATCAGGGTGGTTGAAAATTCAGTGTAACTTTGAGCAGCATCTTGGCCTGGTGGGTTTGGACTGCTGAATCCCCCAGACGCTCGTCTATTTTAAACCCTTCTCAGAGTTACAGTGGAAACAGGCCTCAGTGTTATTGGTGTGTGTTTGCGTGTGCTTGGGCACATGTGTGTGTGTCTGTGTGTGTGTGTGTGTGTGACTCGGTTTCTCAGTAGGGATGTAAGCAGATGTAAAGAGCATGGGAACCTCATGACACCAGCTTGAGTTGACAGGAAACACGAGAGGACATAATGGGTTGACGGATGCATTGTTGTGGTTTTATACAACTTTCATGCTTATCTCAGTCAGCCATCTCTCATTTCCAAATATGTGACCGTTAGTGCCAATTGACAGTTGGCCTCCTTGGCCTGGGGAACTTTGACCCAACTGTCACTGTTCACCATGTTTTTTTTGTTCAATCTGTCATCTTAAAAGAACATTGGAGTGACGTACAAAAAAAAATCAGCTCTTTTTAAGTTACCAACAATATCATCCTAAATTCTGTTCATTTTGTACCATCAATGTACTCTTTGACTTTCGTAAACTGACAGCCTCCTCCTTCTTTTCTGTCTCCCCCTTAGTTGGTGACAAAGTTCCAGCCGACATCCGTCTGACCTCCATCCGCTCCACCACGCTGAGAGTGGACCAGTCCATTCTGACGGGGGAGTCCGTGTCTGTGCTCAAACACACCGACCCCGTGCCCGACCCCCGTGCCGTCAACCAGGACAAGAAGAACATGTTGTTTTCTGTGAGTGCCTGAGTGTGTACCTCAAGTCTACAGGTCTATGTGTTGTATGTATGGGTAAATGTGTGTTTGTTTGTACACCTTTGTTGCTTTTTTCTGGATTCTTTCATGTTTGTATGTGGGCATGTGTGAGTGTGTTTGTGCATGTGTGTGTATATGTGTGTGTGTGTGTGTGTGCGCGTGCGTGTTTGTGCGTGTATGCGTGCATGTGCGTGTATGTGTGTGAGTTCGTGTACGTGTGTGTGTGTTCGTGTACGTGTATGTGTGTGTTTGAGGGCTGATTCTGCCAGTGGTCTGGCTGTTTGTTGAATAAAACATCAGTGGAAATGTAGGATAGGCTCCCACTCAGCTGTACTCCTCAGTGAGTCACCATTGAAACGCTTTGAAGTTGGAAGGAGATAATAGAAACACACACTCACACATACACACTCACACACACACACACACATACACACTCACTTACGCACACTACCACATACACACACGCACACACACCCACACACACACATATACACACACAGTCTCTCACACACCCACGCACACACACACTGGTCCACCTCAGATGAACTTAGAAAAGAGATCAATTTCAGACATACAAATAACAGGTTCAGAGCTGAAGCCTAGTTTGTAATTGCAATCGTAAATGTCATTATTCATTTTAATAAAACATGATATCAATCGTTCACGTCGTCATGCCAGGGCACCAACATCGCCGCGGGTAGAGCCATGGGTGTTGTCGTGGCGACGGGGGTGCAAACAGAGATTGGCAAGATCAGGGATGAGATGGCCGCCACCGACCCTGAGAGAACGCCACTTCAACAGAAACTGGACCAGTTTGGAGAGCAGCTGTCTAAGGTAGGGTTCCACTGGACTGGACACACTTCGTATCTCTGTTTCTAACTGATTTATTTTGATCTTTTTATTGAAGCCACTGGTAGGAATCGGCCTGCGGTGTTGTATGAACTTTCTCATAAATCTGAATCAGTTTTATTCGCTATGCAAGATATACAAGCACAGAATTGACTGTGGCAGGAAAGTGCAAACATAGAACATATATGGAACAACATAGAACATATATGGAACAACATAGAACATATATGGAACAACATAGAACACATGTGGAAATCATCTTTCTTTCCATCCTGTTTCCTCTCTCCTAATGCAAACATTATGAACACGTACACACAGGTTATCAGTGTGATATGTGTGGCGGTGTGGGGGATCAATGTGGGCCACTTTAACGACCCTGTCCATGGAGGAAGCTGGCTGAGAGGAGCGGTCTACTACTTCAAGATCGCTGTGGCTCTGGCCGTGGCAGCCATCCCAGAAGGTACCTGTTGTTTTTATATTCTCATTCCTTTCTGTCTATCTTTTATTCTCAGGTTTCTTCCTTTCACGCTTTCTCTATTCATCTTTCTCTTTTCAAATGTCAAATTCATCTCTATTCTATTATTTTTCTTGACAGCATAATTTCTGCAGATTACCTCATCGTAAAATGTATCGTAAAAAAAATTCTAAAGAAAATGGTTAAAAGCCTGTCTTTCTTGGTCTCTCACCCCATCCACCCCTGTTCCTTTGCCCTTCCAGGCCTGCCTGCTGTCATCACCACCTGCCTTGCCCTGGGCACTCGACGGATGGCCCGGAAGAACGCCATAGTCAGGTCCCTGCCTTCAGTGGAGACCCTGGGCTGCACCTCTGTCATCTGTTCCGACAAGACTGGCACCCTCACCACCAACCAGATGTCTGTCTGCCGGGTGAGACAAGGGAGGAGAAAGGAGGGAGGGTGGGAAGAAGGAAGAGTGGGAGGTTGGCTGGGAAACATGGCACCACCATGATGTGCTTTTTTAAAGTGAGAGAGGGAGGGGAGAGCACTGGTAGCTACATGAAGGTAGCATGTAGACAAAATAACTGGTCCTAGAAAGGTTCCCTGAGGTACTCCACAGGTCATTTTAGCCTTTGCTAATAAAAACCCTCTGTCTAGTGTTGTGAGAATCTAACCCTCTGATTGGATCCTCGACAATGATCTTCTAACCCTGTCTTAACCGTGTGTCTATGCATGTGTGTGTAGTTGTTTGTGGTTGACAGCGTGTCAGGGGACCGATGTGCCCTGAGTGAGTTCTCGGTGACCGGATCTACTTACGCCCCGGAAGGGGAAGTGTGAGTGTGTTTAACCTTTGAACTTGAACTCCTTGCTGACCGCGTCATCACTACATGATGCTGACCACTCCATTTGCTCCTCCAAATTAAACTATTAAATATATGGATGACCTTAACACTGACCGTGCTTGATCATCAGCATGACTAACATCCTTTTTAGAACTTATTTACTGACTGCACTAAAACTACAAATTGAGAACTTATCCTGATATTTTTTTCGGTCTATTTCCCCCCCCCTCCCTGCCATCTCTCTCATTTTCTGGCCTCTTTTTGGCTTCCTCTGGTCTGTTGTCTCCTCCTGCCGTCTTTGTTGCAATCTCTCGCTTCCCCTCTCCCAGGTACAAGGATGGTGCAGCAGTGAAGTGCAGTCAGTATGAGGGGCTGGTAGAGATGGCTTCTATCTGCGCACTCTGCAATGATTCTTCTCTTGACTACAGCGAGGTGAGCTACACCATCTACACTACGAAATACACAATCAAGTACACTACCAACCACAGCGTACACCGTACTCATAACCTTGTGAACTACTAGGTTTACTACCATGTATACTCCCAACTGTGCTACTGCTGTAGCTAACAAATTGCTCAGAGACTTCTGCTGTAGCTAAACACCTGCCAGACTGACCTTCGGTGTGTCTCCAGTCGAAAGGTGTGTTTGAGAAGGTTGGCGAGGCCACGGAGACGGCTCTGTGTTGCCTGGTGGAGAAGATGAACGTGTTCGACACGGATCTTAGAGGACTGACACCGGTGGAGAGAGCTACGGCCTGCTGCTCTGTAAGAACTGTGTGTGTGTGGGATGTATTATAAGAGTGTGTGTCTTTGTGGTGGCGATTGCTGTGCATGTATGTCTGTGTGTGTGTGTTCTGTGTTACCAACGGTGCCCTTCCGCTCTCCAGGTGATCAAGCAGCTGATGAAAAAGGAGCTGACATTGGAGTTCTCCAGAGACAGGAAGTCTATGTCTGTCTTCTGCTCCCCCAACAAGCTGACACGCTCCTCTACTGGGGCCAAGATGTTCATCAAGGTTAGGTCTCTCTCTGTGTCTGTCTCTCTTTCTCTCACTCTGTCTCTTTTTTGTCTTTCTCTCCTTCTCTTTTTGAACTCACCTCTGACTTTTGACTGCATCCTGGCTTTTAGGGTGCCCCCGAGAGCGTGCTGGAGCGTTGCCGTTGGATACGAGTAGATGGTGGCGCCCGCGTGGCGATGTCGGCGGCAACGAGGGAGCAGCTCCAGACCACGGTCCGAGAGTGGGCGGCCGGGCGAGATACCCTCCGCTGCCTCGCCATGGCAACCAGGGACTCCCCCCCAGAACCCCGCTCCCTCAACCTGGAGAACTCAGCCGGCTTCATCGACTATGAGGTGAGAGGGCGCAACCTCACGAAGATGGCAGCCCCTCCATGTTCTGTGTGGCATGTATTAGGTAGCCATGGTACTGTGGTTGACCTCACCAAGATGGCTGCCATATTGGTCCTTATTTTCTTCACTGGACTTCATTGAACCTCTCCTTCTCCCCATCCAGTCGGACCTGACCTTCGTGGGCTGTGTGGGAATGCTGGACCCCCCTAGGAAGGAGGTACTTGGTGCTGTTCGGATGTGTCGACAGGCTGGCATACGGGTCATCATGATCACCGGTGAGTGCGAACACAAAACAAACACACACACAAAAACACACTCACACACATAAAACACACTCACACCTCTTATCCACCCTTCCCAGGAGACAACAAAGGCACTGCCCTGTCTATCTGCCGTCGCGTGGGTATCATCACAGAGGAGGAAGAGGAGGAGAGCCAGGGGGGACAGTTTGGGGGGGGCCTGACCGGGCGGGAGTTTGACGAGTTGCCCCCCCACCTCCAGAGGCAGGCGTGCCGCACGTGTCGTTGCTTCGCCCGGGTGGAGCCCACGCACAAGAGCCGCATCGTGGAGTACCTGCAGAGCCTCAATGACATCACGGCCATGGTGAGCTGCAGGAGTGTGTGTGCAGAGAAACTGCATGTGTGTGTGTGTGTGTGTGTGTGTGTGTGTGTGTGTGTGTGTGTAGAGAGAGAGAGAGACTCTATATGTGTGTGTGTGTGTGTAGAGAGAGAGACTCTATTTGTGTGTGTGTGTGTGTGTGTGTAGAGAGAGACTCTGTGTGTGTGTGTGTGTGTAGAGAGAGACTGCATGTGTGTGTGTGTTTAGAGAAAGGCTGCATGTGTGTGTGTGTTTAGAGAAAGGCTGCATATGTGTGTGTGTTTAGAGAGAGGCTGCATATGTGTGTGTGTTTAGAGAAAGGCTGCATGTGTGTGTGTGTTTAGAGAAAGGCTGCATGTGTGTGTGTGTGTGTTTAGAGAGAGGCTGCACGTGTGTATCCTTGTGATGTTTGTGTCTTACGATGTTTCCTGTCTCTCCTCTTTCCTTCCTCCCCCACGCTGGTCTCCCTCTCTCCTCTCTCCAGACGGGCGATGGCGTGAACGACGCCCCGGCTCTTAAAAAAGCTGAGATCGGCATCGCCATGGGCAGCGGCACCGCCGTCGCCAAGTCGGCCTCGGAGATGATCCTGGCGGACGACAACTTCTCCACCATCGTGGCGGCCGTGGAGGAGGGCAGAGCCATCTACAACAACATGAAGCAGTTCATCCGCTACCTCATCTCCTCCAACATCGGAGAGGTGGTCTGGTGAGGAGGGACAGAGTGATAAAGGAGGGATGGATAGATGGAGGAAGGAGGGAGGGAGCAAGGGATGGCTGGACAGGTGGAGGGAGGTCATTGAAATATACACAGCAGAGCTCTGCACCTATCATACCTCATCTCCTCTGTGTCTTGGCCCCCTCTGCTTCTCCCTCCTCTCCTCTCCTCCATCCCTTCCCTCTTTTTCCTCTCCTCCTTCAGTATCTTCCTGACGGCAGCCCTGGGCATGCCCGAAGCCCTCATCCCCGTCCAGCTACTTTGGGTCAACCTGGTCACTGACGGTTTCCCAGCAACTGCTCTGGGCTTCAACCCCCCTGATCTTGACATCATGTCCCGCCCTCCCCGCTCCCCCATGGAGCCCCTCATCTCTGGTTGGCTGTTTTGCCGCTACCTCATCATCGGCTGTGAGTATACAGGACCTACTCGTCTCTTATTAGCTCCTCTGAAGATCAGTCAAACCCAGAAGGGGCCTGATTGGTGTAAATTATGGCAGACGGATGACTGGCCGTGTGATTGGTTGACTGCTCTCTCTTGACCAGGTTATGTGGGCGCGGCCACGGTAGGAGCAGCTGCCTGGTGGTTCATGGCCGCTCACGACGGGCCCAAACTCTCCTTCTACCAGCTGGTAACACCCCTTAATCTACCTCTCTGAATCCCCCTCTCCACCTCTTCTACACCCCTCGACCCCTCTTTTGTGTCTCTCATTCTGCTTCTCTAATTCACCTACTAACAGGTGCACTGTATATACATGGGCAATATAACCTCATTTTGAGCAATGAACTTCTTGTATATCCTTCCATCCCTGTCTTCTGTTTCTCTCTCTTTTCTAATTCACCAACCTCAACAGATGCAATGTATTTACATAGGCGATATAACCTCATTTTGACTTGCACCTCCCCCTCCGCCCCTTAGTCCCACTACCTCCAGTGCAGCGAGGGACACAGTGAGTTTGCCGGCGTCCAGTGCTCCGTCTTCGAGTCGCCCTACCCCATGACCATGGCCCTGTCCGTGCTCGTTACCATAGAGATGTGCAACGCCCTGAACAGGTAGGCCCCAAAAACGACATCTGACATCAAGGCTGTGATCTCCACATTCGGATCTACAGAGTTGTTCCTGCGGTATGCCCTGTACAGGAATCCAGTATGTTTATCTGATAGTTAACCGTTGTGTGTGTGTACCAGCCTGTCAGAGAACCAGTCCCTGCTGAAGATGCCCCCCTGGTCCAACCCCTGGCTGGTGGGAGCCATCTGTCTGTCCATGGCTCTGCACTTCCTCATCCTCTACGTCGACCCCCTGCCTGTAAGTCTGGCTCTGTGTGTGTGTGTTTGTTTGTGTGTGTGAGAGAGAAAGAAAGATGTGCCCTCTCATACAGTAGGTGATTACCTCTCTGACTACTCACTCTCTCCTTCCGTTCATCCACTCATTCATTCATCCATCCATCCCTTCCTCCATCCATCCATCAGGTGGTGTTCCAGATCAGGCCCCTGTCGTGGCCCCAGTGGGTGGTGGTGCTGAAGATGTCACTTCCTGTCATCCTAATGGACGAGGCTCTCAAGTTCCTGGCACGGAACTACATCGAGCCGGGCAACGACCTGGACCGCCAGGACGAGGAGAGGGAACGGCGCCGGCGGGTCGTGGCCGGACAGCCCAATGCCAACGGGGGGTTGGTGGGCACGTTGACGGCCCCGCTGGGCCGAGCCCTCAGGGGCGTGTCGTGGTCATTCGTGCTGATATCTGCGCCACTATTGGTCTGGATCTACAGCCTGGACTCTGACATCACCAACATCTTCTGGGAGTGAAGAAAGGGAAGGAGGAGAAAGGGATAGAGAGGAGAAGGGAGGGGATAGAGAGGGTAGATGGAGGGGGAGGGATGAAGGGGGAGGGGGCGGGATGAAGGGGGAGGGGAAAGAACGACGAGGTTGATGAAGAGAGCTGAGAGGGAGAAGAGAAGAAGATGGGGGTGGGGGAGAAAGGGAGGGCTGGAAAAAAAGAAAGATAGAAACCGTAAATGTAGAGAGATGTGTCGTAAGATCAACAGCAGACTGAGACAATCAGAGAAAGGACAGACAGACAGACAGACAGACAGACAGGACAGAGGAGGGAGGAGAGAGAGAGGAGGAGCATGAAGAGGGTGCAGATCGGACTCTGTCTAACAGTAACCCTGTGTGGGTTCTCATCTTAACGCTCACATTGTCTTTCAGAACCTTACTGGGTTCTGTCTGGGTTCTGAAACTTCAGCTGAGGGATCTTACAAAACTCAAGGCTTTGTTTGACCAAACCTGTCCAAAGAAACCTGTTTCTAGAACTGAAATTCAATTTCCAGAATTCGCATTATTACCACTAGAGTGAATATTCAGAAACAGAAGTCAGCTAGACACACACATTCAACAGAATCAAAAGACAAAAGGAGAAATTCCTTTTTTCTTGTCCCTTTTCCTGTGGTTCGTTCCCTGGAAAACTGTTGCGCAGGTTTGATTGAACATCGCTCTCACTTGTGTCTTGAACGCTCTCCTGTATATTTATTTCTTTCGACGTTGTTGTTGTTTTGGGGAAAAGGGAGCTTTACTGTAGAATTTATTTAACATTACCATTCCAGCTTCTGTTCCTTAAAGGTGCCAGACATATTCTCAGAAGCTTTCTTAAAGAAAAAGCCTAATTTTAGGCAGTGGTCCAGGATTGAGAGACAGGTGGATGGAGAGAAGAGGAGGATGAGTGAGACAGACGTGGAGAGAGAGAGAGGGAAGGACAGAGTTAAAGAGAGGGGCGGTGTCAGTCACTGTCCGGCACGTCCTCCAACTCAGCCTGAACATCAATAATCGAATCGTCGATAATAAATTTATCAGTCACAGTTTAGCAAAAGCTTAGTGTATGCATCTGTGCAGAATCTTAGATAGAGGCTTTTACGCTCATAGATTTCATCTTACATTAATAGGTCATATTCATATTTCACTGCACTATACTGTTTAAAATACCACACAAACGTCTTTCTGTTTCAAAAATTATGAATGCTTTTAATTTTAATTTTAAAGAATGCTTTATTCTCACACGGTGAGGCAGAGGAGATCCCTAGGCTAGAGCCCAGCCAGTCTTTAGCTCTGCAGGATAACACCATATGTGCGATGATTACCATGGTTCAATAGCGATTGCTGTTGCGTGAGTGAAAGGAGTTTTTCAGAGCATGTTAGTTTCCATCTCAGATAGCGGGTGTTTCTTGTTTCTGTAGACGTCACTTCCTGTCTAAAGAGGAGAACAGATTTGCTGTAGCCTTGAGGTTTAGCTGGTTTGCGCTCAAAGTTCTTTTCGAGTTATTTAATTGAAACATTTTCCACTCGTGGAGTGATTATTCATCCATAAGGTGATTAAATAACAGCAGAGCATTGTCACATTTTTTTCACCTCATTCCTCTCAAATGAATTTGTTTACTCTCCATTTTGTTTGTTTTTTAACTTGCACACAGTTGTTATCTTTATTTGTTTTATTATTATTAATATTATTATTGGTATGATTGTTATTTCGGTAAATTGATGAATTGATATTTTGTTTGTGGCAGTTGTAGTACCCCAGGTGTGCCTGCATGGATGAGGGGGGCGCTGCTGTGTAATTGAGAGAAAGTAGTGTGGGTTGTGTGGTGGGGCTGGGGGGTGGAGCAGGGCAGGGCAGGGTGGGGGGGGGCAGTATAGTAGAAGTATTCAGGGGTAAGAAAGAAGGGAGTATATCTGTGACGGAAAGAGGGAGGAATGGACCAGGAGGGTGAAGAGAAGCAAGTGATTAGAAGTTTCTAGTCTTGCCTTCCCCCTTCTGTCAAATGAGTAGGCTGTCTTCATTCGCTACCAATACGCAAAAAAATATAGAAACGAAAACAAAAAATACCCTGACTGAATTTATCATGGCTGAATTATGGGAATTATTACTGTTATTTGATTACCATCTCCTGTTGTCTTCAAGGCTAAACAAAGGAGTACTTTTTTGTAGAGTTTTTACCGGTGGACAACAGACTGTGTCACACTCAGTTTGTTTTTATTTTGTGGGTGAAACGCTTTAACGAAAGGCAAACAACAATAAAATGGTTCATTTAGGAGGTCTTGTTGTCAGTCTCTGATTCAGTGGAGAAAAGGGGTCAATGTAGTTATACTCTTCTTACATGGGGAATTAAACTTAACAACCATTTGTATGGGACGGGTACTACTGAATTCACTGTTGACTTATAACCTTTTATTGTAAGTGGTAATGCATATTGTGCATACTAAAATACAGTTCATGTGAGACTTTATGAAGTTCCGCCAGATTATTTTATTCGTCTTTGTTCATCCTCACGTCTCCAATAAGGAGTACAGTGTTAGTTGGGTAACATTGTGACATCAGCCTTATGTAACACCCTTAAACAGCATGACTGCATTAGATTTGCAGCCTCTGCCTCTCTGTTTTGTGACAGAATGATGATGTAAAAATCCATGTTTGGAATCCTAGCCGTCATTAGCCTTTATGACATCAGATGACAGAAGGATGTAAGGGGTTAATCAGGATCATGGAGGATGGGATAAACCAAGGTGGTGTACAGTAACTATATGTTGGGCTCATCTCCTCTGGATCATTTTGAGAAGAAAGGGTGAGAGTTTGTGCAATATATTTGTCTGTCTGTCTGTCTGTCTATCTGTCTCCCTTCCTCTCTCTCTTACACACACACAGACCACACATATATACATACATATATATATATATAATCTCTGGCTTTCACAGCTCTCTGTCCATCTCTCTTCAACAAATATTTAACTTCTATCTCTGTCTTTCATTTTTTTTAACCATATAAAGGTCAGTTTAGAAAATAATTCAGACTGTCCTTACACCAATATATGTTTTAAGAAAGCTTTGAAAAAAAGAAAAATACTTTCCAAAAATCAATTAAAATCATACATTTTCCCTAAAAAACCGTTCCAAGAAACCTTTTCAGAAACATCTTTTCAAAAGCTTTTTTTTAACAAGGAAAACAAATATGTCCTATCAAACGTTTTGATAAAAAATATATGTGAATACGTTTTAAAGTTTCGAAAAAGGGTTTGGAAAAAAAGTTCTACCATATTGAGTATTTGATGAAGTCTATACTATAATCTACTGTACTCTATTGTTCTATTGCATTCTGCTCTGTTTCGCTCAGAGTCTGTTGTAATCTCCCCGCTCCTCCTCTCTCCTCTACATCCAATGTGTGTGGAAAAAAAACGTTTCTAAAGTTTGAAAAAATACAATAGAGGAGTATAGCAACTGAGACTTCATCAGGTACTCATCATCAGTAATAATATTGCTCTCGTGAACTTCTGACGAGAATAGCAATAGAACGCTTCCTGTAGAAACCTATCCACAAGGCGGCGCTGCTAAGGTTACTGTGTCTGAGGGACTGTCAATTTGGTATGCCTAATGGGGTAAAGGAATCTTTAAAAAAGTTGTGCCACGTATAGTGTGTGTGTGTGTGGGGTGGGGGGCAAGTGGGTAATGGAACTAGGATTTGGTTCCATTTATAGACAGATGGGAAGAGGGGGGAGCGAGGGAGGCGTTCAAACCTTGCCATACAGATATCATGAAGTTCAACTTCTGCGAGAACACCGTCACATTGAAGTTCCGACAGATTTTGTCGTAGGTATTGAAAGACGACAACAGTAAAAATAATAATAAAAAGTCGACCAATAGGCTACTTCAGAGGAAGAAATATTTAAAGAAGAAAAGAAAAACATTATCAGAGGCAGACCTTTCAGAGACAGAAGTAAGTTTTATCTATTTTTTAAAAACAAATAATGTATTTCTTTGAGGGGCAAGTTTGTGTATTTAGATAAAGTAGGTCTAGTCTACACTGCATGGAAATGGTACGGCTTTTGTTGCTCATTGATTATTTTAATGTGGACATCTTAATTGATTAGCCAATATATATTTGTCGAGTCAACACATTTTATGTACTGCTTCCGTTGAATAGTTAGAATATACAATTGTATCTGCTGTCATCTAAAAAAGACGTAGCTACGTTTAGCCGGGCAGACATAAGCCCACTTGTGCGGCACTAATGTCGTGTTACGTGCCTCGTCTTGTCCTGCTTTACAGACAGTATTGTGTTAATAAGGGTGGTGCTGGTTTTGGCAAGCACAGGTATTGTCACAGCTCCCCATGCGTAATACGCGTGCAGCCAATGGTCAAAGTGGCACCCGGACACAACTGTCAGTTCCCATCGAGCACGAGGAAGGCTCGCGCGCGACTTTCAGCAGGAGAAAACAGCTGAGAGAGAGAGGAGAGAGAGAGACAAAGTAAAAGAAAAATCGAGAGAGAGGGGAATGGTGTCACATATTTCTCTAAAACAGCAACATTGATAGACGGAAGCACCTTTGACCCTCAATGTAAACCAGAGCTACCAATTAGACATGACAAATATATAGTTATGACAACAACTTCCCCTGTCATGTTGAAACTGACACAATGTTTTCCCAGTAACTGTCGTCAACCCCATTTCTGCTTTTTGCCATCTCCATTTCTTACTCCTCCTACCCCCCCCCCCCTAGTCTTTATGTTCACCTCTCTGTCGAACTTATACCACAGTTTTGACTACGCTTGTCTGTTACAGGGTTCTGCACAGTGGTGTTAGAGTGTTATATTGTGGTTGAGCAGGTGTGTATGTGTGGCGGGATTAGGAACAGATATACACAGCCAAACACAGTGCAGACACAATACACTGTGCAACACGAGTACCAGCACAGGTTCGGAAGACACGAATCTGGAACAATCTTGGTATTTATTATATTAATATAAACAATCAGTTATCTTGGCAAGTTGCCTAATAAAATCCAGTTGCTAGTTTGGGGGTGTCTTCTTCTGTATCTTTTATCAATTTGGATTAGTCTCTGCTATTGAAGGGTGTGTGTGTGTGACAGGTTCTATATGTGTGCGGTGGCTATTTCAGTCATTAGCAGACACACTAAAATACACGCAAACACACAGCTCCAAGGATCTCTTCATCACGTGCTGCGAGGCAAACATCTGAACGTCTGCATAAGCACATTCAAGTTCAATGAATTTCCTGTAGGCTTCTACTGTAGGCCTCTCCTTCCCTCATCTGATCACTCCTGTCCTGCTCATCTTTCCTGTCCTCTTCAGTCCTGCTCTCCTCGTCTCCATTCCTGTACTGGGCATGAACGCCACATCCTGGGAGCGTGTCCAAATACTTTATGGATTGGATCCTTGTGTTTCAGAGCAGTTTCCTGTCGTTGCTATACACGTCCCTATGTCCCTCCCTCTCTGCCTAATCTTACACTCCTTCATCCTGTCTGTTTCTGAGAAGATATGAAATCGGTTTGTTGCTACATAGTGGCTAATTTGCCTCTCTGTCCCTATCCTCACCCTCCCACTCCTCCCCTTCCCTGCTCCCTTCCTCCTTCCTCTCCTCCCTGTTGTCTCCCGACCACCACCGCTTCTCCTCCCCCTCCCCTCTCCTCCCTTCCCCTCCCCTCCTCTTCTCTCCCCTCCTCCCCCTCCCCTCCCCTCCCCTCCTCAGCCATGGCGCCCTCCCTCTCTCAGGCCTATCGAAGGCGGTGGTGGATGGCTGTGACAGCGGTGGTGGAGAACCTGCTGTTCTCTGCTGTGCTGCTGGGCTGGGGTTCTCTCCTCATCATGCTGAAGAAGGAGGGGTTCTATTCCCACTTCTGCACAGGTGGGTGGGTGAGTGAGCTGGTTACCTCAGCGAGGGCCAATCGGTCTGGTCGATGCAAAACATGTGCATTGCTAGTTCAGCGGCAGGGAACCATGTTGTGTGTACAATTAACTCACCTGTTTTTTCCTGGTTTACTGCTTCCTTTTTTAACTGATTCTCATACTTATCCCCGCTCAACCCCTGTCCTTCTCATCTACATCTTCATCCCTCACCATCTCCTAGACAACGAGACGGTTGTCAGCAACGTGAGCTCCTGGGAGAGTGGTGATTGGCCGAGCTGCGTGGAGCAGGAAGAGATGCTGAATCTGGGCTTCACGATTGGCTCCTTCCTGTTGA